>JAQOTM010000663.1:0-119602 GCA_029168755.2 Tillandsia fasciculata | reverse complement strand
TTCGCTTTGTTCACCATTCACCATATTATAATCTTCTCGAGTTGCTCATTGGACTCTTGAAGGGAAACATTTGCTTTTATCTATTTATCCCTTTCCACTTCAAGATCGGTTGAGAGAGAAGTTACCCTTTTTACTTCTTCTTCGAGATCCTGCAATCTCCCTCTCAACCCCTTGTTTTGCTTAGCCAGTTTCTTTGAATCCCTCAAAAGCTTGTGGTAGGCTAGAGCAAAATCTTCACCTTCCGAATCATCTGATTCATCGTCCGTTGCAATCTTTTCAACAGTGGAGTTGGACAATGAATCGGATGTACTTGCCATTAAGCACATGAAGGGTGAAGATGGTGGACGCGTGGAAAGCTGTCGCGTTGTCTTCTTCATCACTTGAGGATGACTCATTTGACGTGGAGTTGTCATCCCAAGTAACGACTTGCATCGCTTTCTTCTTTGCCGGATTCTTGTTGGGACACTCCGTTGCAATGTGGCCGTAGCCTCGACATTTGAAGCACTGAACTTGTCCCTCAGAACTTTTCTTATCCTTTGAGAAGTTCTCTTGCTTTCTTGACTTGTAGCTTGAAGAACCCTTGCCTTTCTTCGACTTTCCGAAGGATGGAGTTTTGCTTGAATTACCCCTTCGAAAGTTGCGGCGAAACTTCCTTGTCAAGAGAGCGAGCTGCTTCTCAAAGTCCTCCATAGAAAGGTTCTCGTCGTCGTCCGAGGAGGATGAATCCGCGTCTTCTTCTTTAGTTGATTTCAATGCGTAACCTGAAGACTTAGAAGAGGATGCCTTTCCAGAAGAATAGTTAGTAGGAAATGTCATTTCATAAGTTTGTAAAGCACCTACTAATTCTTCTACACGCATTTCGTCCGGGTGTTTAATTGTTTCAATGGCTGCGACCTTCGGGCGAAATCGTTCAGGAAGAGTTCTTAGAATTTTTCTTACAACTTTAAATTCTGGAATCTTCTCTCCCAAGTTAGCACATGAGTTTACGATGTCTTGCAATCGTGTGTAATAGTCAGTGAAAGATTCATTCTCTGCCATAGAGATAGAGTCAAACTTGCTCGTAAGCATTTGCAGTTTCTGAATCTTCACTAGGTTAGTTCCCTCATGCGTAACTTGAAGAACATCCCAGATTTCTTTCGCAGTCTCACATGCCGAGACGCGAGAGAACTCAGTTTGTGACAAAGCATTAAATAGAGCATTAATTCCCTTGCCATTGTAAGAAGATAATCTATCTCTTCCTTGGTCCATTTCGACCTAGGTTTTAAGGTGCGAACATCATCTAAAATTTCAGTTGGATTAGACCATCCTAATTCAATTGATTGCCACACCCTTTCGTCGATGGAAATTAAAAAGGCTTTCATCCGTACTTTCCAGTACGCATAATTTGTTCCATCAAAGAAAGGGGGTCGATTGATGTTTCCACCTTCAACCATTGTTTACAACCCTATTCCCGCTCTGATACCACTTGTTGGGTTATAAGTAATATGGATCTAAATAGGGGAAAAAACACCTAGAGGGGGGTGAATAGGTGTAAACAATAAACACTCAAAAAATCATTGCGCAATAAAACCCAATGCGGAAAAATAAAAGAACACGCAAGATTTTTACGTGGAAAAACTCCAAACCGGAGTAAAAAACCACGGGACCGATAACACGGCGAAATCCACTAGAATTAACACACGTACAAGGTGATATAACGTACTCACAGACGACTCAACCTTTTACCATACGCTCCTAGTAGATCTTCTCCGCTCGCTCCACGACGCTTCTCGAATCCACGATCTGCGCCCAACGCTGAATCCACAGCGTCCAACGTCGAGTCCACGACGTCCGACCGAATCCACGGTCTTCACCCAGTAGCACGCTTCGAATCCACGAACGTACCTCGCTCCGAATCCACGAGAGCGGTTGCACCTTGAATCCACAAGGCCACGCGAGTCCACGCGCCGATTTGGGTAAATCGTTGTTTTTGGGTGGTGATGATCCGCCGAATACTTAGATTAAAGATAGATCGGAAATACCATCTAAGTATTCATTGATTTGATTCTACTCAAAATGTGAGTATGAAAACCTAGAATCAAATAATCAATATAGATGAAGAAACATAGAATAAATCTATTGATTTCCTTTCTTCTCTATATGTGGATTTTTCTTTTCGGCTATTTTTTCTGTCATTGCGATGCCCTAGAAATGAATATAGGGTCTATTTATAGGTTAGAAACCTTGGAAGAATATACGGATCAAAAACAGCCTTTTCTGGAAAGTTTTACCGACGGCGATCCGGATTGGAATTGGCGATCCGGATCGCGTAACAAGAAAGACGTTTCCAGAAAACCAAGGGTTCGGGATCCGGATCGTAAGTCCGATCCGGATCGTTCATACAGTTTTACCAAACATCAATGTTCGGGATCCGGATTGCAAATCCTGATCCGGATCGTGCAAGCAAAGGTAAAACTAGTGTTCGGGATCCGGATCAGAGATGCTGCGATCCGGATTGAACCAGTGTATGAACGAACACCCTTCGGGATCCGGATTGCAAGCCCGATCCGGATCCTGAACATGTCCCATGTCCAGTTTTTGATGTTTAAGCAATTAAAACTCTTCCAGGTGTTTCTACACTATAAGAAGTATTCGGATCATCAAAATCTTTAGTTAAACGTACCTGATCCTTTTGAATTCTTCTTTCTTGAGATTGAGGTATATGATCCAAGTTTCTTCATCTTCAATCTTCAAGACTTAACACATTCACGAAATACGCCAACTCAAATTCCGTAACAATCTCCCCGGCGGTTTCGTGACAAAACTGCCAATATTCAAGAAAGAATTTTTGTCAGAGGCGCACTGCGCTCCCTTCCGGCACACCCAGGCGACACGAAGATGTACGAGGACCTCGAGCAGAATTTTGGTGGACCAGAGACACTCGGCGGGTGTCGAACCTTTGGCAAGTCTGCAACGAGCTCTAGAGACTAAACCACACTTCAGCACGGGTTTCACCCCAGACCGATGGACACCGAGCGAGTGAACCGGATTCTCGAAGATGTGCTCTGAACCTGCATACTTGATTTTTTGGGTGATGGATGGTCACGGCTTTGAGCTTAGAAGAGGGCTTGAGCTTCGACGAACACCGGTGCGTCTTAGCACGTGAGGACAAAGGGACGCGCAACCGGATGATCCCCTATAGGAAGGTGCTATGGAGCAACAGGAAGAATGTGAAGCGACTTGGGAACTGGCGTCAGAGAAGAGGGAGTGCCACCCAGTTTTACTCGTTGCGGACCAGGATTAAGTTTCGAGGACGAAACTTCTTTTAAGTGGTGAGTGATGTAGAGTCCTGGCGTCCCCTTGCCCTGGTATGCCTCTCTTTTATTTCTGACAGGACTGTTAGGAAAACTTTTCACGGGTTTTCTGCAACGGACTGGCCTGGGCCGCGAGTATTTTTTTGCGATTGAGCTCGAAAAACGGAGGACGGCAAAGCGAACGGATTCGGATTTCGATTTACGAATCTCCCGGAATGGGGGTCAAGCGTTTACTTTGAGTGGTGCATCGGAATCCGTGCTAAGTGGCCGGCATGCTTTTCGAGGCGATCGGACGGGATCCTGCTGTGATCGAATTTTCATCTTTTATGTCAGTGGGTTATTTTATCTTTTGAGTGGTACTCGACCTTTCGTTTTTCGTTTTGGGTCCTAATTTAATATTTTCGGCTGTTAAAGGGGGGGGTTGAAATTCGAGAATTTTTGGGCTGATCGTCGGGGTTTGCAGGTATTTTTAGGTGGTAGAGCTCGCAAAACGGTGAACGGTGGCGCGATCGGATTTGAATTCCGACCCCGGGATCTCCCAGAATTTAATTTTGAAGTTTGGACCCCTTTTAGGCGCTCCGGATCCGTGCGAGCGATTGACATGCTTTACGAGACAATCTTAGCCGCCGATTTTTGTTCCGGTTATTTTAGGGTTTCTTTAAACGGGGGACCGTAGGGTTTTCCTCCTTGGGTTTTTCTCTTGACGGCTAGGGTTTAAGGTGGCGCTTTTAAGGAAGAAAAAAGGGGAACCCCAATTCAGATTTTCTTCGTTTCAACCGTGGGCGTGAGAACCGAGGCGACGAGACGGGGAGAAAGAAGGACGACTGCACTGCGGAACCCAGCGAACGAGAGCGGGACGATCCTCTTTCTTCCTCCTCACCGGAAAATAAGCTTTTTCGGGCACAGGGTGGAGTGTTTTAACTGGAATTCTCCGCACACCTTCTTCTTCGCGTTCCAGGTGGGTACCCTTGGAATATCTTTGTGCATGTTTCCGTTATTGTTACTTATATCTTGTAAAGGGGTGACGTGGACCTTCGGGTTTATGAACGTCGTGGTGGAAGACTATATGGGCAGAACGCCCCTCCGAACAACAGTAGGATTGTTTGGAGCATGCTAACGATGAGGTCGGTGATCGGCGTGACCAGTCGGACATCGAAAGGTGGGTTCCTCTCCCGACGGCTCTTGAGTCGGGAATCGGGGGCAAATTGGTAAGAGTAAAGGTTTGACACGTGGAAATACTACTAACCTCGTTTATGCTTATGTCTTTATTGTCACTACGTTTATGACGATTAAGGGTCGCTGTGCTCGACGATACGTCATGTTCTGGAAATCGGCCGAGGCAGGTGCTCGGTCTGGTTTACCGAGGTTGGTGCTCGGTTGGATGCCGAGGTTGGTGCTCGGTCAAGGCTCGTGTTACTGCACGCACACCGGCGGCTTGGCCCCCGCAAGGGTGTGCTTTTCCGGAAAAGTGGTACGTTGACCCTGTACCCCACGTGATGGTGCGTAATGGGGGCCCCCGTGGGTGGGGTCGTGAGCGGTGATGCCGAGGCGGGTGCTCGGCGGCCGAGGCAGGTGCTCGCCGGGGTTCCGAGGCAGGTGCTCAGTGTGGTTCCGGGGGAGGTGCCCGGTAGGGTTTGCACAGGTTCTTCATTGTATGGTAGGCATAGAGTGCTCCATTGGTTTGGTTTGCACAGGGTTCTTCATGGTTGATTACTCTGGTTTTGTTTCCGTGGTTTGCCTTACTTTAGCCCTTATTGCTTTTATTATTATTTCTGGTCACTGACTTCCCACTCCGTGACAGGTTCGCCAGTCCGTCCAGCGTCGAGCGCTAGGTCGTTGGTGAGGCCGCGTGAGCGATCTTCTGGCCCTTAGAGGCTACAAATATGGTTTACTTTACCTTCTTTGTTATTTTCATTACGCATTGTAGCTAATTGTGGATCGCGATACCCCCCGTGGGATCGATGTGGATGTTAGGCTATTCGATAGCTCCTTTGGATATGTGTTTGTTCTTATTTCTTGGCTTGGCCGCTTTTAAACTACAAATGAGGAACAGGGAAGCTATTTTAAAATAGTGGTGCCGTATAGGCACCGTTTACAAATTCTGGGACTTATGTGGTTTCGAAAATAATTTTAATAAACCTGATGTCTAGTGGGCATCGCTTTCAAAACCCTGTGGTTTTATCCTTTCGAAAATAGCTGGCCTCTTTGTTACTTGTGGAAATTGATTGCATATCGTTGGAAATTGTTGTATGTGATTGGCAATCGTCTAGTGTGGTTAAAGGCATGTTTGTGTGAACTTGTAATCAGGACGCCGTGCATATACAAAGGAGACTCCGCCTGGTTGCAGAGTGAATTTGTATATGCGGCGGGTCTGGGCACGCACCGGGGGAGATTTGTTTCAAAAAAAATATATGTACAAATTTGGGAGTATCGGCGGCTTCCCTTCCGCGCGTGAAAAACCCCCGGGGCATGACAATGCCGCCGGAGTCCGCACGCAAAACAAGTCTGCACGCAAAACGCGGTGCACACGCAACCAAAGTCCGAACGCAAAATGGAGCACGCCGCCGGAAGAGTCCGCACGCAAAACTGAGCACACCGCCAGAGTCCGCACCCAAAATGGAGCACGGTGCAGAGTCCGCACGCAAAATGAAGTACGCACGCAAAACCGGTGCACGCCGCCGGAGTCCGCACACGCAAAACAGAGCACAACCGCCGGAGTCCGCACGCAAAACGGTGCACGCCACCAGAGTCCGCACGCAAAACGGAGGGGTAAACAACAGTCCCTAACAAGCACAAGGACAAGGGTAAAAACCTAAAATCCAAAAGGGTGAACCCCAAAACTGTGCACCGAAAAAACTGCAAAAAGACGAGCAAACCAACCTTAAAGTCGGCGCATCGCCAAACAAGCACCCACACGTCGCCCCTGCTCCAAGGACACCTCACGCGTGCTCCACGGCACAAACGGCGCGCTCACGGCACCCCGAAAACTCCCCAACCGCTCACTCTCTCTCCCTCACGCGTGCACGGGCGGAGCAAAAGAGGAAAAAGGGAGAAAAAGGGGTCCATTTGGGCTTAAAATAGCCCAAAATGCCAAGATTCGGGCGCCCGAATTGTACATTCGGCGCCCGAAACCCCCAAATCGGGCGCGCTACAGTGCCCCCCCACCAAAAACCCACGCTGCGCGTGCCACTGCAGCGCCACGTGGCCGCACCACGCTCCCCGCGCGCAGGCGCGACCAGCCGGAGGCCGACGCATTGCAGCACGCCTCCACGCCTCGACCAGCGCGGACCTGTCACGTCCCTCGCGCGCGCGCGAGCGAGTAAGCGCCCCGCCATGTGTCGCCACTAGCGCAAACCCCGCGCTGGCCCACGCCGCTTCCCCGCACGCGTCAGCGCGTGGGCTGGCGTGCCCAATGCGCTTCGGCCACGTGGAGCCTCCCACATGCGCCCACGCCCCCGTGCTGGCGCCTGGTCGCCGCGCCCCGCCCGCACCTGCGACCGAATGGACCAACCCGCGCCTGCCACGTGGCACTGGTGCGGGTTCGTTGCTCCCCGGTGCACGCGGGTGGGCTGTGGACCGGCCCGCGACCAAAAATAGGCCCGTTAGCCCATTTATGCCCGTAAATAGCCAATTTTGACTGTTTTCACGCACTGAGTCCGTTTTTGGCATCCATTCGACGCAAACACACTCAATACACCAAAAATAGGTGTTTTCTCACCGCCAACCACCCGGTCGAGTCGCACGGGAATTTCGGGACACCACAACCTAGCACCCCGTCATATATGCTGCATGTTTAACCAGACTAGTAGAAAACTCCAACTGGGCTAGGTTATTTATGCTTTAGACATTTCCACTGTTATCTATTATTTTACCTAGACTTAGAGTTTCCTCGCCTGGATAGTGGGCCGAGCGGTCGGGTTTGTTGTGGGATGCATGTTACACTCGCGCCTGGAGGCCGAGTGGAGTCTGGTAGCAGTGTTAGATCAGTGTTTTATTTTTGGGAGCTGCCATGATTCTAGTCTCAAGATCATGAGCCTCAGGGGAACAGAGACTAGGTGGTTCTCAACGGTTAAGGCACCAGCAGCAGTGTCAAAGAGTGTTTTTGGCGGTGGGCCGCATTCATCGCCATAGTGTGACCTCAGGCAGGGGCGATGCCTTCCATGTGGATAGTCAGGACATTTTCAGGCATAGTGTCCTAGATTAGTGCTCTGGGTGGCCGCTTGCGACGGCACCCCCACTACCCCTTCAAGATGGAGAGGCTCGTTCAATTTCCCGATAGGCTGATGGAGCCGTGATGCCGAGTCTGATAGAGCGATAGCCACCAGCATCTTGTGGATGATATATGCAGCCAGTTAGAGGACGCCAGGATAGTGGATCGCGTCTTACCAGGTGTGGATTCCTCTCGGTTGTCGAAGTTAGAGCATAGTGATGTCGACACCGCTTGAGTGTGTTTTGTAGAGCAGGAGTAGCTTCGCGTGGGCCAGAGTTAGGACTGTTGGCTTGTGCACGTGAGGATCAGGTTCCAGATTACGTATAGCACATGGATGAGTGTTGCCAGTCCTGCCCAGTGCAGATAGGACTTGGGATTTGACCACTGAGTATTAGTCCTACATCAGTTTAGAGATGTTGTTATGAGTTGGATAGGATTTGGCTATCCCAATTTTGCTATCATGGATTGTCGAGAGAGAACATTGAACCTCCGTGGACTTGGTCAAGAGGAGTGTGTTTTGGAGGAAGCTAGACCATGGCAGAGTTTGAGTCGTGGTCGTATCGCGTTGCTAGCGACTGTGGAAGAGGTGCCTACGGCGGCATCGGGACTGAAGGATATCCTCATCGCCGTGTGATCCCGGGGAACAGTCTACCTGAGCTGATATTGAAGCCACCGTTTAGTGAGATCGAGACGGTGATTGACGTGGTTTTTGGAACTGCGCCGACTATGGTAGCACCTATTGGAGTATCACCTGCGAGACAAAGAATGAGAGCTGATAGTGCAGCTGCGGGATCTGATGGATCGTGAGATCTATGTGAACCAGTTCCACGTCTGGGGAATACGACGGTGAGGATTCTGTAATGGTTAGAGCACAGACAGGACTTGGATTGTATTTTGGCAGTTCCTCTTTGGCGAGATTGATAGCGAACCATATGGCCGAGGGCTGTGCCCCAGATGGGTCAGGACCCGGTAGGGGCATTGTGAGCTTATAGCACAGTCAAGTTGTCACGCCCCGAAACTGCTACCAATTTGGCATAGTTCGGGCGCGCTGAACAGACGCCGAACGGACAGAACCTCCCCTGTCCGCCCAAGGCTAAGCAACAAGATCATGTACAAGAATCACCCAGGAATTAATTCTAGATATACACAATCACAACGAGAGCACAACCAGTGCTAACAAGAACATAAGAGCAAGGTACGAGTATATAACAGTAAACATACAAGCAACAAAGAGAGAAACTCTATCTATTACAACCATTGCATTCGAGCATATGAATAATACATAGATCACATCCAAAACATCCTCACCCTATACAACATCTACTCTCAAAATGTAAAGACAAGGTGACAAGAGCTATAGATGTAGGGAGGCTGCTACCAACGTCTCTAGGGCGCCAAGCCCTTACCGCGATCCTCGCCGGGAGTACCTGTACTCGGCCCTGTAATAATAGTGGGATGAGAACTATGGTCCATAGTTCCCAGTGGGTTCGGCCACCGACTCCACCGGTCTTCCCACTAGGTCCAAGAGGGCAAAAGCAGATAGATAGATAGATAGATAGATAGATATATCTGAAAACTGTAAATGCAGTAAATAACTACACTACTATGCCCAACACGGAAAAACATGTATGCATGCTCAGGGGAGAGATATCCAAATATATCACTATGTCCAAGAAGTACTATTTCATACTTGTTCTCTAACTCATTTTCAAGAAGTGTGGTTTTTAACACTTCATCTCAAATCTCACGGCACACCCGAAGGTTGCCCACGGCTCACTATCACGACGAGGGAGACTATGTCTCAACCTACCAATCGAACGCGTCTGCGGGACCTGACTGTCCCTCGGGGTGGCGTGCCCCGTGACCAACTCCGGAGTAGGCGGCCGTAGAGGAGCGACCTCCACCAGCCTAAAACAGACTATGAGCATGATCCAATCCTCTCCACACGAGGATACCCTATCTATAAGGCTAATGGCAACTGAGATCCCTATAGATAATACACAACCTATGTCTCACATGTGTCATGATAGGTTTACCTACACTACTTTTCATATGCCACTCGTTCATTTATTGTGTGGTGTTCACAATTTCTACATATATGCCACTCGTTCATTTATTGTCGACTCACAAGTCCAACACCCAATCCGCACTATAGGATTCCTCGGTATCGACCCAATCTTTCCCAATCCACATATTAGCATAACATTTGCTAAATATCTATATCAACCGGAAAGTATAAAGATGGCAATACATACTATCCTACAATGCAATGGTGCGATATGCAATAGTGTAAGTGGCTAAGACATAGAGAGAAGCCCAACGGCTTCGGTAAAAGCACCACCCACCTCGGGTCCTTGGCTCGGCTCGGCTCTCCAAAAAAATCTACGAGAGCACCGGTCTCGATCACAAGGGTCGCCTCAAGTCGGATGTCCTAAACAAGTCCAAAACGGCCTATTAATAACCTCCAAGCACTATGCTTAGTGTTTTCACGTGCGCGCAAAAGCGCCGACGAAAGACGACGAACTTCCACGATTTGTGGTCTGGATCGTCAAGGGTTTACCCAAAACCCCTCCATGATGGAAGGATTCCATTTAAATCCCCCACCAAAATTACTAATGTAATTATTTCTCTTTTTGCCTCAAAAGTCCTAGAGCGCGTATTTCGGCTCTAACTTTTCGACCGTTTGACGGAATGTCGATCCGTCTTCGCCAACACGTTTCTTTACATAGTAATTGGGTTTCCATGGGTTCAAATGAGATCAATCCCATGAAAATCCAAAAACTCCTCTTTTAACCCTAGGTTTCATATACACATTCATTATGATTTTTCCACGATTTTCGCCGATTTCTTCGACAAGAATTCTTCTAAGATCATATAGATTTTAGATCTAAAAACATACGGCAAAACCAAATTTATTTTTTACAAAACTCACCTCAAAGAGCTAGGATTCCAAGCTTTTCTTGGTTCAAAAGCTCGCCCTCGCTCGCCTTAGGCTTCCCGCAAATCGCTCCGCGATTTAGTGCACGTTGGAGCAAGAAAATTTAGAGAGAGAAGTGAGTGGAGAAGGTGAAGAGAGAGCTCTCCATGGAGGTGTGGTCTGTATGTGTGCGTGCGTGGGTGGAGAAGAAGAAGAAAAGGGAAAGTTAGCCTTTTTGCATAAAGGCCCCCTACAATAGTGGTAATTCACTATTTAGTCCAATTTGATCTGATACTTGCCTGCGGAACCCTTCTGGTGTCCGTTTGTGCTCAAATTTGACAGGCAGGCTCATCTCAACTTAATTTATCACGAGATATTTTAAATTTTCAGTTTGGGCTATTTTTGGGTCACCAAAAGTCTCGCTGTACTTAAAATCGCTGTCAGGTACCTTTCTCACTGCTCGGGTATCCGATTGATGCGAAACTTTTATTGTAACCTTAAAACATAATTACGAAGCTCCCGTAATTTTCTCAGAATTTTTCGACACTGTTGGCGGAGCCCGTTCTCACTATCTGGCATCCGATCAACACGAAACTTTTTCTGTGGCCTTAAAATATATTACGGAGCTCCCCGAATTTTTTCGGAATTTTCCGACACTGTGAATTTTCTGCTAATTTATCTGCCCCGTCTCTCACAGAAAATATTAAATCTTCTGTTTTCGCTCCGATTTCGGCGCAGGTCATTTTCAACCTATATTATGCTTCTATGAGTCCAATAAAAATAGTATCTTACACTATTTTTATTTTTTTTATTTATATAATAATTTTTCCGACTTACTATATCCCACCGTAACTTCTATATTGTATTCTTTTAAAAGTTGAACTTGCACATTTTACCTATGGTTAATTAGGATTTCTTTGAATTAATTGGGCATATTCTACTTAATGTCTAACTTCTACTTTTAGAAGTTCGGTATCCTACATTCTTCCCCCCTTAAGCAATTTCGTCCGCGAAATTGAAATTTAATGCAATTCAACCGAATCGAAATTCATACCTCTAATTCATCTCCTCGAAGAGATGAGGATGGTGCGCCCTCATCGTTTCCTCAAGTTCCCACGTGGCTTCGCGATCATCGTGATTGCTCCACCGGACCCTGACATAAGGAATCTCGCGGTTCCTCAATTTGCGCACCTCCCGAGCAATAATCGCCACCGGGAACTCCTCATAGCTCAAGTCATCCTGAAGCTCCGGCGGCTCATATAGCATCGCATGCTCCGGATCGGGTACATATTTGCGGAGATTGGAGACGTGGAAGACGTTATGTACATCCGCCAACTTCGGCGGCAATGCAAGCCGGTACGCCACCGTTCCCACACGCTCCAATATCTCATAGGGGCCAATATAGCGGGGACTTAGTTTTCCCCGCACTCCAAATCGCTTCACGCCCCTCATGGGCGAAACCTTCAAGAAGACGCGGTCGCCCACCGCGAATTCCAAATCCCGCCGACGCTTGTCCGCGTAGCTTTGTTGCCGAGATTGCGCCGTAAGCAATCTTTTGCGAGCAAGGCGGACCTTCTCCTCCGCCTCCCGCAAAATGTCCGGCCCGAACTCCGTGCGCTCGCCCACATCACTCCAATAGATAGGGGATCGACACTTCCGTCCATAAAGAGCCTCGAACGGTGCCATCTCCAAACTAGCGTGATAACTGTTGTTGTAGGCGAACTCGGCCATCGGCAAGTACTTGCACCAACCGCCCTTGTAATCGATGACGCACGCCCGCAACATGTCCTCCAAGGTCTGAATGGTTCTCTCTGTCTGACCATCAGTCTGAGGGTGAAAAGCGGTGCTAAAATCGAGCCGTGTGCCAAGGGCCTCCTGCAGATTCCTCCAGAAATGCGAGGTGAACTTGGGGTCTCGGTCCGATACAATCGACTTCGGCACCCCGTGCAGCCTCACCACCTCGTCAAGATATACCTGTGCCAACTTCTCTCCCGCCCAGGTGGTGTGGACCGGCAAGAAATGTGCCGACTTGGTGAGACGATCCACAATCACCCAGATCGAGTCGTGGCCTCCTGTTGAGCGAGGCAACCCGACGATGAAGTCCATAGAGATGTCCTCCCACTTCCACACGGGAATAGGCAAGCTTTGGAGTTTCCCCGCCGGGAGTCGACGCTCCGCTTTTATCTGTTGACATGTAAGGCACTTTGCCACGAAGCGCCCAATGTCCGCCTTCATCCCCGGCCACCAATAGAGCATCTTCAACTCGTGGTACATCTTGGTGCCACCAGGGTGCTCGGCATAAGGTGACCGATGCGCCTCTCGCAATATCAGTTCGCGGAGCTCCTCATTTTCCGGCACACACCAACGGTTCCGAAACCGAAGTGTGCCATCGGCGTGTACATGGAAATCGCCGCCTTTGCCCTCCTCGATGTCACGCCGCACCTTTTGGAGACTTGAGTCGGAAGGCTGCACATTCTTGATCCTCTCCAACAAGGTCGGCTGAATAATAAGCGCCATCATCAGGGCCGGCACCCCGGGAGCGACTACCTCAAGGTTCATCCGCCCCATGTCCAAACATAACGGCATTTGATTCGTGACGTCCATAGCGAGGTTCCTCGCCGTCTTTCTACTTAGTGCATCGGCGACCACGTTTGCTTTGCCGGGGTGGTAAAGGATATCGACATCATAATCCTTCAGCAGCTCCAACCACCGCCGTTGCCGCAAATTGAGCTCCTTCTGGGTGAATAAGTACTTGAGGCTTTTGTGGTCGGTGTAGATCTCGCAATGTGCACCATACAAGTAGTGCCTCCACAACTTCAGCGCGAAGATCACCGCCGCCAACTCCAAATCGTGAATGGGATAGTTCTTTTCGTGGTCCTTCAACTGGCGGGATGCATAAGCGATCACTTTTCCGCCCTGCATCAGGACACACCCCAGACCCAGATAGGATGCGTCGCTATACACCACGAAGTCCTCGCCCTGCACCGGTAAGGCGAGAATAGGAGCCGACGTCAACCTTTTCTTCAATTCAATGAAACCCCGGTCGCATTCGTCGCTCCAAACGAACTTGACGCCCTTTTGCGTCAGCCGAGTAAGTGGAGTCACAATCCTCGAGAAACCCTCCACGAACCGTCGATAATACCCGGCCAAGCCCACAAAACTGCGGACTTCCGTGACATTCGTCGGGCGCGGCCAATCCCTAACCGCCTCAATTTTCTTCGGGTCAACTGAAATCCCCCCCTCAGAAATAATATGCCCGAGGAAAGCCACCTCGCGGAGCCAAAACTCGCACTTCTTTAGTCTTGCAAATAGCTTCTCCTCCCGAAGGATTTGAAGCACTATCCGCAAATGCTCCGCGTGCTCCTCGTCGCTCCGCGAATAGACCAAAATGTCGTCAATGAAGACCACGACAAATCGGTCCAAGTACTCCCTGAACACACGGTTCATCAGATCCATGAACGCCGCCGGGGCGTTAGTAAGCCCGAAAGGCATGACCGTGTATTCGTAGTGACCATAGCGTGTGCGAAACGCCGTTTTCTGAACATCCTCCGGCTTGATTTTCAACTGGTGGTAGCCGGACTGGAGATCAATTTTGGAGTACACCAGCGACCCTTGCAATTGGTCAAACAAGTCGTCGATTCTGGGTAACGGGTACTTGTTTTTGATGGTAACCTTGTTCAACTCCCGATAATCCACACAGAGTCGAAAAGAACCATCCTTCTTGCGCACAAATAATACCGGGGCTCCCCACGGCGATACACTTGGCCGAATGAACCCTTTGTCGAGAAGATCCTGCAACTGATCCCTCAACTCCTTCAATTCTGCCGGCGCCATACGATACGGGGCCTTCGAGATCGGCGCCGTCCCGGGAATCAAGTCTATGATGAACTCGATCGCCCGATCCGGCGGCATCCCCGGTAACTCCGCGGGAAACACATCAGGAAACTCCCGCACCACCAATAACTCCTCCATGATCGGAGTCGCACGGTCCACCTCCACAACGGTCGCCAAAAATGCCGGGCAACCGCTATGGACCAACTTCCTCGCTCTCGTCGCCGACACCGTTGCAACGAAGCACGAGCTTTGATGAGCTCGATAGATAACCTCCTCCTGTCCCGGCTCCCGAAAAGTGACCAACTTCCTCCTGCAGTCGATCACAGCGTGATACTTCGAGAGCCAGTCCATGCCCAAGATGACGTCGAACGCCTCCAACTTCTTGAGCTCGAGCAACCGGACGGGCATAATCCAGTCGCCCACTTGCACCGGGCAGGATAAGCACCCCGTGTAAGTAATAGATGACGACTCCGGGCCTTCGACTCGCCACTTGCCCGTTGCCTCCAAGATAATACCATGAGTGCGTGCAAATGATCCGCTAATGAATGAATGCGTAGCACCTGTATCAAAAATGGCCCTGGAGCGAACTCCATGTATTAGAACCATACCTGCCACGACACTGGGCTCCTCGATGTCGACAGGATCCTGGGCCTGGGCCTGAACGGCGAATACCCGCCCGCTCGGCGCCGATCGCGTCATCTCCTGCTGCCTAGGAGCCATCGCGCGCCCCGCAGAGACGGGAACATAAGGAGCGCCTCCATAATGAACAGGGGTTGCCGGAGTCGATGCAGTTGAGGGGGCACGCGAACCCCTCGCTGGGCACTCTCGGCTCATGTGCCCCTCCTGCCCGCAGCTATAGCATCTGCCCTCACGCTGCCTGCACTGCTGCACCCGGTGGTCCCTGCTACCGCATATAATGCAAGGCCGTGGTCCCTGCCTCCACGGCTGCGATCTCGGTTGCTTCGGGGGCCTCCTGGAGCTAGACTGTGCCCCCGAACCACCGCCCTGGCGCTTCTTGCCCTTATCCTTGGACTCCGCCGCCATCTCGCGCTCCTCGCGCACATGGGCATCCCCGTGTTCTGCCCACAGCGCTCGATCAAGAACCTCGGCGTAGGTCGTGAGCTTGAACAGCTGCACGGCCCGGTAGATCCAGGGCTTAAGCCCCCGCAGAAACCAATCGGCCCGGTCCGCATCGTCGCGAACAACATCGGGAACACAGTCGATGATGTGGGTGAACTCCTCCTCGTACTCCATCACCGAGCGATTTCCCTGCTGCAGCTTGCGGAACTTTTCCTTCATCACCCGCTTATCGGCGTCGGGAAAGTAGTGCCCGTACACCGTCCTCTTGAACTCCCCCCACAACATCGGAGGAAGATGCGCGGGTCGATCACGCTGCACCCGCTTCCACCATACTAACGCCGGTTCTCCAAAACTATGCGTGGCCAGGGGCACCTTGTCCCTTTCCAGGACAGGGAGATCTTCAAAGATAGTCTCCATAGCGCCAAACCACAACTCCACTACCGCCGGCTCCACCTTCCCTCCCTCGAAGGTCCGAGGTTTGAACTTTAGGAACTGCATCAGAACTGCCAATGCGCGCTCCCGCTCCGCCTTTTTGCCGTCGTATCGGGTGTAGTAGAACCCGATGCCGCCAGAGGCGCACTCCTCGGAAGGGGGCACGCCGACAGTGGAACGGCCCCCACGCCCTCACCCTCAACCGCTCCCGGCGCGTGAGTCGAGGGTGCAGGCGGATCACGGCTCCCAGCCGCCGTCGCGGCCGCCAACGCTGCCTGCTGCTCCAACAGTGACTGGAGCTACTCCAATTGAGCCCCCTGGCGCTGCATCGCGCCTACCAAAGCAGCGACCTGCTCTCGCAGCCCCTGCACCTCGCCAGATCCCGACTGCTCGGGCGCCGCTGGAGGCGGCACCGGAGAGGACCTACGAGTGTGGCGTCTCCCTGACATTCTTTCCTGGAAACAAGAACTTAGTCAGTTAGTTTAACCCGATAGCTCCTTAGCATTTACGAAACTAAACAACTCAATAATAAATCGGGCGGAAGCATACAAGCATACTAGTCCTAGACCCTTAGCATCATGCCGTCGGCCGCCGACATAACACTTCGTGTCACTGAACAAGCACACTTGAATCCGTCTCTATTCTCAATTAGAGACATATAATCTTCTTTGACCCAATCCATTTCACTTCCGCCAACGTCAAGGGTTCACGTTTCACTCACGTCCCTACAACCTCAGGGTTTACCAGCCTAGGGTTTCCTAAGTCATCCTAGACTCTCTCTCTTTACTTGCTCTTATCTTGCTCTGATACCACTTTATGTGTCACACCCCGAAACTGCTACCAATTTGGCATGGTTCGGGCGCGCTGAACAGACGCCGTACGGACAGAACCTCCCCTGTCCGCCCAAGGCTAAGCGACAAGATCATGTACAAGAATCACCCAGGAATTAATTCTAGATATACACAATCACAACGAGAGCACAACCAGTGCTAACAAGAACATAAGAGCAAGGTACGAGTATATAAAAGTAAACATACAAGTAACAAAAGAGAGAAACTCTATCTATTACAACCATTCCATTCGTGTATATGAATAATACATAGATCACATCCAAAATGTCCTCACCCTATACAACATCTACTCTCAAAATGTAAAGACAAGGTGACAAGAGCTATAGATGTAGGGAGGCTGCTATCAACGCCTCTAGGGCGCCAAGCCCTTACCGCGATCCTCGCCGGGAGTACCTGTACTCGGCCCTGTAATAATAGTGGGGTGAGAACTATGGTCCATAGTTCCCAGTGGGTTCGGCCACCGACTCCACCGGTCTTCCCACTAGGTCCAAGAGGGCAAAAGCAGATAGATAGATAGATAGATAGATATATCTGAAAACTGTAAATGCAGTAAATAACTACACTACTATGCCCAACACGGAAAAACATGTATGCATGCTCAGGGGAGAGATATCCAAATATATCACTATGTCCAAGAAGTACTATTTCATACTTGTTCTCTAACTCATTTTCAAGAAGTGTGGTTTTTAACACTTCATCTCAAATCTCACGGCACACCCGAAGGTTGCCCACGGCTCACTATCACGACGAGGGAGACTATGTCTCAACCTACCAATCGAACGCGCCTGCGGGACCCTAACCGTCCCTCGGGGTGGCGTGCCCCGTGACCAACTCCGGAGTAGGCGGCCGTAGAGGAGCGACCTCCACCAGCCAAAAACAGACTATGAGCATGATCCAATCCTCTCCACACGAGGATACCCTATCTATAAGGCTAATGGCAACTGAGATCCCTATAGATAATACACAACCTATGTCTCACATGTGTCACGATAGGTTTACCTACACTACCTTTCATATGCCACTCGTTCATTTATTGTGTGGTGTTCACAATTTCTACATATATGCCACTCGTCATCAATTGTCGACTCACAAGTCCAACACCCAACCCGCACTATAGGATTCCTCGGTATCGACCCAATCTTTCCCAATCCAACATATTAGCATAACATTTGCTAAATATCTATATCAACCGGAAAGTATAAAGATGGCAATACATACTATCCTACAATGCAATGGTGCGATATGCAATAGTGTAAGTGGCTAAGACATAGAGAGAAGCCCAACGGCTTCGGTAAGAGCACCACCCACCTCGGGTCCTTGGCTCGGCTCGGCTCTCCAAAGAAAATCTACGGGAGCACCGGTCTCGATCACAAGGGTCGCCTCAAGTCGGATGTCCTAAACAAGTCCAAAACGGCCTATTAATAACCTCCAAGCACTATGCTTAGTGTTTTCACGTGCGCGCAAAAGCGCCGACGAAAGACGACGAACTTCCACGATTTGTGGTCTGGATCGTCAAGGGTTTACCCAAAACCCCTCCATGATGGAAGGATTCCATTTAAATCCCCCACCAAAATTACTAATGTCATTATTTCTCTTTTTGCCTCAAAAGTCCTAGAGCGCGTATTTCGGCTCTAACTTTTCGGCCGTTCGACGGAATGTCGATCCGTCTTCGCCAACACGTTTCTTTACATAGTAATTGAGTTTCCATGGGTTCAAATGAGATCAATCCCATGAAAATCCAAAAACTCCTCTTTTAACCTTAGGTTTCATTTACACATTCATCATGATTTCTCCACGATTTTCGCCGATTTCTTCGACAAGAATTCTTCTAAGATCATATAGATTATAGATCAAAAAAGATATGGCAAAAATTAAATTTATCTTCCGCGAAACTCACCTCAAAAGGCCGTGATTTCGAGCTTTTCTTGGTTCAAGAGCTTGCCCTCGCTCGCCTTAGGCTTCCCGCAAATCGCTCCGCGATTTAGTGCACATTGGAGCAAGAAAATTTAGAGAGAGAGAGTGAGTGGAGAAGGTGAGAGAGAGAGAGCTCTCCATGGAGGTGTGGTCTGTATGTGTGCGTGCGTGGGTGGAGAAGAAGAAGAAAAGGGAAAGTTAGCCTTTTTGCATATAGGCCCCCTACAATAGTGGTAATTCACTATTTAGTCCAATTTGATCTGATACTTGCCTGCGGAGTCCTTCTGAGTGTCCATTTGCGCTCAAATTTGACAGGCAGGCTCATCTCAACTTAATTTATCACGAAGAATTTTAAAATTTCAGTTTGGGCTATTTTTGGGTCACCAAAAGTCTCGCTGTATCCAGAATCGCTGGCGGACCCCGTTCTCGCAATCCGGTATCCGATCAACACGAAACTTTTACTGTGACCTTAAAATAATATTACGAAGCTCCCGAATTTTCTCAAAATTTTTCGACACTGTTGGCGGAGCCCGTTCTCACTATCCGGCATCCGATCAACGCGAAACTTTTACTATGGCTTTAAAACATATTTACGGGGCTCCCGTAATTTTTTCGGAATTTTCTGACACTGTGCATTTTCTGCTAATTTCTCTGCCCCGTCTCTCACAGAAAATATTAAATCTTCTGTTTTCGCTCCGATTTCGGCGCAGGTCATTTCCAACCTATATTTTGCTTCTATGAATCCAATAAAAATAGTATCTTACGCTATTTTTATTTATTTTTATTTATATAATAATTTTTCCGACTTACTATATCCTACCGTAACTTCTATATGGTATTTAAAAGTTGAGTTTGCACATTTTACCTATGGTTAATTAGGATTTCTTTGAATTAATTGGGCATATTCTACTTAATGTCTAACTTCTACTCTTAGAAGTTCGGTATCCTACACAAGTGGATTAATTAATGCCCTACCGCCTTTTGGGATTTGAGGAATGGAGTGTTCCTGCTGTGTTTGGACGGGTTGGTAGCCGTACCCGTCGTGGATATTTGGATAATTTTCGAAGTGACTTAGAGCATGAGGAGCATTTGAGGATAGCACTGCGACCGCTACGAGAGATGAAGTTGTTTGCCATGTTGAGGGAGTGTGCAATTTGACTTCGAAAGGTTCTGTGGATTGGCCATGTGATTTTAGCTGTAAGAGTAATTGTAGACCCAACGAAGAGTGATGCCGTTTGGGGATTTGCCTTAGCCTATGTAGTGACAGAGGTCAGAAGCTCTTGGACTAGGCAACGCCGGTGGACAGAGTTATTGGAGCTATATGATTGATTTAGTATATCATTATCCCAGCGAGGACTTTATAGTCAGTTACGCCTTGTCTAGGCGAGCAGGGCAACCTTGGAAATGAGAATGTCGATCTGTGGTCGTCACTTTTGGAACTTGGAATTGAGAGCTAGGGATTGAGCGTTATTTTTCCAACGTTGAACTTTTTCCCTGTGGATGGATACAAGAGTTGTATCTGTGGGACTTTGAGCATTTTGGTTGCTAAGGGGCAACGAGGGAGTTATGCCTGTGGGAGGCTTAGAGTTTGGATTTGGAGATCTTGATTTGTGGAAGCCACTATCCGCGGGGATTTGTAGATTTGAGATTACGCGGGGAGTTTGGACCGCGAGTAATTATCCGGCTGGAAGAACTGTTTATGATCCCTCGCATGTTTTGGATTTCACCTCTTTGAAGTTGGACGAGGAATTGAGCTATCTGGAGCGACCGATGCAAAATCTTGCTTTTGAGACAAAGGAATTTCGTAGTCGATATATACCTTTGGTGAGGGTTCAGTGGAGCCATCGTGATGAGTGAGAACGACCTCCTGAGTTATGGATTTATTCTGGTTTCGAGGACGAAACCCTTTTTAAGGAGGGGAGAGTGTAGAATACCGGGATTTCGGATGGCGCCCCTACCTCGCAAGATGGCGTGGTGCGGAGGAAATTGCCTCGGGCGTGTTCCTTATGTGTCTTTAGATGAGTTTGGGTTGATTCGGATCTACACGGAAGCCCCAGCTTGATTCGGAGTTTTCCGGGCATTGTGCGCCGATAGAGGACCGGTTTTGGGAAAGACTCGACTCCACCGTGGTGTGCAGAAAAGAAAATTGGGAAACACTTGGAACAGGTGTATTTTATGATTACAGCGGAGTTCGAGAGGTTCCGGACTGACGCGGAGGACCCGAAGGCGAAAAGTGAGTTGGAACTGGCAATTTTGGAGCCGGTTTTTGGATTGAGCACACCGACTCCACAGTTGAGCTTTTTGAGTTGGAAAAACTTTGGACATGTGTGTTTTCAGATTACAGCGGAGTTCGGAAGGTTTCGGGCCGGTGCGGAGACCCCGAAGGCAAAAAGTGACTTGGAGTTGGCTTAAATTAGAGTATTTAATTAATTTAATTATTATATGATTGTTGTCACGCCCCGGAGGTCTAAGGTTAAGCGGAAAAGCGTATATTTTTTTTTTTCTTTTAAATAATGACCTCTCTACTGGTGCGTGTCAGACCGCCACATATACAAATTCACTCCTCAATCGGACGGAGTCTTCTTTGTATATGCACGGCGTCCCATTTATAATATCAACCATTAACCATGCAGTCATCGATTACAGAGCAGGAAATAATTAACTACGGGTTTTGCAAACGGTGTCCACCCGACACCCAATTTTTGAAAACATTTACACATTCATACCAAAGCGGCTACATTTTTTTGGAAAGGATAAAATCAGAGGTTTACAAAATCTGTGCCCACACGGCACTCTGTTTTGGAAAGCATTTTCGTAATCATTTCGTTTGATATTAAAACATGCCGCACACAAATCCATAAAAGTATGTCCAATCCACAGTGCTAACTATTTAACTACTCAACATTCAACATGATCCACAGTTTTGCAAATTAAACTAATAGTTAAACTGAAAAAGGAATGAGATAAACCAAAAGAACTAAAGTAGAAAGCCTCCTACGGTTAATGTCCTCTCGACGCAGTCTCACCGCCATACCGGCTACTACACCTAGTCAGACCTGTCACGGAGTGGGAAAGTCAATGACAAATAAAGTAGATGATTTAACAATTAACATAATTTTAAAACAAACCGATTACACCAGAACCTTTCGCTTTTCCCTCTCATAAGTCTACATCACCTGTTTTAATTTCAATTAGTACCTGTCGGGGAGTCGATGATCTCCCCTCGTGCACACTTACTTTGCTTACGTGATGCTTTTAACCCCACTCACGGTGCTAGTGCGGCACCTTTAGCTGGCGTGAAGGGGTCCCTACCCTACACACGTGGGGCACACGGGTCATTCAGACCACTTCTCCAGAAAAGTACACCCATGCGGAGGCCAATCCGCCTGTGTACGTGCAGCATCCAAAACCGGGTTGCCGAAATCGGCGTGTATGAAGCACCGCGACCTCGGTCGCCACAAATAATAATGTAAAGTAAAATACATTCATGCGAAAGGTTTAACAGTTCATCTACTTTATTAGACAGGTTAATAAGCTTTTTATGATGACATGGTGCACTTACTACACTCGCTGCACTTATGGCAAGGGTACCCACCTAGTTGCGGGAAGATCGGGACACTTGGATCATTCGCACACTCCCGCTGCGCACCTGGACCTAAAAAAGTCCGCAAAGGAAAACTATCATCAAAACCACGCACAAACATCGCAAAACGGAAGTCCGAAATTATCTACTTGACGAAAACCCAAAAAAAACGGCATATTCACGTCACCCAACGGGTCCCCGCGCGGACGCCGCGGCCCGCCGATGCCCCGCGAGGCCTGAAACCGCGCGGCGTGCATCCGCGGGCGGCGCCCGTGCGGCGCCCGTCTACCCCGCGGCGTCGTCGCCCGCGGGGATTGCCCGCGGGGCGCCCGCGGGTGCGGCCCGCGCGACGCCCGCGGGTGTTGCCCGCGGGCGGCGCCCACGCGGCGCCGGCGCGGGTGCGGCTTGCACGGCGCCCGCGCGGGTGCGACCAGCGCGGCGCCCGCGGGTGCGGGCCCGCGGGTGCGGGCCCACGCGGCGCCCGCGCGGGTGCGGCTCGCGCGGCGCCCGCGCGGTGCAGGCGGCGCCGCGCGGTGCCCACGCGGCGCCCGCTCGCCCGCGGGCGCCCCGTGCGGCCCGAGGCCGCGCGGTGCGCGCCCGCGGGCGGCGCCGCGGGCGGCGCCGACGCGGCGCCCACGCCTTCGCGGTGTCCGCCTGCGCGGTGCCCTAGCGGCACCGCGCGTCTCCCCCGCCCGCGCGGTGCCCTAGCGGCACCGCGCGTCGTCCGCCCGCCCGCGTCGTGCCCTAGTTTGCGCGACGACGGCGGCGGCCGGCGGAGTCGACGGAGATGGACAAGTAGAAGGCAACAACAAAACCAAAAATATGAAAAGAAAACCCCAAAAACGCTATGAACGAAAAATCACTCACCGGATAATCCGACGGGGGAGTCGACCGATCGTGTTCTTGTCTCCGGTACGTTGTTCGGGGTGATCGGACTCCTCCGTCTCCTTCCTCTTTCTTTCTTTATTTCCTCCGGTTAGGGTTCCGCCTTTTCCTTCTCTTTTTCTCTCGCGTTCTCTCCGGCTAGGGTTTCTCTTTTTGCAAAAAGTGGGATTTTTCCTTTCGTACGTATAATTAAATCCCTACTTTTAATTTTCTGTCACCGATTAATTAATTCTGTAATTAATTAATCACATGTGGATAATCCAAAATTTCCCGAAAAGCGTACAGGATATTTTACACGGATTTCGATGCACGCTCAAAACACCGCAACTTTAGAAATCCTTTTTCGGGAGATCCGTACATCGGATTTCCGATCCGATCGCACCATCGGTCATTATTTTTCGAGCCCTTTTTTAGAAAAATACTCATGCAACGCACCGACCGACTTACAGAAACTCGATAATTCTAGTCCATTAAAAGGAGTATTTTATTAACAGGTGAGTCACAATTACAAGTAAAAGCCGTATCACTACACCACTCACACTTTATAAAAAGTTTCGTCCTCGAAACTTAAATACAGCTCTCGCTAAACAACTCGGGAAAACATTCCCTCATTTTTTATTCCAGTTCCCACGTCGCTTCGCGTTCTTCGTGGTTGCTCCACTGGACCTTTACGTAGGGGATGGTTCGATTGCGCAACTTCTTGTCCTCTCGTGCCAAAATCCGCACCGACGTCTCCTTGACGCTTAAGTCCTCCTGCAACTCAATGGTGGAGACATCCAAGGCGTGAGAGGGGTCGGAGAGGTACTTCCGGAGCATTGAAACGTGGAACACGTTGTGGACTCGTTCGAGGTTCGGCGGCAAGGCTAACCGGTACGCCACCGGGCCCACGCGTTCTAGGATCTCGAACGGTCCCACGTACCTCGGACTTAACTTTCCTTTCAGGCCGAAACGTCGGGTCCCCTTGGAGGGTGAGACTCGGAGCAACACGTGTTCACCCACCATGAATTCCAAGTCTCGTCGTCTGTGGTCCGCGTAGCTTTTCTGTCTGCTCTGGGCGGTCAGTAGTCGTTGTTTGATCAAACGCACCTTTGCCTCGGTCTCCTCCACTAAATCTGGGCCCAAAAACTTGCGCTCTCCCAAGTCGTCCCAGCATATTGGAGACCGACAGCGGCACCCATATAGAGCCTCATATGGCGCCATCTGGATACTGGCTTGATAACTGTTGTTGTAGGCGAATTCCACCAGGGGTAGGTACCGAGACCACCCTTCGCCCAGGTCAAGCACACACGCCCGGAGCATGTCTTCAAGGATTTGGATCACCCGTTCCGATTGTCCGTCAGTTTGCGGGTGAAATGCCGTGCTGAAGTGCAACTTGGTTCCCATTGCTCGTTGCAGGCTCTGCCAAAAGTTCGACACAAATCACGTGTCCCTGTCCGACGTAATGGACGCCGGTACTCCATGCAACCTCACTATCTCATTGATGTATGTTTGTGCCAGTCGTTCCCGAGTCCACGTCGTATGTATGGGCAGAAAGTGGGCCGATTTCGTCAAACGATCCACAATGACCCATATCGCATCGTGTCCTTGTGGCGATCTCGGGAAACCGGTCACAAAATCCATGGTAATCATCTCCCACTTCCATTCGGGCACCGGTAACGGTTGTAACTTTCCCGCCGGGCGTTGATGCTCGGCCTTCACTTGTTGGCACACCAGGCAATGTGCCACGAATCGTGTCACATCTCCCTTCAACTTAGGCCACCGGAAGGTTTGCTTTACATCCTTATACATCTTCGTTCTCCCAGGATGTGCCGCATAGGGGGCAGTATGCGCTTCCCTCAGAATCTCCTCCTTGAGTTCTGGTAGATCCGGCACGCAGATTCGTCCCCGGAATCGTATCGTGCCGTCAGAGCTTACAGTGAAATCACCCCCTTAGTCAGCGGGTATCCTGTCTCACACAAGCTGTAGCTGGTCATCGGTCGATTGCCCTTTCAGAATCCTGTCCAGCAGGGTAGGTCTGACCACTAGGGTCAAGAGTTGTGCGACCGTGCCCGCTGGCGCCACTTCCAGTCTTAATTGCGAAAACTTTGCAATCAGACGGTCCTGCTGGGTGATAGCACTTACACCTGCTCCTTCTGCCTACCCCTTGCGGCTCAAGGCGTTGGCCACCACATTTGCTTTTCCCGGGTGATAGTGGGTCGACAAGTCATAGTCTTTCAGTAGCTCGAGCCACCGCCTTTGTCGCAAGTTTAGCTCCTTCTGGGTGAAAAGGTACTTGAGACTCTGATGATCGGAATACACGTTGCAGTGTGTCCCATACAAGTAGTGTCTCCATAGTTTGAGGACAAACACAACTGCCACGAGCTCCAAGTCATGCACGGGGTAATTCCGCTCGTACTCCTTGAGTTGCCTTGACGCATAGGCTATGACCTTACCCCGTTGCATAAGCACACCTCCAAGACCATTTCGCGACGCATCACAATAAACCTCATAATCCTCCCCAGGTTCCGGTAAGGCGAGGACCGGGGCCCGCGTCAATCTGTCCTTGAGTACCTCGAAACTCCTCTGGCACTGATCCGTCCAGATAAACTTCTCCCCCTTCCGAGTCAGGCGATTTAAGGGGGTAGCAATTTTGGAGAAGCCTTCCACAAAGCGCCGGTAATACCCTGCCTGCCCCAGGAAGCTTCGTACCTCTGTTACCGTTGTCGGTCGGGGCCAGTCTTGTAGAGTCCTGGCATTCCAAGGCTTTTGAATACCTTCTTTTTGTGACAGAATTATTAAGGAAGCTTTTCTCTGCATTTTCTGCAATGGACTGGCCTGGACCGCGGGTATTTTTCTGCGATTGAGCTCAAAAAACGGAGGACGGCAAAGCGAACGGATTCGGATTCCGATTTACGGATCTCCCCGGATGGGGGTCAAAGCGTTTGCCTTTGAGTGGTGCATCAGAATCCGTGCTAAGTGGCCGGCACGCTTTTCGAGGTGATCGGACGGGATCTTGCTGTGATCGGACTTTTCATCTTTTTATGTCAGTGGGTTTTTGTTTATTTGGGGGTACCTCGACCTTTCGGTTTTCCGTTTTGTGTCCAAATTGTATATTTTCAGTTGTCAAGGGGCGGTGAAATTCGAGAATTTTTGGGCTGGTCGTCGGGGCTTGCGGGTATTTTTAGGTGGTAGAGCTCGCAAAACGGTGAACGGTGGCGCGATCGAATTTGAATTCCGACCCCGGGATCTCCCAGAAATAAATTTTGAAGTTTTACTATCAGTTTGGGCGCATCGAAAGCCGTGCAGGCGATCGGCACATTTTTCGGGGTAATCTAGACCCCTCGTTGCATCCCGACTATTTATTTTAGCTGTGTTTTGGGGATTTAGGGTTTTCTTTACGGGTTTTCATTTGGGCGTTAAGTCTATTTTGGGTGCGTGCGGGGGGGGGAGAAACCCCAATTCATATTTTCTCTCTTTTCAACTGTGGGCGTGAGGAACCGAGGCGACGAGACGGGGAGAAGGAAGGACGATCGCACGCCCTGCGGAACACGGCGAATGAGAGCGGGACGATCCTCTTTCTTCCTCCCTTACCAGCGAAAACGAGGTGAGCGGCTCGGGTCTTTCCGTTCCTTCTCGGTAGGAGGTTTTCCTTTTTGTCGTGTCGCATGTGAGACGAGTTTGGTGCTAAACGGGAGGCCACCGCCACCGTGGTTAAACGGGAGGCCGCCGCCGCCGTTACCGTGTTCACGGGGTCATCTACGCAGCCGCCGTGATCGCGGAGTCGCAATCGGAGCCGAAAAAAGGGGGCGTTACTGTTCATTAGGGCATGCCTCAGGCCGCGGTCCATCGCGCCGGCGTGCACCCGGCGCACGCCTCCGCGGCCCGGGACCGCAGACCCGGCGCATGGCTGGGTGCGCAAGGCCGCGCGGTCCACTGGACCGGCGTGCACCCGGCGCACGCCTCCGCGGCCCGGGACCGCAGACCCGGCGCATGGTTGGGTGCGCCAGGCCGCGCGGTCCACCGGACCGGCGTGTACCCGGCGCACGCCTCTGCGGCCCGGGATCGCAGACCCGGCGCATGGATGGGTGCGCCAGGCCGCGCGGTGCACGCCTTAGGCGTGCACCCGGTGCTCGTCGCGCAGCGGGGGGAACGGTGAACCCGGTGCGCGCCTTCACCCGTGCGCTGCCCGGCCCAAGCCACAGCGGTCCACAGATGCGGCGTGCTCCCGGCCCGCGCCGCGGCCGCCTGCTACCGTGGACCCGGTCCACGCCTGGACCCGTGCACCCGACTACAGCCAAAGAGTCCGGAAGCTCCTTTCTGGCCCGTTTCGCCCCGTTTTTTAGTGTTTTTGACCGCGACGACGTTTTTAACATTAATTCTTACTGTAGTTTTTCGGGCGCAAGGTGGGAGGGTTTTAACTAAAATTTTTCGCACACCTTCTTCTTCGCGTTCCAGGTGGGTATCCCTTAGAACATCTTCATGTATGTTTCCGTTATTGTTATTTATATCTTATAAGGGGTGACGTGGACCTCCGGGTTTAATGAACGTCGCGGTGGAAGACTGGATGGGCAGTTCGCCCCTCCGAACAACAGTGGGGTTGTTTGGAGCGTACTAGCAGGGAGGACGGTGATCGGTATGACCAGTCGGACATCGAAATGTGGGTTCCTCTCCCGACAGTTCTTGAGTCGGGAAACGAGAGCAATTGGTAAGAGCAAAGGTTTGACACGTTGAAATATTGCTAACCCCGTTCATGCTTATGTTTTATTATCACTATGTTTATGGCGACTGAGGGTCATTGTGCCCGACGATACATCGTGTTCTGGGAGGTGACCGAGACAGGTGCTCGGTCTGGATGGCCGAGGTTGGTTCTCGGTCGAGGCTCGTGTTACTGCACGCACACCGGCGGCTTGGCCCCCGTAAGCGTGTACTTTTCCGAAAAAGTGGTACGTTGACCCGTGTACCCCACGTGATGGTGACGTAATGGGGGCCCCCGTGGATGGGGGGTGTGAGCGGTGATGCCGAGGCGGGTGCTCGGCGGCCGAGGCAGGTGCTCGGCAGGGGTTTCCGAGGCAGGTGCTCGGTGTGGTTGCCGGGGGAGGTGCCCGGTTTGGTATGCACAGGGTTCTTCATTGTTGGGTTTGCACAAGGTTCTTCATTGTTGGGTTTGCACAGGGTCCTTTATTGTTGATTGCTCCGGTTTTTACCCTGATTTGCCTTACTTTAGCATTATTGCTTTTATTATTATTTCTGGTCACTGACTTCCCACTCTGTGACAGGTTTGTCTAGTCCGTCCAGGGGCGAGTGCTAGGGCGTTGGTGAGGCCGCGTGAGCGATCTTCTGGCCCTTTGGGGCTACAGATACGGTTTACTTTACCTTCTCTGTTCATTTCATTACGCATTGTAGCTAGTTGTGGATCGCGATACCCCCATGGGATCGATGTGGATGTTGGGCTGTTCAATAACCCTTTTTGGATGGGTGTTTTGTTCTCATTCCTTGGCTTGGCCGCTTTCGAACTACAAACAAGGAACCAGGAAACTATTGTGAAAACTGTTTTAAAAATATGGGTGCCGTGTGGCCACCGTTTTCAAATTCTGTGGATTTATGTGATTTTGAAAATAGTTTTATAAAACCTGATGTCGAGTGGGCATCGCATTCAAAACCCTGTGGTTTTATCCTTTCAAAAATAGTCGGCCCCTTTATTACTTGTGGAAATTGATAGTATGGTTGTATGTGATTGGCAATCGGTCTAGTATGGTTAAAGGCATGTTTATGTGAACTTTGTAATCAGGACGCCGTGCATATACAAAGGAGACTCTGCCCGTTTGCAGAGTGAATTTGTATATGCGGCGGGTCTGGGCACACACCTGGGGAGATTGGTTTCAAAAAAAAAAAAAATATGTAAAATTTTGGGAGCATCGGTGGCTACCCTTCCGCACGTAAAAACCCTCGGTGCGTGACAGATTAAGATGGTATCAGAGAAAAACAACTCTAACCACAGTAGACGCTGTCCAACATCCACGGGGTATATCATCACTAGCTACTAACCAATGAAATGATCAGGGTATAGATGCGTAGAGATGCGAGAGTGCGGGACTGTTAAGTTTGTTTTTTTGGTTTAGCTCGGGCAATGTGTTAGTGTAGTCGAGTTAACTTGGAGGTTGGGGTCGGGGCCGGCTGCCACCGGAGCCTTGATGGTTGCTATGAATCAGTGGATTAGGCAACCAGTACAGGACACGGTGGATCTGCTGATGGTGTTCATGCACTTGCTGCGGCTGTTAGTACTGCAGATCATAGCGCCGACTTTCGTTTTCCCGAACCCCCTTTCCTCCGCCGACGTTCTGGTCATTGTTAGTAATGGTGGCGGGTGGTAGTGTAAACCACCGGTGTTTGTTAGTGTGTCGGCCGTTTTGTCGGTCGTGAGTAACTGAATAGCCTTTTGTCTAAATTTGTACCTTCTGGGTCTTCTGGTGTTAGGCTATAGCGGGTAGTCGGCCGATCCGGTTTGCATCTTGGACAAGGCAGGGGTGGGAGCGAGGACTCTTCCCCTACGGTTGTTACCCATAGTTCGGTTTTTTACTGTAGTCACTGCGATGGTTGTAGAGATCGTCGCGATGGGGGTCTTGGGGTGCCCCTTTGGATTAGAAAAGGAGGCCCCCAGGGCTAGTAAATCTTGTCCATTTGGGCTCGATTTTGGTTAGAGAGACCGTGTCTCGCTTCGCACAGGTACGCGTTAGCGGCGACTATCTGGGGGTTTAGCTTTTGACGCTGGGTGATGCCAGTAGCTCTTTTAAGGGAGTTGTGAGGGTCGTTTAGGTTGACCTACGGGTGGGTGAGCGCGTGTTCCCTCGAGTGCGCTTGGAAACCAAGGCAACCTTTTTGGACAGGTCTTTCTCGCTGTTTTCGTTGCATGTTTTCTTTTTGACCCTGTTGGTTTTTGGATCCCAAAGGATCTAAATAGGCACTATCAAACACCTAGAGGGGGGTGAATAGGTGTAATATTTTAAAAACAAATCTCAGTGCAAAAATAAAAACCAATGCGAAAAACAAAAACAGCACACCGAGATTTACGTGGAAACTCCAATCCAGGAGAAAAACCACAGGACCAACACGCAATAACAATCCACTAAGAATTGAAGAATAATAAGGTGATTACCGACTCCACGGACTCGACCCCTCCTTCAACTTCTTCGGATCTTGCGCTTCACCGATTGCACGTCCACTGCACACGTTCGAATCCATGAACGCCACTCGAATCCACGAGCACACGTTTCGAATCCACGAAACGCCTTCAACACATCGAATCCACGATGCTACGTCGAATCCACGACGCAAACTTAGCCGATACAGAATATAGGCTTTGTTGGTGATCCTTTGCTTAGAATATCATTGAAGAACCATGGGAGAAATCTCTAAGCAAAGTTTAGATCAATTCGACAAAAGATAGATCTTGGAAGAACCGTCGAATTGACCTAAAAGAGGCTAAAAAGAAGAACGGTAAAAACCTAGCCTCTAGGGTTGCTCACGAGTGTTTTCTTAATTAATCGGTACCTCTTGAGAAACCCTAAGTGTCTATTTATAGGTTAGAAACCTTTGGAAAGAGATAAGAATCAAAAACTTCCATAACAGAATTTTTCCCGCACGACGGTCCGGACTGCTTCAGGACTGCTTCAGGACTGTCGTCTTTTTTCAGAGAATTTTCTGAAAAAGCAGTTCGGGGTCCGGACTGGATTTCCACGGTCCGGACTGTTCATGCAATTCCTGCAAATTCCACGTTCGGGGTCCGGACTGAAATTCCCAAGGTCCGGACTGGAATTGCGCATGAACTAACCTATGTTCGGGGTCCGGACTGTAATGCCCGATCCGGACTCTGAACATGTAGTATGTCCAGTTTTTGATTTTTATGCAATTAAAAATTCATCCAAGTGTTTCTACACTATAAGAAAGTATTCGGATCACCAAAATTATTTAGTTAAACATACCTGATCCTTTTGAATACTTTCTTCTTGAGATTGATGCAATTGATCCACAATTCTTCATCTTCAATCTTCAAGACTCAAAACACTGAGTGCCAACTTGAGCTCTTGTTGAATCTTCTCTAAGTCTTCGATTGCTGATTGACAATTTGATCACTTCAAGACTCCGACTCAACTCACCGACTTGACTCACGAAATATGCCAACACCAAAAGCCGTAACAATCTCCCCCTTTGGCAATTTCGTGACAAAACCCAAAAATACATAAAACGCTCAAGACACTCATCTTAAACCAAAAAATCGAAACTCAATGTCATCACCAAAACATTGACTTTCTTTGCGTGAAAGATCCAATAAACAAAAATTACATTTGAACCAGTCTTAGAACAAACTCTATGACTTAGGACTTGGAGTCTTAAAGTGATGTAAATCCTGCAAAACAAAACTCCAAACAAATCAAACGTTAGTCATTAGAAATTAAATGTAAATCCTACATTTGATTCGTGCTTTTGGTTCTTTTTATTTTTCGGCTCTTTTCCTTATCTTTTTTTTCTCTCCCCCTATCTTGAGCATCTCCGTTCTCCCCCTTTGTGATACGATCATTATTCTCTGTTCTCCCCCTTTTTGATTCGTCCTAATCATAATCATTTCTGTTCTCCCCCTTTTTGTCACAAATTGTCAAACAGTGAATATAGACAAAAAGAAATCACTAACAGCATTAGTTCATGGAGAAAGAGAGATAAAAGCTCAGTTCCGGTATATAACAAAAACACAGATTTCGTACCGGTACTCGGAAGCAAAAATCACAAAAATTCTTGAAACAAATCCAAATTTTGAAATCTTTCAAATACCGATTTGCGTGCCATCAAGAAAATAATTTAAGTGCTTGAAAATTGTGAGATCACACAGATGTCATTCAATCCAATTAATTTTACGAAAATTAAAAAGATTTACTCCGAAATCATGAAAAACAAAGATAAAACATTATAAATCGTTTTTCATATTATATGCGTCAAACACAAGTCATCAAAAATAATCTTGAGATCCAAACTCTATCAAGATGTAACGGACTTACAAAGATGACTTACGGAGATTTCCAAATGACATCAATTTGATTTCTACTCTTTCAAATTTGAGATAAGCACTAAAATACCTAAGGGTGGCTCTTTGAGCATCTTTCAACTATCCCACCTTATACCAACCAGGAGATTATTCAAAATATAAGAACTTTGAATATGAATCTCCAAATGCTTCAACTAAAAAATTTCAAAAATATTTTTCAAGCATCCAAAACATGTGGTAGCTTCACACACAAACCGGACGACCTGGGTGGCAGCTCTTTCCAACATGTGGTGGTAGTTTTCACACTCCTTTCGGATGTAACTCTTTCCACATCTTTTGTAATTCAATCATTACCCTTGTAAGAATGCAATCTCTTACGTGAAAGAATTAAATCCCAAATTTTAGTCAATCGGTTGTCTCATATTTATCACAATGAACTCACACAACCGAGATAGGTTAAGCATATAAAGATCACACATGATTACTAAAATTTGATGTATATAACTATGAAAAACTCCTATAATGAAATATCTTCGAAGATTATGATTATGGAGTAAAGTTGATAATTAATATGAAATTAAATTGGAGTGAATGAAAGTAAACCCCTTTTCATATTCAATGCACTCGTTCGTTAAAACCCTTTTGTTTGAAAACAAAACATAAAAACGAAAAGCATTGAGATCATGTAATGCAAAGATCAAGAAAAAATATGAAAGGAAAATCAATCAAAGCATTACATACAGTCATAAGCTATTTAGAACTTAAGACAAGAAAAGATATCACCTTTCCGAATCCAAAATCGTTGGATTTTGGGTTGTCTTGATTCGTTGTGGCCGGGGGTTGTCCGCTTTGACTGTTGATCCACCTTAGGTCTTTGCCTCGCAATGATCCACTTGTATGATTGATGTTGTGGCTCGGACCTTTGGTGGATTGAGTGAACTCCATTGACTTGATGAGTCTTTTGATTCCGTTGAGTTCGCTCCGTAGATGAAGCTGCCGAAGGACTCTTCTTTCTCTTTTTCGGGCAATTCTTCACCAAATGTCCTTTAAGTCCACATAGGTGACAAGTTCTTCCTTTCAATCTAGTTGTGGAACTTGAAGCCTTCACAGTTTGGTTCTTTTTAAATCCCAAACCAACCTTGCTTGTTTGACCTAATCCGGACATACAATCAAGTTTCTTGGAACCGGTTGAAAGCCTTTGTATGTCGTATTTAAGTTGATGTACTTGTTGGGTCAAAGCTTGATTGGTGACATGAATTTCCTCAAACTGCTTTTCAAGAAAACCAATCTTGTCCATATATGATTTTGCGTTCGTCTCCGATTGGTTTAACTTTTCTTGGAGGATTTTATTGTTCTCCAATAAACGTCCTTGTTCCTCCTCGAGATCATGAAGTTTGATCTTTAAAGCTTGATTCTCGTCTTGAACTTCAAGTCGTTGCTTCCTCAACTTCTTGATATGCTTGGCCATCTTCTTAGATTCCGCAAGAAGTTGTTGATATGCCTCAACGAGTTCTTCTTCGTCCGACTCCCCCTCACTTGATGACTCTCCGTCGGTTGTTGATGTTTCATACAAAATCAAAGGAGTAGAGTCAGTGACTAAAGATGATAAGCACAAATTAGAAGAGGGAATTTGAGAGGCATGAAAAGCAACAACTTTTTCCTCTTTACTTGAGGTCGATTCATCGGAAATAGAATCGTCCCAAGTTTTCGCTTGCAAAGCCTTCTTTTTGTATGATTTCTTAGAAGGACAATCCGTTGAGATATGGCCGTAGCCTTTGCATCGATAGCATTGGATTTCCCCTTCGAAATCATCTTTTTCTTCTTCTTTAGAAGGTTTTGCAACGCCTTTGAGTTTAGAGGATTTAGAACCCGATGATCCTTTAGATGGTTTCGTGGATGAAGATCCATCAGTTCGATTCTTCCAAAACTTCCGACGAAATTTCTTTGTGATCCGCGCCAATTGTTCTTCAAACTCGGCAAAAGAGATTTCATCGTCGGAACTTGATATGCTATCTTCTTCCTTTATTGATTTGAATGCTATACCTGTAAGCTTAGAAGAAGACTTGGAAGAAACTTGATTAGTAGGAAAAGTCATCTCATAAGTTTGCAAAGCACCTACTAATTCCTCTACACTCATCTCATCCGGATGACTAACGGTTTCAATGGCGGTAACCTTTGCCCTAAACCGTTCCGGAAGAGTCCGAAGTATCTTTCTTACAATTTTCGACTCCGGGATCTTTTCTCCTAAATTAGCACATGTATTGATTACATCTTGAAGTCTAGTGTAATAATCTGTAAACAATTCATGCTCTTCCATATGAATAGAGTCAAATTGACTTGTAAGCATCTGGAGCTTTTGAATTTTTACAAGATTAGTACCCTCATGTGTAATTTTGAGAATATCCCAAATTTCCTTTGCGGTTTCACACGCGAAAATTCGTGTGAACTCAGTCGAGGAAAGAGAATTAAATAAAGCGTTCATACCTTTCCCATTGTAAGAAGATCTTTCGATTTCCTCTTTAGACCATCTAGAGCGAGGTTTTGGGGTAGTAGAATTTCCTACTTCCTCAACAGGATGCACCCAACCGTATTCCACGGTTTGCCAAACACGCTCATCAATTGAGATGAGAAAAGCTCTCATCCGCACTTTCCAATACGCATAATTGGTCCCATCAAAAAGAGGAGGTCTAAAAATATTACCACTTTCACCCGACATGATAGATAAACCTAAAACCCGCTTTGATACCAATTGTTGGTTTTTGGATCCCAAAGGATCTAAATAGGTACTATCAAACACCTAGAGGGGGGTGAATAGGTGTAATATTTTAAAAACAAATCTCAGTGCAAAAATAAAAACCAATGCGGAAAATAAAAACAGCACACCGAGATTTACGTGGAAACTCCAATCCAGGAGAAAAACCACGGGACCAACACGCAATAACAATCCACTAAGAATTGAAGAATAACAAGGTGATTACCGACTCCACGGACTCGACCCCTCCTTCAACTTCTTCGGATCTTGCACTCCACCGATTGCACGTCCACTACACACGTTCGAATCCACGAACGCCACTCGAATCCACGAGCACACGTTTCGAATCCACGAAACACCTTCAACACATCGAATCCACGATGCTACGTCGAATCCACGACGCAAACTCAGCCGATAAGAATATAGGCTTCGATGGTGATCCTTTGCTTAGATTATCATTGAAGAACCATGGGAGAAATCTCTAAGCAAAGTTTAGATCAATTCGACAAAAGATAGATCTTGGAAGAACCGTCGAATTGACCTAAAAGAGGCTAAAAAGAAGAACGGTAAAAACCTAGCCTCTAGGGTTGCTCACGAGTGTTTTCTTAATTAATCGGTACCTCTTGAGAAACCCTAAGTGTCTATTTATAGGTTAGAAACCTTTGGAAAGAGATAAGAATCAAAAACTTCCTTATCTGAATTTTTCCCGCACGACGGTCCGGACTGCTTCAGGACTGCTTCAGGACTGTCGTCTTTTTTCAGAGAATTTTCTAAAAAAGCAGCTCGGGGTCCGGACTGAATTTCCACGGTCCGGACTGTTCATGCAATTACTGCAAATTCCACGTTCGGGGTCCGGACTGAAATTCCCAAGGTCCGGACTGGAATTGCGCATGAACTAACCTATGTTCGGGGTCCGGACTGTAATGCCCGATCCGGACTCTGCACATGTAGTATGTCCAGTTTTTGATTTTTATGCAATTAAAAATTCATCCAAGTGTTTCTACACTATAAGAAAGTATTCGGATCACCAAGATTATTTAGTTAAACATACCTGATCCTTTTGAATACTTTCTTCTTGAGATTGATGTAATTGATCCACAATTCTTCATCTTCAATCTTCAAGACTCAAGACACTGAGTGCCAACTTGAGCTCTTGTTGAATCTTCTCTAAGTCTTCGATTGCTGATTGACAATTTGATCACTTCAAGACTCCGACTCAACTCACCGACTTGACTCACGAAATATGCCAACGCCAAAAGCCGTAACAGACCCGATGGGTTTCGGATGGATAGTCGATTGTACTTGGAGGCCGCTGTTTTAGTAGGCTCTGAGCTTAGAGTTCCCCAGTGGGGATGTCGCTGTTTGGTTTGGAGTTTTACCGCTCGACTCGATGCCCGATGCTTGGAGGGGCAACGGGTCGGGACCGAGCGTTAGGGGTTAATCAGAGTGTCGCATCCCGTCAGTGCCAGGACGGAGGTAGGACCTGACCTTGTGAGCTTTGTCGCCAGCTTTCCGTGACTAAGGCATAACCATGAGGCTTGGTTGTGAGCATTTTTGGGTCGTTGATCTTGTGAGGCAGGTGTGGGTCATGGGGATCTGTCGACTGCTTGGAGCTTTGGCGCGGGTCACTTCCGGCTAGGATGCCTTGTACACAGCCCTTTCTGTGGGGTAGACCTTGTGGTAGGCCTTAAAGCTAGAGCCTAACCTTAGTTTTGACCGTCGCCCCGACCGGACGGACCGTCGATGTGGGTAATCCGGGACGGGGGATATGCTCCGAGCTTGCAACTCGAGTTGGTGACGGGTGGAGGTGGCCCGTGTTGGTGACGGGTGGGAGCGGTCCGTGTTGGTGACGGGTGAGCTCGTTGCTCTCAGGGGCGTTTTTTCTGGTAGTTAGTAACCCAGCCTGCTTAGCTGGCACCTCATGGAGCCTCGTAAGGGTGTTAGTGTGATCCCTCCCTTATTGTCGGGTTAGTTGTGTTGGACTTTTAGGGGCTCTTTGGTGCGGGTTGGGAGGTATGACTGGGGTACCTCGACGCATCGCGAGACCTTTGTTGCTAACTGCTCAGCGCCGGCAGAGGTGGCCTGCGGACCGGTGGTGTCGTGACGGGGAACTCCAAGTCGGGAAACGGGAATGCGACGTGGTGCCGGGCAGGGTTTGGTTTACGAGGTATCAGGCGGAGGTGTGGATACCTAGTTTCTCTGGGCCTAGCGACCCGACCCTCTGCATCGCTCAGAGACACCCCGGTTGTAAGGATTACTTCCAACGTCTTCCCGACTAAATTGTCGGGGATACCCCCGAGCGAGGGGTCGTCCTCCCCTTCGAGCTTCTACCAAGCACGCAACCTATCACTTAGGCGCCTTACTGAATAGGTTTTGCGGAATTGAGGGAACTCAAGGCGCAACTAAGAGACATTCTAGACAAGGAGTTCATCAGGCCGAGGGTGTCGCCTTAGGGGCGCACTCGTTCTCTTCGTGCGAAAGAAGGACGGAAGCTTACGTCTGCACATCAACTACAGGGAGATGAACAAGGTTACAGTGAAGAACAAGCCTAGGATTGGTGACCTCTTCAACCAACCGCGAGGAGCACTTGCGGATTACTCTCCGGAATCTCAGGGACCAGAAGCTGTTTGCTAAGTCTAAGAAATGTGAGTTCTGACTTCGCGAAGTGGGCTTTTTGGGGCACATTGTGTCAGCAACGGGAATCGCAGGGAATGTGAGCGGAACTGCCCGACACACGATTCGGAATTGGCAGCAGTCGTCTTCGTTTTAAAGCTTTGGAGACACCACCTTTTGGAGTTCATCGTGATGTGTTTTCGGATCGCCTGAGCCTTAAGTTTGGTTCACATAGGAATAGTTGTTTTGCGGCAGAAGCGTTGGTTGGAGTTGCTGATGGACTCGACTTGTCCATTCAGTATCACCCCGGAAAGCAAGTGTAGTAGCGGATGTCTTGAGCAGGAAGGGTCAAATCGAGGAGAAACCGATAAGCACGATTATTCAGCAGGACCGGTACGGTCGCGCGATCCTTGTCCTTGATGGTCGAGCCAACCCTATTAGAGAAATCCTAGAAGGCAGAAAACAGGCGTACGGATACAGCTTATTCGAGACAAGACCCCCCCGGACCACGCCAGCGACCTTTCGGCGAGTGGGAACGACGCAATACGTTTCCGGGGGCGGACTTGCGTGCCTGAGCTGCCAGTGTTGAAGAAAGAGTTACTGTCAGAGGCGCACTGCGCTCCCTTCGCGGCGCACCCAGGGGACACGAAGATGTGCGAGGACCTCGAGCAGAAATTTGGTGGACTAGAGACACACGACTGGTGTCGAACCTTTGGCAAGTCTACAACGAGCTCTAGAGACTAAACCACACTTCAGCACGGCGTTTCACCCCCAGACCGACGGACAGCCCGAGCGAGTGAACCGGATTCTCGATGATGCGCTCTGAACCTGCGTACTTGATTTTGGGTGACGGATGATCACTGCTTTTGAGCTTAGAGAGGACCTGAGCTTCGACGGAACACCGGTGCGGATCTTAGCACGAGAGGACAAAAAGGATTGCGCAACCGGACGATCCTCTATGGGAAGGTGCTGTGAAGCAACCAGGAAGAACGTGAAGCGACTTAAGAACAGGAGTCGAAGATGGAGGAGTGCTACCCAGCTTTATTTGTTGCAGACCAGGGTTAAGTTTCGAGGACGAAACTTGTTTTAAGAGGTGAGTGATGTAGAGTCCTAGCGTTCCAAGGCTTTTGAATACCTTCTTTTTGTGACGGAATTATTAAGGAAGCTTTTCTCTATGTTTTCTGTAATGGACCGGCCTGGACCGCGGGTATTTTTCTGCGATTGAGCTCGAAAAACGGAGGACGGCAAAGCGAACGGATTCGGATTCCGATTTACGGATCTCCCGGGATGGGGGTCAAAGCATTTGCCTTCGAGTGGTGCATCAGAATCCGTGCTAAGTGGCCGGCACGGTTTTCGAGGTGATCGGACGGGATCTTGCTGTGATCGAACTTTTCATCTTTTTATGTCAGTGGGTTTTTGTTTATTTGGGGGTAACTCGACCTTTCGGTTTTCCGTTTTGTGTCCAAATTGTATATTTTCAGTTGTTAAGGGGGGGTTGAAATTCGAGAATTTTTGGGCTGGTCGTCGGGGCTTGTGGGTATTTTTAGGTGGTAGAGCTCGCAAAACGGTGAACGGTGGCGCGATCGGATTTGAATTCCGACCCCGGGATCTCCCAGAAATAAATTTTGAAGTTTTACTATCAGTTTGGGCGCATCGAAAGTCGTGCAGGCGATCGTCACATTTTTCAGGGTAATCTAGACTCCTCGTTGCATCCCGACTATTTATTTTAGCTGTGTTTTAGGGATTTAGGGTTTTCTTTACGGGTTTTCATTTGGGCGTTAAGTCTATTTTGGGCGCGTGCGGGGGGGGAGAAACCACAATTCATATTTTCTCTCTTTTCAACTGTGGGCGTGAGGAACCGAGGCGACGAGACGGGGAGATGGAAGGACGATCGCACGCCCTGCGGAACACGGCGAACGAGAGCGGGACGATCCTCTTTCTTCCTCCCTTACCGGCGAAAACGAGGTGCGCGGTTCGGGTCTTTCCGTTCCTTCTCGATAGGAGGTTTTCCTTTTTGTCGTGTCGCGTGAGTTTGGTGCTAAACGGGAGGCCGCCGCCACCGTGGTTGTGACACCCCCGGAATTTGGATTAGTCCTCTATATAAATGATATAATAGGACTAAATCTCTAACCCGGCTATAGCATTTTGGATGGTAGCAAGATCCAAGAGGAACATGAGAGTTAAGCGTGCTAGAGCTAGAGTAGTTCAAGGATGGGTGACCCCCTGGGAAGTTGGGGCGTCACAGTGGTTAAACGGGAGGCCGCCGCCGCCGTTACCGTGTTCACGGGGTCATCGCCGCAGCCGCCGTGATCGCGGGGTCGCAATCGGAGTCGAAAAAAGGGGGCGTTACTGTTCATTAGGGCATGCCTCAGGCCGCGGTCCACCGCGCCGGCGTGCACCCGGCGCATGCCTCCGCGGCCCGGGACCGCAGACCCGGCGCATGGCTGGGTGCGCCAGGCCGAGCGGTCCACCGGACCGGCGTGCACCCGGCGCACGCCTCCGCGGCCCGGGACCGCAAACCCGGCGCATGGTTGGGTGCGCCAGGCCGCGCGGTCCACCGGACCGGCGTGCACCCGGCGCACGCCTCTGCGGCCCGGGATCGCAGACCCGGCGCATGGATGGGTGCGCCAGGCCGCGCGGTGCACGCCTTAGGCGTGCACCCGGTGCTCGTCGCGCAGCGGGGGGAACGGTGAACCCGGTGTGCGCCTTCACCCGTGCGCGGCCCGGCCCAAGCCGCAGCGGTCCACCGCTGCGGCGTGCTCCCGGCCCGCGCCGCGGCCGCCTGCTGCCGTGGACCCGGTCCACGCCTGGACCCGTGCACCCGACTGCAGCCAAAGAGTCCGGAAGCTCCGTTTTTGGCCCGTTTCGCCCCGTTTTTGAGTGTTTTTGACCACGACGACGTTTTTAACATTAATTCTTACTGTAGTTTTTCGGGCGCAAGGTGGGAGGGTTTTAACTGGAATTTTTCGCACACCTTCTTCTTTGCATTCCAGGTGGGTATCCCTTAGAACATCTTCATGTATGTTTCCGTTATTATTATTTATATCTTGTAAGGGGTGACGTGGACCTCCGGGTTTAATGAACGTCGCGGTGGAAGACTGGATGGGCAGTTCGCCCCTCCGAACAACAGTGGGGTTGTTTGGAGCGTACTAGCGAGGAGGACGGTGATCGGTATGACTAGTCGGACATCGAAAGTTGGGTTCCTCTCCCGACAGTTCTTGAGTCGGAAAACGAGAGCAATTGGTAAGAGCAAAGGTTTGACACGTTGAAATGTTGCAATCCCCGTTCATGCTTATGTTTTATTATCACTATGTTTATGGCGACTGAGGGTCGTTGTGCCCGACGATACTTCGTGTTCTGGGAGGTGACCGAGGCAGGTTGTAGAGTCCTGGCATTCCAATGCTTTTGAACACCCTCTTTTTGTGACAGAGTTGTTAGGAAAACCTTTCACTGTGTTTTCTACAATGGACTGGCCTGGACCGCGGGTATTTTTCTGCGATTGAGCTCGAAAAAACGGAGGACGGCAAAGCGAATGGATTCGGATTCCGATTTACGGATCTCCCGGAATGGGGGTCAAAGCGTTTGCTTTGAGTGGTGCATCGGAATCCGTGCTAAGTGGCTGGCACGCTTTTCGAGGCGATCGAACTTTTCATCTTTTTATGTCAGTGGGGTTTTTTATCTTTTGGGTGGTACCTCGACCTTTCGGTTTTTCGTTTAGGGTCCTAATTTAATACTTTCAGTTGACTAGGGAGGGGTTGAAATTCGAGATTTTTTGGGCTGATCGTCGGGGTTTGCGGGTATTTTTTAGGTGGTAGAGCTCGCAAAACGGTGAACGGTGGCGCGATCGGATTTGAATTCCGACCCCGGGATCTCCCAGAATTTAATTTTGAAGTTTGGACTCCTTTAGGCGCTTCGGGATCCGTGCGAGCGATTGACACGCTTTACGAGACAATCTTAGCCGTCGGTTCTTGTTCCGGTTATTTTAGGGTTTCCTTAAAATCGGGGGGGGCCGTAGGGTTTTTCTCTTGACGGCTAGGGTTTAAGGCGGCGCTTTTAAGAAAGAAAAAAGGAACCCCAATTCTTTTTCTCTCGTTTCAACCGCGGGCGTGAGGAACCGAGGCGACGAGACGGGGAGAAAGAAGGACGACCGCACTGCGAAACCCGGCGAACGAGAGCAGGACGATCCCCCTTCTTCCTCCCTTACCGGCGAAAACGAGGTAAGCGGTTCGGGTTGTTACGGCATTTTGGTGTTGGCATATTTCGTGAGTCAAGTCAGTAAGTTGAGTCGGAGTCTTGAAGTGATCAAATTGTCAAATCAGCCTTCAAAGACTCATTGAAGATTCAACAAGAGCTCAAGTTGACACTCAGCGTTTTGAGTCTTGAAGATTGAAGCTGAAGAATTGTGGATCAATTACATCAATCTCAAGAAGAAAGTATTCAAAAGGATCAGGTATGTTTAACTAAATAATTTTGGTGATCCGAATACTTTCTTATAGTGTAGAAACACTTGGATGGATTTTTAATTGCATAAAAATCAAAAACTGGACATTTTACTTGTTCAGAGTCCGGACCGGGCATTACTGTCCGGACCCCGAACGTAGGGTAGTTCATGCGCAGTCTCAAGTCCGGACCTTGGATTTAAGTCCGGACCCCGAACGTGGAAATTGTTGAACTGCATGAACAGTCCGGACCGTGGATCTCAGTCCGCACCCCGAACGTCCTCTTTTCTGAAAAAAGTCTGTTTCGCTGAGACAGTCCGGACCGCCGAATTCTAGTCCGGACCGTCGTCCTGAAAAATTCCTGTAATAACCGCGGGTTTATTTTCTCTTTTTGGTCTTTCCTTTGAATTTTTTGAACCGCTTTTCGGCTAAGGGGTCTGGGGTGCGATTTATTTTTCGTTGTTTCTAGGCAGGCCGTCGGGGCTCGCGGGTATTTTTGGATAATAAAGCCCGCGAAACGGAGACCGGCGGCGCGATCGGATCTGTTTTCCGACCCCCGAATCTCCCAGAATAAATTCCGGAAGTTTGTACTGTAGTCCAGGCGACTTACGCGTTCCTCGAGGCAAACCGGACCTGGTTAGTACTCGAACTTGGTTTTCTTTAAGTCGGAAATTGCTATTCCCTTTCCCCGCTTCTTGATTCACCCGGTCTTCTGATTCGTAATTTAGGGATTGAGGAACCAAATCCCCGTCGACTGCACCCAAACAACCGATTTAAACTCCAAGGGGGGAACTAGGGTTCCCCGTTTCTTTCTTTTCCCCCATTCGTACGCGTGAGAACCCCAAACTCCTTCCCACCTCTATCGAGGCGACGCGAGAGCCGAAATCTTGACGAGGAGAAGGAGGAGATTGATCGCCTCCCCGCAAGATCCGACGAACGCGAAAAGGACGATCCCTCTCCTTCGCCCGGTGCCGACGGAAACAAGGTGAGCCGTGCAATCGCTTTCTTGTTTCGTTTCTTGTTTCGTTTCTTGTGTCGTTTCTTGTTTCGGGCAAGGGGAGGGAAATCCTTTGAATTGTCGGGGTGGGTTTTCCTTCGTCTCGTGCCGCGTGCGAGACTATTTTGGGGACCAAACGGGAGGCCGCCGCCGCCGTGGTTAAACGGGAGGCCGCCGCCGCCGTCACCGTGTTCACGGGGTCATCGCCGGAGCCGCCGTGATCGCGAGGTCGCAAATGGAGCCGAAATCACTGTTCAGGTGGGGGATTTCTGGCCGCGGTCCACGCAGGCCGGCATGCACCCGGCGCACGCCATCGAGGCCCGGGGGCACAGACCAGGCGCACGGAGCTGTGCGCCAGGCCGCGCGGTCCACCGGGCCGGCGTGCACCCGGCGCACGCCATCGCGGCCCGGGGGCGCAGACCCGGCGCACAGGGCCGTGCGCCAGGCCGCGCGGTGCACGCCCTGGGCGTGCACCCGGTTCGAACTGCCACTGCGGGAAATCGTGGACCCGGCGCGCGCTCCTAGCCGTGCGCGGCCCGGCCCAAGACGCCATTGGTCCACCGCGCCGCGTGCTCCCGGCCCGCGCCTTTGCCGCCCGCCGTCGTGGACCCGGTCCACGCCTGGACCCGTGCACCCGTTTTCAGAAAAAGGGCCCAGGAGCTCCGTTTTTAGCCCGTTTCGCCCCCTTTTTGAGTGTTTTAAACCGCGACGATATTTTTAACGAATAAATTTTTGTTGCAGCTGTTCAAGCGCGCGGTGAGGGTATTTTTGTCGGAATTTCCACACGTCTCTTTCTTCGTGTTTGAGGTGGGTTTTGTTTTGGGATCTAACGTCGGGTCCCCGACAGCTGTACTTCACATTTAATTGATTCAAGTTATTTTGATTTAAGTTAAATTAAGTAAATCTGCAAGGTATTTGATGATGCTAACCTGGTAGTTCTTATGGTCACTATTATCTGGTATACTATTATTGTTGGTTACTTGGCTCGAGGCTGCAGCACGCGCACCCGCGGTTTGGCCACCGCAAGGGTGCGCTTTTCCGGAAAAGCGGTCTATTGACCCGTGTATACCCACGAGGTGACGTAGTGGGGCCCCTTATTAGTTGTGGGGTTTGAGGCGCCGAGGTGCGAGCGGTGCGACCCGTCGGTTTAGTTGCCCGACGTGGTCGGGTATTGCAGGTACGGTACGGCCGTCGGTTTAGTTGTCCGACGTGGCCGGATATTGCAGGACACAGGGGTACAGGTTGTCTTTTCCCTCTTGAGAGGGTGGTTGCTCCGGTTGACTTTACGGTTTGTTTTACTACTTTTCCTGCTCTACTATCTTTTGTCACTGACTTCCCACTTCGTGACAGGGTCCAGACGAGGGGAGAGGTAGGCGACGGTGAGGACGGGGCAGGAGCTTCTGGGTCGCTGGGGACCCTGGACTGTATTTCCTCTTTCATCTTTACATTTCATTTACGTTTGTAGTTACTTGTGAGGTTCTCGATACCCTCGTGGGGTCGGCGTGGATGTCGGTATGGTTTACATTTAGTTGTCCTCTTATGTATTTATCTTTCCTTTCACTTCTGTTGGCCATTTGGAAAAGAAAAAGAAAAACCAAAGAAAAGATTGCGAAAACTGTTTTCAAAAGAATTAAGTGTCGTGTGGGCACTGATTTCAAAACCCTGTGGATTTATGGATTGTGAAAACGAATTTCAAAACTCAAGTGTCGTGTGGGCACTGTTTTCAAAACCCTGTGGATTTATGCTGTTTTCAAACACGTTTTCAAACTCTGGGTGCCGGGTAGGCGCCGTTTTCAACGACTGTGGATTTATCCTTTCAAAATTTCTTGGCCGTGCTTTTTACTCAGTTATGGTACATAGTTGTATGTTAGAACTATTGTGATTGAATGGATGGTTACGTTTGGGACTTGTATTAGCTGCTACGCCGTGCATATACAGAGGAGACTCTGTCTGTTTGCAGAGTGACTCTGTGTATGCGGCGGGTCTGGGCATGTGCCGGGGAAGAAGGTTTATTTTCCAAAAAAAAAAAAATTTAACGCGCCAAATGAGTACCTTTTGTGAACCGTTTCCGCTAAAACAAACCCCCGGGGCGTGACAGATTAAGATGGTATCAGAGAGTTCTCTCAATCACAACAGTTAGTGCCGACATCCGTGGGAATACCTCACTTGCCTACAAATGAATGAAATGGGTAGGGCATAGGACTGTAGAACGTGAGTGATCGGGGGGGAAAATTTGAGTCTTTTCTCGCGCTAAGTGGTTCGCTGTTTGTAGGTAAAGTCTGATATTGACCCTCGTTGTGTGTGACAGACATGGCCCGTACTAGATCATCGGCTGGGGACGCCGAGGCAGACGCGACAACGTCGACGGCCGCGGAGAACCAGCTCCAGCGGCAGCAATTGCGGGAGATGGTGGGGCAACTGGCCACTCTCACCGATCACGTGCGTCAGTTGACGCAACAGCAGCAGGCCGCGACGGTGACGGCCGCCCCGGTCCCTCCACAGGGGCCGACAGCACCGGCCGCGGCACCACCGACAGCGCCACCGCCGGCGGCGACTACGGGACCGGCGCCGGGGACAACCAGCAGGGTTACTCTGGAGGAGACTGTAGTCACACCTACCCCTACCGTGGCTGCCGCCGCCGTGGGGGAGGGGACGGTCGTGATGACTGAGCGAGATCGGGTGCGAGCCAACTTGAAGGACTTCAAGAAACACGACCCCCCCACGTTCGAAGGGGAGACGACTGATCCTTGGGTCGTAGAGAAATGGGTGGGGTCGATGGAGAAACTTTTTGAAGACTTACTCATGGAGGATGACGAGCGGGTTCCCCTAGCAGTCCACTGCTTGGAGGGAAACGCCCGCTTGTGGTGGAAGACGGTACGCCCCGATCCTGCTAAGAGTACCGCATTCCCGTCCTGGGCAACATTCAAACAGGAGCTGTTCGAGGCCTTCTTCACCAGCAGTGTCAAGAAGAAGTTGGAGGATGACCTGAACCATATCCAGCAGGGAAACCGGACGGTCATGGAGTACCAACGGGAGTTCGTCCGCCTAGCGAACTGCGTCCCGTTCGTTATAAGGGACGAGTCCCACAAGGCGCAACTCTTTGTGGATGGCTTGCGGAGCAATATCTTCGAGGTGGTGCAAGCAGCCGACCTGCACACCTTCCAGAAAGTGGTCGACAGGGCCACTACGGTGGAGCGGGGTTTTGCGGTCACCCGCGCCAGAAGGGAGAACTCGGCGCGGCTGGAGGACAGGAAGCGACAACAGCAGAACTTGGGGGGAGGCTCTTCGAGTGGGAGCGGACCCCCCAAACGGTGGAGACCGCAGGCGGGGCCCCGGGCGCGCCAGCAGGAGGGCCGAGGCTGGGGAATAGGCCTTGTGTGATATGCGGGGGAGGGCACCTGGCGGGAGAGTGCCCCCAAAGAGGCGACCACTGCTTCCGGTGTGGCAAACGGGGGCACTTCCGCCGCAACTGCCCCTTAGGCGGGGGATCTGCGTCCTCTGCAGCTTCTACGCCCACGCCACAGCTCTCAGGGCGGGGGAAAGCTCCTATGGCGTCGACTTCTAGACCCCCTGCACCACGGCGCGAGGAGGACAGACAGCCACAACCTGGCGGGAGGGTTTTCTCAATGACCCACCAAGAGACAGATCCGCCGGAGGACGCACTTGCAGGTATTATTTTCGTTTCAAATTCCCGTGCTAGAACTCTTTTCGATACCGGAGCAACACACTCTTTCATTTCTCGTGACTTCGTGTTTATGCATGATCTCGAGGAGGCACCCCTCCAAAATTTCTTGACGGTTCAAACGGCGGGAGGGACTTTGGAGGCGGTCAGCTTTGTGGCCGCCTGCCCGATTAAGCTAGGGCGGCTGGCTTGCCCTTGGGATTTGGTGGTAATCCCCCTGAAGGAGTACGACGTGGTGTTGGGCATGAACTGGCTCACGAGGTACCAGGCACTCATCGATTGCGACAGGCGACAGCTGCGATTACAAGAACCGGGTTTCCCTGAGCATGTGTACATCATGGGCAAGAGCATCTCCTTCCCGGCGATTATTTCAGCGGCACGGGCCAGAAGACTGGTAGAGGGTGGGTGCGTGGCCTATTTAGCATCGGTGGATTTGGCTACCCGACCCCCGACGACACTTTCAGATATCCCAGTGGTGAGGGACTTCCCCGACGTTTTTCCCACGGAACTGCCTGGGATGCCCCCTGAGCGGGAGGTGGTGTTCCCTATCGAGCTACTACCGGGCACGCAGCCTATTACGAAGGCGCCTTACCGGATGGCCTTCGCAGAGCTGAAGGAGCTTAAAGCACAACTGGAGGACCTCTTGGACAAAGGGTTCATCAGACCGAGTGTGTCGCCCTGGGGCGCACCGGTACTCTTTGTGCGGAAGAAAGATGGAAGCCTGCGCCTCTGCATCGACTACAGAGGGATCAACAAGGTCACCATGAAGAACAAATACCCCCTGCCCAGAATCGACGACCTCTTCGACCAGTTACGGGGAGCGACGGTCTTCTCCAAAATCGACCTGCAATCGGGCTACCACCAACTCCGGGTTCGGGACGGGGACATCCCGAAGGCTGCTTTCCGGACCCGGTATGGCCACTACGAGTTCACGGTTATGCCATTCGGACTCACGAACGCCCCCGCAGTCTTCATGGACATGATGAACCGGATCTTCAGACCCTTCCTTGATCGGTTCGTGGTGGTCTTCATCGACGACATCCTGATTTATTCCACTACCGACGAGGAGCACGAGGACCATTTGCGAACGATCCTCCAGACTCTCAGAGAGCAGAAGCTGTTCGCTAAAATCAAGAAGTGTGAGTTCTGGCTGCGCGAAGTCGGTTTCCTAGGACATGTGATCTCGGCACAGGGAATCGCCGTGGATCCCAAGAAGGTGGAATCAGTGGTCGACTGGCAGCCGCCGACGACGATGACAGAGGTCCGTAGTTTCCTAGGATTGGCAGGATACTACAGGCGCTTCGTTGAGGGTTTCGCGAAGATTGCTACCCCTTTAAATCGGTTAACCAGAAAAGGGGAGAAGTTCATATGGACGGCCAAATGCCAGGAGAGTTTCGAGGAACTCAAGAGGAGGTTAACCAGGGCGCCAATACTTGTGCTACCGACACCCGGAGAGGATTATGAAGTGTACTGCGACGCATCGAGGATCGGTCTTGGTGGTGTTCTGATGCAACAGGGGAAAGTGATTGCCTACGCGTCCAGGCAACTGAAGGATTACGAAAAGAACTACCCGATACACGACTTAGAATTGGCTGCAGTAGTCTTCGTTTTAAAACTGTGGAGGCATTATCTCTTTGGAGTCCACTGTAACGTCTTCTCGGATCATCAAAGTCTTAAGTACATCTTTACCCAAAAGGAATTAAACTTGCGGCAGAGGCGGTGGCTAGAGTTGTTGAAGGATTACGACTTGACGATTCAATACCATCCCGGGAAGGCAAACGTGGTGGCAGACGCCTTGAGCAGGAAAGGGCATCAAGAAGGGGCGTCAGGGGGCGCGATAACGGAACAGAACCACTTGATCGCGGAGTTCGCACGAATGCAGTTGGAGGTGGTACCAGCAGGCACGGTTATGCAACTTCTAACCTTGGTGGTCAAGCCGACGTTATTTGAGAAGATCCGGGAGGGACAGCAGACCGACTCACACTTACAGCGCGTACGAGACAAGATCCCCCTGGACCAAGAGAGCGATTTTGCAGTGGAAGGCGACGGCACCCTACGGTTCCGCGGACGGATCTGCGTGCCGGATTCGTCGGAGTTGAAGGAGGAAATCTTGGCGGAGGCACACCGAGCCCCTTGTGCGGCACATCCGGGGGGCACGAAGATGTACAGGGACCTCAAACAAACTTTCTGGTGGCCTAAATTGAAGGGGGACGTGACTAGACACGTGGCTCACTGCCTAGTATGCCAACAGATAAAGGCCGAGCATCAGCGACCGGCAGGAAAGTTACAGCCTCTACCGGTGCCGGAGTGGAAGTGGGATCAGATCACCATGGACTTTGTCACGGGTTTTCCACGCTCGCAACAGGGCCACGACGCGATTTGGGTCGTAGTCGACCGTTTAACCAAGTCAGCACACTTTCTGCCAATTCATACGACCTGGACCCGAGAACGGTTAGCTCAAGCCTATATTAGCGAGATCGTGAGACTACATGGAGTACCGGCATCGATCACCTCGGACAGAGACACGCGCTTTGTCTCGAAGTTTTGGCAGAGCCTTCAGCGGGCTATGGGGACCAGACTACAGTTCAGCACAGCCTTCCACCCTCAGACGGACGGACAGTCGGAGCGTGTGATACAAACCCTCGAAGACCTGCTTCGCGCCTGTGTGCTTGATTGGGGGATCGGGTGGTCACGCTACCTACCTCTCGTGGAATTCGCCTACAACAACAGCTACCAGGCCAGCATCCAGATGGCGCCCTACGAAGCCTTATATGGAAGGCGCTGCCGATCCCCGATTTGTTGGGACGACTTGGGAGAACGGAAATTCTTGGGACCCGATTTAGTGGAGGAAACTGAAGAGAAGGTACGCCTTATCAGACAGCGCCTGCTGACCGCCCAGAGTCGACAGAAGAGCTACGCAGACCAGAGGCGCCGTGACTTGGAATTCCAAGTGGGGGAACATGTGTTTTTGCGGGTCTCGCCGTCCAGAGGAATCAAGCGTTTCGGGCTAAAGGGCAAGCTGAGCCCACGGTTTGTGGGGCCATTCGAGATCCTAGAGCGTATTGGCCCAGTAGCTTACCGCCTCGCCCTACCACCAAACCTCGACCGAGTCCACGACGTGTTCCACGTTTCAATGCTCCGGAAATATCTTCCCGACCCATCACACGTTCTGGACGCCTCTGCACTCGAACTTAAGGAGGACCTAAGCTTCGAAGAAACCCCGGTGAGAATCCTGGCAAGGGAAACAAATCACTGCGAAACCGAGCTATCCCCTACGTGAAGGTACTATGGAGCAACCATGAGGAGCGAGAAGCAACATGGGAGCTGGAGTCTAAGATGAGGGAGTGCTACCCCGACCTCTTCACCCCCACCCGGGTTTGAGTTTCGAGGACGAAACTCGTTTTTAGAGGTGAGTGGTGTAATAACCGCGGGTTTATTTTCTCTTTTTGGTCTTTCCTTTGAATTTTTTGAACCGCTTTTCGGCTAAGGGGTCTGGGGTGCGATTTATTTTTCGTTGTTTCTAGGCAGGCCGTCGGGGATCGCGGGTATTTTTGGATAATAAAGCCCGCGAAACGGAGACCGGCGGCGCTATCGGATCTGTTTTCCGACCCCCGAATCTCCCAGAATAAATTCCGGAAGTTTGTACTGTAGTCCAGGCGACTTACGCGTTCCTCGAGGCAAACCGGACCTGGTTAGTACTCGAACTTGGTTTTCTTTAAGTCGGAAATTGCTATTCCCTTACCCCGCTTCTTGATTTACCCGGTCTTCTGATTCGTAATTTAGGGATTGAGGAACCAAATCCCCGTCGACTGCACCCAAACAACCGATTTAAACTCCAAGGGGGGAACTAGGGTTCCCCGTTTCTTTCTTTTCCCCCATTCGTACACGTGAGAACCCCAAACTCCTTCCCACCTCTATCGAGGCGACGCGAGAGCCGGAATCTTGACGAGGAGAAGGAGGAGATTGATCGCCTCCCCGCAAGATCCGACGAACGCGAAAAGGACGATCCCTCTCCTTCGCCCGGTGCCGACGGAAACAAGGTGAGCCGTGCTTTCGCTTTCTTGTTTCGTTTCTTGTTTCGTTTCTTGTGTCATTTCTTGTTTCGGGCCAGGGGAGGGAAATCCTTTGAATTGTCGGGGTGGGTTTTCCTTCGTCTCGTGCCGCGTGCGAGGCGATTTTGGGGACCAAACGGGAGGCCGCCGCCGCCGTGGTTAAACGGGAGGCCGCCGCCGCCGTCACCGTGTTCACGGGGTCATCGCCGGAGCCGCCGTGATCGCGAGGTCGCAAATGGAGCCGAAATCACTGTTCACGGGGGGGATTTCTGGCCGCGGTCCACGCAGGCCGGCGTGCACCCGGCGCACGCCATCGAGGCCCGGGGGCACAGACCAGGCGCACGGAGCTGTGCGCCAGGCCGCGCGGTCCACCGGGCCGGCGTGCACCCAGCGCACGCCATCGCGGCCCGGGGGCGCAGACCCGGTGCACAGGGCCGTGCGCCAGGCCGCGCGGTGCACGCCCTGGGCGTGCACCCGGTTCGAACTGCCACTGCGGGAAATCGTGGACCCGGCGCGCGCTCCTAGCCGTGCGCGGCCCGGCCCAAGACGCCATTGGTCCACCGCGCCGCGTGCTCCCGGCCCGCGCCTTTGCCGCCCGCCGTCGTGGACCCGGTCCACGCCTGGACCCGTGCACCCGTTTTCAGAAAAAGGGCCCAGGAGCTCCGTTTTTAGCCCGTTTCGCCCCGTTTTTGAGTGTTTTAAACCGCGACGATATTTTTAACGAATAAATTTTTGTTGCAGCTGTTCAGGCGCGCGGTGAGGGTATTTTTGTCGGAATTTCCACACGTCTCTTTTTTCGTGTTTGAGGTGGGTTTTGTTTTGGGATCTAACGTCGGGTCCCCGACAGCTGTACTTCACATTTAATTGATTCAAGTTATTTTAATTTAAGTTAAATTAAGTAAATCTGCAAGGTATTTGATGATGCTAACCTGGTAGTTCTTATGGTCACTATTATCTGGTATACTATTATTGTTGGTTACTTGGCTCGAGGCTGCAGCACGCGCACCCGCGGTTTGGCCACCGCAAGGGTGCGCTTTTCCGGAAAAGCGGTCTATTGACCCGTGTATACCCACGAGGTGACGTAGTGGGGCCCCTTATTAGTTGTGGGGTTTGAGGCGCCGAGGTGCGAGCGGTGCGACCCGTCGGTTTAGTTGCCCGACGTGGTCGGGTATTGCAGGTACGGTACGGCCGTCGGTTTAGTTGTCCGACATGGCCGGATATTGCAGGACACAGGGGTACAGGTTGTCTTTTCCCTCTTGAGAGGGTGGTTGCTCCGGTTGACTTTACGGTTTGTTTTACTACTTTTCCTGCTCTACTATCTTTTGTCACTGACTTCCCACTTCGTGACAGGGTCCAGACGAGGGGAGAGGTAGGCGACGGTGAGGACGGGGCAGGAGCTTCTGGGTCGCTGGGGACCCTGGACTGTATTTCCTCTTTCATCTTTACATTTCATTTACGTTTGTAGTTACTTGTGAGGTTCTCGATACCCTCGTGGGGTCGGCGTGGATGTCGATATGGTTTACATTTAGTTGTCCTCTTATGTATTTATCTTTCCTTTCACTTCTGTTGGCCGTTTGGAAAAGAAAAAGAAAAACCAAAGAAAAGATTGCGAAAACTGTTTTCAAAAGAATTAAGTGTCGTGTGGGCACTGATTTCAAAACCCTGTGGATTTATGGATTGTGAAAACGAATTTCAAAACTCAAGTGTCGTGTGGGCACTGTTTTCAAAACCCTGTGGATTTATGCTGTTTTCAAACACGTTTTCAAACTCTGGGTGCCGGGTAGGCGCCGTTTTCAACGACTGTGGATTTATCCTTTCAAAATTTCTTGGCCGTGCTTTTTACTCAGTTATGGTACATAGTTGTATGTTAGAACTGTTGTGATTGAATGGATGGTTACGTTTGGGACTTGTATTAGCTGCTACGCCGTGCATATACAGAGGAGACTCTGTCCGTTTGCAGAGTGACTCTGTGTATGCGGCGGGTCTGGGCATGTGCCGGGGAAGAAGGTTTATTTTCCAAAAAAAAAAAAATTAACGTGCCAAATGAGTACCTTTTGTGAACCTTTTCCGCTAAAACAAACCCCCGGGGCGTGACAATTCCAGATAAGGTAAGTTTTCGATTCTTATCTCTTTCCAAAGGTTTCTAACCTATAAATAGACACTTAGGGTTTCTCAAGAACGACCGACCAATACCGAAAACACTTGAGAGCAACCCTAGAGGCTAGGTTTTTATCGTTCTTCTCTTTAGCCTCTTTTAGGTCAATTCGACGGTTCTTCCAAGATCTATGTTTTGTCGAATTGATCTAATCTTTGCTTAGAGATTTCTCCCATGGATCTTTATTGATAATCTAAGCAAAGGATCACCATCGAAGCCATATATTTTGTATCGGCTGAGTTTGCGTCGTGGATTCGACGTAGCACCGTGGATTCGGTGTGTTGAAGGCGTTTCGTGGATTCGAAACGTGTGCTCGTGGATTCGAGTGGCGTTCGTGGATTCGAACGTGTGCAGTGGACGTGCAATCGGTGGAGCGCAAGATCCGAAGAAGTTGAAGGAGGGGTCGAGTCCGTGGAGTCGGTAATCACCTTGTTATTCTTCAATTCTTAGTGGATTGTTATTGCGTGTTGGTCCCGTGGTTTTTCTCCTGGATTGGAGTTTCCACGTAAATCTCGGTGTGCTGTTTTTTATTTCCGCATTGGTTTTTATTTTTGCACTGAGATTTGTTTTTAAAATATTACACCTATTCACCCCCCTCTAGGTGTTTGATAGTACCTATTTAGATCCTTTGGGATCCTAAAAACCTACAATTGGTATCAGAGCGGGTTTTAGGTTTATCTATCATGTCGGGTGAAAGTGGTAATATTTTTAGACCTCCTCTTTTTGATGGGACCAATTATGCATATTGGAAAGTGCGGATGAGAGCTTTTCTCATCTCTATTGATGAGCGGGTATGGCAAACCGTTGAATACGGTTGGGTGCATCCGGTTGAGGAAGTAGGAAATTCTACTACCCCAAAACCTCGCTCTAGATGGTCCAAAGAGGAAATCGAAAGATCTTCTTACAATGGGAAAGGTATGAACGCTTTATATAATTCTCTTTCCTCGACTGAGTTTACACGAATTTCCGCGTGTGAAACCGCGAAGGAAATTTGGGATATTCTCAAAATTACACATGAGGGTACTAATCTTGTAAAAATTCAAAAGCTCCAGATGCTTACAAGTCAATTTGACTCTATTCATATGGAAGAGCATGAATTGTTTACAGATTATTACACTAGACTTCAAGATGTAATTAATACATGTGCTAATTTAGGAGAAAAGATCCCGGAGTCGAAAATTGTAAGAAAGATACTTCGGACTCTTCCGGAACGGTTTAGGGCAAAGGTTACCGCCATTGAAACCGTTAGTCATCCGGATGAGATGAGTGTAGAGGAATTAGTAGGTGCCTTACAAACTTATGAGATGACTTTTCCTACTAATCAAGTTTCTTCCAAGTCTTCTTCTAAGCTTACAGGTATTGCATTCAAATCAACAAAGGAAGAAGATGACGAATCAAGTTCCGATGATGAAATCTCTTTAGCCGATTTTGAAGAACAATTGGCGCGGATCACAAAGAAATTTCGTCGGAAATTTTGGAAGAATCGAACCGATGGATCTTCATCCACGAAACCATCTAAAGGATCATCGGGTTCTAAATCCTCTAAACTCAAAGGCGTTGCAAAACCTTCTAAAGAAAAAGATGATTTCGAAGGGGAAATCCGATGCTATCGATGCAAAGGCTACGGCCATATTTCAACGGATTGTCCTTCTAAGAAATCATACAAAAAGAAGGCTTTGCAAGCAAAAACTTGGGACGATTCTATTTCCGATGAATCGACCTCAAGTGAAGAGGAAAAAGAAAAAATTGTTGCTTTTCATGCCTCTCAAATTCCCTCTTCTAATTTGTGCTTATCATCTTTAGTCACTGACTCTATTCCTTTGATTTTGCATGAAGCATCAACATCCGGAGGAGAGTCATCAAGTGAGGGGGAGTCGGACGAAGAAGAACTCGTTGAGGCATACCAACAACTTCTTGCGGAATCGAAGAAGATGGCCAAGCATATCAAGAAGTTGAGGAAGCAACGACTTGAAGTTCAAGACGAGAATCAAGCGTTAAAGATCAAACTTCATGATCTCGAGGAGGAACAAGGACGTTTATTGGATAACAATAAAATCCTCCAAGAAAAGTTAAACCAATCGGAGACGAACGCAAAATCATACATGGACAAGATTGGTTTTCTAGAAAAGCAGTTTGAAGAAATTCATGTCACCAACCAAGCTTTGACCAAGCAAGTTCATGAACTTAAATCCGACATACAAAGGCTTTCAACCGGTTCCAAGAAACTAGAAAGTATGTCCGGATTAGGTCAAACAAGCAAGGTTGGTTTGGGATTTAAAAAGGACCAAACTGTGAAGGCTTCAAGTTCCACAATAAAATTGAAAGAAAGAACTTGTCACCTATGTGGACTTGAAGGACACTTGGTGAAGAATTGCCCGAAAAAGAAAAAGAAAAATCTTTCGGCAACTTCATCTACGGAGCGGACTCAACGGAATCAAAAGACACATCAAGTCAAAGGAGTTCACTCAACCCACCAAAGGTCCGAGCCACAACATCAATCATACAAGTGGATCATTGCGAGGCAAAGACCTAAGGTGGATCAACAGTCAAAGCGGACAACCCCCGGCCACAACGAATCAAGACAACCCAAAATCCAGCGATTTTGGATTCGGAAAGGTGATGTCTTTCCTTGTCTTAAGTTCTAAATAGCTTATGACTGTGTGTAATGCTTTGATTGGTTTTCCTTTCCTATTTTTTCTAATCTTTGCATTACATGTTTTCAATGCTCTTTGTTTTTATGTTTTGTTTTTGAACAAAAGGTTTTTAACGAACAAGTGCATTGAATAAAAAGGGGCTTCACGTTCATTCACTCCAAATTAATTTTATATGGATTATCAACTTTACTCCATAATCATAATCTTGAAGATACTTCATTATAGGAGTTTTTGATAGTTATAAGCATCAAATTTTAGAAATCATGTGTGATCTTTAGATGCTTAATCTATCTCGGTTGTGTGAATTCATTGTGATAAACGTGAGACAACCGATAGACTAAAATTTGGGATTTAATTCTTTCACGTAAGAGATTGCATTCTTACAAGGGTAAATAAATGAATTGTAAAAGATGTGAAAAGAGTTACATCCGAAAGGAGTGTGAAAACTACCACCACATGTTGGAAAGAGCTGCCACCCCGGTCGTCCGGTTTGTGTGTGAAGCTACCACATGTTATGGATGCTTGGAAAATATTTTTTTGAAATTTTTAGTTGTAGCATTTGGAGATTCATATTCAAAGTTCTTATATTTTGAACAATCTCCTGGTTGGTATAAGGTGGGATAGTTAAAAAGATGCTCAAAGAGCCACCCTTAGGTATTTTAGTGCTTATCTCAATTTGAAAGGGTAGAATTCAAGATTGATGTCATTTGGAAATCTCCGTAAGTCATCTTTGTAAATCCGTTACATCTTGATAGAGTTTGGATCTCAAGATTATTTTTGATGACTTGTGTTTGATGAATATAACATGAAAAACTGTTTATAATATTTTACCTTTGTTTTTCATGATTTAGGAGTAAATCTTTTTAATTTTGTGAAATTAATTGGATTGAATGACATCTATGTGATCTCATTATTATCAAGCACTTAAATTGATTTCTTGATGGAATACAAATCGGTATTTCAAAGATTTCAAAATCTGGATTTGTTTCAAGAAATTATTTGATTTTTGCTTTCGAGTACCGGTACGCAATCTGTGTTTTTGTTATATACCGGAACTGAACTTTTATCTCTCTTTCTCTATGAACTAATGTTGTTAGTGATTTCCTTTTGTCTAGTATGTTCACTGTTTGACAATTTGTGACAAAAAGGGGGAGAACAGAAAATAATGATCGTATCACAAAGGGGGAGAACATAAATGCTCAAGACAGGGGGAGAACATGGAGAACATGGAGAACATGTTGGAGATGCTCAAGATAGGGGGAGATAAAGAAAAGATTGAAAGAGCCGAAAAACAAAAGAACCAAAAGGACGAATCAAATGTAGGATTTTAATTTCTAACGACTAACGTTTGATTTTGTTTGGAGTTTTGTTTTGCAGGAATTACATCACTTTAAGACTCCAAGTCCTAAGTCATAGAGTATGTTCTAGGACTGTTTGGTTCAAATGTAATTTTGTATTTATTGGATCTTTCACGCAAAGAAAATCAATGTTTTGGTGATGACATTGAATTTCGATTTTTTGGTTTAAGATGAGTGACTTGAGCGTTTTATGTATTTTTGGGTTTTGTCACGAAATTGCCAAAGGGGGAGATTGTTACGGCATTTTGGTGTTGGCATATTTCGTGAGTCAAGTCAGTGAGTTGAGTCGGAGTCTTAAAGTGATCAAATTGTCAATCAGCAATCAAAGACTTAGAGAAGATTCAACAAGAGCTCAAGTTGACACTCAGTGTTTTGAGTCTTGAAGATTGAAGATGAAGAATTGTGGATCAATTACATCAATCTCAAGAAGAAAGTATTCAAAAGGATCAGGTATGTTTAACTAAATAATTTTGGTGATCCGAATACTTTCTTATAGTGTAGAAACACTTGGATGAATTTTTAATTGCATAAAAATCAAAAACTGGACATGGGACATGTTCAGGATCCGGATCAGGCATTCCAATCCGGATCCCGAAGGGGTAGTTCATGGCAAATCCAATCCGGATCAAGGATTTGATCCGGATCCCGAACATGGAAATTGCTGAAATGCATGAACGATCCGGATCGGGATCTCAATCCGGATCCCGAACCCTCTTTTCTGGAAAAGTCTGTCTCGCTACGACGTCCGGATCGCAGTAATTCCGTCCGGATCGCCGTCCTGAAAAATTCCAGATAAGGTAAGTTTTTGATTCTTATCTCTTTCCAAAGGTTTCTAACCTATAAATAGACACTTAGGGTTTCTCAAGAACGACCGACCAATACCGAAAACACTTGAGAGCAACCCTAGAGGCTAGGTTTTTATCGTTCTTCTTTATAGCCTCTTTTAGGTCAATTCGACGGTTCTTCCAAGATCTATCTTTTGTCGAATTGATCTAATCTTTGCTTAGAGATTTCTCCCATGGATCTTTATTGATAATCTAAGCAAAGGATCACCATCGAAGCCATATATTTTGTATCGGCTGAGTTTGCGTCGTGGATTCGACGTAGCACCGTGGATTCGGTGTGTTGAAGGCGTTTCGTGGATTCGAAACGTGTGCTCGTGGATTCGAGTGGCGTTCGTGGATTCGAACGTGTGCGGTGGACGTGCAATCGGTGGAGCGCAAGATCCGAAGAAGTTGAAGAAGGGGTCGAGTCCGTGGAGTCGGTAATCACCTTGTTATTCTTCAATTCTTAGTGGATTGTTATTGCGTGTTGGTCCCGTGGTTTTTCTCCTGGATTGGAGTTTCCACGTAAATCTCGGTGTGCTGTTTTTTATTTCCGCATTAGTTTTTATTTTTGCACTGAGATTTGTTTTTAAAATATTACACCTATTCACCCCCCTCTAGGTGTTTGATAGTACCTATTTAGATCCTTTGGGATCCAAAAACCAACACGGGTCTTTACGGTTTTTCGGTATGAGGTTTTCTTTCTTGTCGTGTCGCGTGCGAGGCATGTTGTTGAACGGGAGGCCGCCGCCGCCGTTGTTAAACGGGAGGCCGCTGCCGCCGTTACCATGTTCGCGGGGTCGTCGCCGGAGTCGCACGGGAGCGAAAACGGTGAAGAAATCGCGAAACGGGAGCGAAAACGGAGAAGAAAACGAAAAAGGGGGGCATTACTGTTCATCGCGGTACGGATGCTTCAGCCGCGGTCCACAGCCCCCGGCGTGCACCCGATGCACTCCCCGCAGCCCCGGAGGCGCAGACCCGGCGCACGAAACCGTGCGCCGGGCTGCGCACTGTGCGCGGTGCACGCCTGGAGGCGTGCACCCGGCGCACGCATCGGCAGCCAGAGCCGCGGACTCGGCGCACGCTTTCGTGCGCCGGCCAGGCCCGCTCAGGCGCGGTGCACGCTACGACGTGCACCCGGTGCGCGCCGCAGGCCCCTGCGGCCGTGAGCCCGGTGCACGCGCGTGTCGTGCACCGGCCCGGCCCAGGATGCACGGTGCATGCTTCCTGCGTGCACCCGGCGCATGCCACGCAACCGCCGACGCTGTAAACCCGGTCCACGCGCTGCTCCGTGCACCATCCGTCAGCCGGAAGTTCGGTAGCTCCGTTTTGGCCCGTTCTTCCACCGTTTTGATCGTCGTTTTCGCCGTTGGGATCACCATTTCCGCGGTTTCCTTGGCATGGCCACTTGGGATCTTTTTGGTCATCGTTTCGTCCCGTTTTTGAGCGTTTTTGACCGCGACGATGTATCTAACATTATTTTCTTACTCTAGTTTTTCGGGCGCAATGTGGGAGGGTTTTAACTGGAATTTTTCGCACACCTTCTCCTTCGCGCTCCAGGTGGGTACCCCTTGGAATATCTTTGTGCATGTTTCCGTTATTGTTATTTATATCTTGTAAGGGGTGACGTGGACCTCCGGGTTTAATGAACGTCGTGGTGGAAGACTAGATGGGCAGATTGCCCCTCCGAACAACAGTAGGATTATTTGGAGCATGCTAGCGATGAGGACGACGAACAGTGTGACCAGTCGGACGTTGAAAGGTGGGTTCCTCTCCCGACAGTTATTGAGTCGGGAAACAAGGACAATTGGTAAGAGCAAAGGTTTAACACGTTAAAATGTTGCTAACCCCCGTTTATGCTTACGTTTTTATTATCACCATGTTTATGGCGACTAAGGGTCGCTGTGCTCGACGACACACCATGTTCTGGGAGATGGCCGAGGCAGGTGCTCGGTCTGGTTTATCGAGGTTGGTGCTCGGTTTGGTTAACCGAGGTCGGTGCTCGGTCGAGGCTCTTGTTTTGCTACACGCACACCGGCGGTTTGGCCACCGCGAGGGTGTGCTTTTCCGGAAAAGTGGTACGTTGACCCGTGTACCCCACGTGTCGGTGACGTTAGGAATGGGGGCCCCGTGGGTGGGGGTGTGAGCGGTGATGCCGAGGCGGGTGCTCGGCGGCCGAGGCAGGTGCTCGGCAGGGGTTCCGAGGCAGGTGCTCGGTGTGGTTGCCGGGGGAGGTGCCCGGTTTTGTTTGCACAAGGTTCTGCATTGTATTGTTTGCACGGGGTTCTGCGTTGTATGGTTTGCACAGGGTGCTTTGTTGTCGATTGCTCTGGTTCTTATCGTGGTTTGCCTTACTTTAGCCCTTATTGCTTTTATTATTATTTCTGGCCACTGACTCCCCACTCCGTGGCAGGTTCGCCCAGTCCGCCCAGGGTCGAGCGCTAGGTCGTTGGTGAGGCCGCATGAGCGATCTTCTGGCCCATTTGGGGCTACAGATATGGTTTACTTTACCTTCTCTGTTCATTTCATTACGCATTGTAGCTAGTTGTGGATCGTGATACCCCCGTGGGATCGATGTGGATGTTGGGCTATCCGATAACCCTTTTTGGATGGGTGTTTTGTTTTCACTTCTTGGCTTGGCCGCTTTCAAACTACAAATAAGGAACAAGAAAACTGTTGTGAAAACTGTTTTAAAAATACGGGTGCCGTGTGGGCACCGTTTTCAAATTCTGTGGATTTATGTGGTTTCGAAATTAGTTTTATTAAACCTGGTGTCGGGTGGGCACCGATTTCAAATTCTGTGGATTTATGTGGTTTCGAAAATAGTTTTATAAAACCTGATGTCGAGTGGGCATCGCATTCAAAACCCTGTGGTTTTATCCTTTCAAAAATAGTCGGCCTCTTTATTACTTGTGGAAATTGATTGTATGTTGTTGAAAATGGTTGTATGTGATTGGCACTCGGTCTAGTGTGGTTAAAGGCATGTTTGTGTGAACTTCGTAATCAGGACGCCGTGCATATACAAAGGAGACTCTGCCGGGTTGGAGAGTGAATTTGTATATGCGGCGGGTCTGGGCACGCACCGGGGGAGAGTTGTTTCAAAAAAAAAAATCTACATGTAAAAATTTGGGAGCATCGGCGACTCCCCTTCCGCGCTTGAAAAACCCCCGGGGCGTGACAGATTAAGATGGTATCAGAGAGAAACAACTCTAACCACAGTAGACGTTGTCCAACATCCACGGGGTATATCATCACTAGCTACTAACCAATGAAATGATCAGGGTATAGATGCATAGAGATGCGAGAGTGCGGGATCGTTATGTTTGGCTTCTTTTTGGTTTAGCTCGGGTGATGTGCTGGGGTAGTCGGGTTAATTTGGAGGTTGGGGTCAGGGCCGGCTGCCACCGAGGCCTTGATGGTTGCTGTGAATCAGTGGATTGGCAACCAGTACAAGACACGGTGGGTCTGCTGACGGCGTTCATGCACTTGCTGCGGTTGTTAGTACCACAGATCGTAGCGCCGGCTTTCGTTTTCCCGAACCCCCCTTTCCTCCGCCGACATTCTGGTCATCGTTAGTAATGGTGGCGGGTGGTAGTGTAACCCACCGGTGTCTGATAGTGTGTCGGCCGTTTTGTCGGTCGTGAGTAACTGGATAGCCTTTCGTCTAAGTAGTCCCTTCTGGGCCTTCTGGTGTTAGGCTACAGCGGGTAGTCGGCCGACCCGTTTTGCATCTTAGACAAGGCAGGGGTGGGAGCGAGGACTCTTCCCCTACGATGGTTACCCTTAGTTCAGCTTTTTACTGTAGTCACTGCGATGGTTGTAGAGATCGTCGCGATAGGGGTCTTGGGGTGCTCCTTTGGATTGAAAAAGGGGACCTCCAGGGCTAGTAAATCTTGTCCGTTTGGGCTCGATACTGGTTAGAGAGACCGTGTCTCGCTGCGCACAGGTGCGCGTTAGCGGCGACTGTCTAGGGGTGTAGCTCTGGATTGGATCCCTGTCTTCTGCGCAAGAGGGCCGTCTGGGTTGTCCTACGGGTGGGTGAGCGCGCGTTCCCTCGAGTGCGCTTGGAAACCTAGGCAACCTTTTTGGGCAGGTTTTTCTTGCCCTTCTCGTTGCATGTTTTCTTTTTGACCCGATAGGGTTCGGATGGATAGTCGATGGTACCTGGAGGCCGCTGTTTTAGTAGGCTTTGAGCTTAGAAGTTCCCTAGTGGGGGTGTCGCTGTTTGGTTTGGAGTTTTACCGCTCGATTCGATGCCCGGTGCTTGGAGGACCGAGCGTTAGTGGTTAATCAGAGGGTCGCACCTCGTCGGTGCCGGGACGGAGGTAGGACCTGACCTTGTGAGTTTTGTCGCCAGCTTCCCGTGACCAAGGCATAATAATGAGGCTTAGTTGTGAGCATTTTGGGTCGTTGATCTTGTGAGGCAGGTGTGGGTCATGGGGATCTGTCGACTGCTTGGAGCTTTGGCACTGGTCACTTTCGGCTAGGATGCCTTGTACGCAGCCCTTTCCGTAGGGTAGACCTTGTGGTAGGCCTTAGAGCTGAAGCCTAACTCTGGTTTTGACCGTCGCCCGGTCAGACGGACCGTCGGAGCAGGTAATCCGGGACGGTGAATATGCTCCAAGCTTGTGACTCGTGTTGGTGACGGGTGGAGGTGGCCCGTGTTGGTGATGGGTGGGAGCGGTCCGTGTTGGTGACGGGTGAGTTCGTTGCTCTCGGGGGAGAGTTTCTGGTAGTTAGTAACCCAGCCTGCTTAGCTGGCACCTCTCGGAGCCTCGTGAGGGTGTTAGTGCGATCTTTCCCTTGTTGTCGGGTTAGTTGTGTTGGGCTTTTAGGGGCTCTTCGGTGCGGGTTGGGAGGTATGACTCGGGTACCTCGACGCATTGCGAGAGGTCATCCTCTCTTTCGAGCTTCTACCAGGCACAACTAAGAGACATTCGAGACAAGGAGTTCATCAAGCCGAGGGTGTCGCCTTGGGGGCGCACCCGTCCTCTTCGTGCGATAAGAGGACGGAAGCTTACGTCTGCACATCGACTACATGGAGATGAACAAGGTCACAGTGAAGGACAAGCCCAGGATTGATGACCTCTTCAATCAACTGAGAGGAGCACTTGCGGGTTACTCTCTGGAATCTCAGGGACCAGAAGCTGTTTGCTAAGTTTAAGAAATGTGAGTTCTGACTTCTCTAAGTGGGCTTTTTGGGGCACATGGTGTCAGCAACGAGGATCGCAGGGAATGTGAGCGGAACTGCCTGACACACGATTCGAAACTGGCAGCAGTCATCTTCGTTTTAAAGCTTTGGAGACACCACCTTTTGGAGTTCATCGTGATGTGTTTTCGGATCGCCAGAGCCTTAAGTTTGGTTCACATAGGAAGAGTTGCCTTGCGACAGAGGCGTTGGTTGCAGTTGCTGAAGGACTCGACTTATCCATTCAGCATCACCCCAGAAAAGCAAGTGTAGTAGCGGATGTCTTGAGCAGGAAGGGTCAAATCGAGGAGGAATCGATAAGCGCGATTACTCAGCAGGGCCGATACGGTCGCGCGACTCTTGTCCTTGACTGTCAAGCCAACCCTATTTGAGAAATCCTGAAAGGCCAGAGGACAGGCGCACAGATACAGCTTGTTCGAGACAAATCCCCCGGACCACGTGAGCGACTTTTCGGCGAGTGCGAACGGCACGATACATTTTCGAGGGCGGAATTGCGTGCCCGAGCTGCCAGAGTTGAAGGAAGAGATATTGTCCGAGGCACACTGCGCTCCCTATGCGGCGCATCCAGGTGACACGAAGATGTACAAGGACCTCAAGCAGAATCTTTGGTGGACTAAACCGAAGGGGGATGTAACACAGTTCACTGCCCGTTGTTTGGATGATTAACCAGTAAAGTTTGAACATCAGCGCCCGGCGGGGGAAAACTACAATCTCTACCTGTACCAGAGTGGAAATGGGAGCGAATCAGTATGGAATCCGTCACGGGTTTTCTGCATCGCATCAAGGGCACGATGCAGTTTAAGTCACAGTGGAGCGACTAACGAAGTCAACTCTCTTCCCACCCATTCGTATGACGTGGACTAGAGACACTCGGCTAGTGTCGAACCTTTGGCAAAGTCTACAGCGAGCTCTAGAGACTAAACCACACTTCAGCACGGCGTTTCACCCCCAGACCGACGGACAGTCCGAGCGAGTGATCCGGATTCTCGAAGTTATGTTTCGAACCTACGTACTTGATTGGGATGATGGATGATCACTGCCGTTGAGCTTGGAGAGGACGTGAGCTTCGATGAAACACCGGTGCGCATCTCAGTACGAGAGGACAAAAAGGATTGCGCAACCGGACGACCCCCTATGTGAAGGTGCTGTGGAGCCACAAGGAAGAACGTGAAGCGACTTGGGAACTGGGGTCAAAGATGGAGGAGTGCTACCCGGCTTCATTCGTTGCAGACCAGGGTTAAGTTTCGAGGATGAAACTTGTTTTAAGAGGTGAGTGATGTAGAGTCCTGGCATTCCAATGCTTTTGAACACCCTCTTTTTGTGACAGAGTTGTTAGGAAAACCTTTCACTGTGTTTTCTGCAATGGACTGGCCTGGACCGCGGGTATTTTTCTGCGATTGAGCTCGAAAAAACGGAGGACGGCAAAGCGAACGGATTCGGATTCCGATTTACGGATCTCCCGGAATGGGGGTCAAAGCGTTTGCTTTGAGTGGTGCATCGGAATCCGTGCTAAGTGGCTGGCACGCTTTTCGAGGCGATCGGACTTTTCATCTTTTTATGTCAGTGGGGTTTTTTATCTTTTGGGTGGTACCTCGACCTTTCGGTTTTTCGTTTAGGGTCCTAATTTAATACTTTCAGTTGACTAGGGACGGGTTGAAATTCGAGATTTTTTGGGCTGATCGTCGGGGTTTGCGGGTATTTTTTAGGTGGTAGAGCTCGCAAAACGGTGAACGGTGGCGCGATCGGATTTGAATTCCGACCCCGGGATCTCCCAGAATTTAATTTTGAAGTTTGGACTCCTTTTAGGCGCTTCGGGATCCGTGCGAGCGATTGACACGCTTTACGAGACAATCTTAGCCGTCGGTTCTTGTTCCGGTTATTTTAGGGTTTCCTTAAAACCGGGGGGGCCGTAGGGTTTTTCTCTTGACGGCTAGGGTTTAAGGCGGCGCTTTTAAGAAAGAAAAAGGGAACCCCAATTCTTTTTCTCTCGTTTCAACCGCGGGCGTGAGGAACCGAGGCGATGAGACGGGGAGAAAGAAGGACGACCGCACTGCGGAACCCGACGAACGAGAGCAGGACGATCCTCCTTCTTCCTCCCTTACCGGCGAAAATGAGGTAAGCGGTTCGGGTCTTTATGGTTTTTCGGTATGAGGTTTTCTTTCTTGTCGTGTCGCGTGCGAGGCATGTTGTTGAACGGGAGGCCGCCGCCGCCGTTGTTAAACGGGAGGCCGCTGCCACCGTTACCATGTTCGCGGGGTCGTCGCCGGAGTCGCACGGGAGCGAAAACGGTGAAGAAATCGCGAAACGGGAGCGAAAACGGAGAAGAAAACGAAAAAGAGGGGCATTACTGTTCATCGCGGTACGGATGCTTCAGCCGCGGTCCACAGCCCCCGGCGTGCACCCGGTGCACTCCCGGCAGCCCCGGAGGCGCAGACCCGGCGCACGAAACCGTGCGCCGGGTTGCACACTGTGCGCGGTGCACGCCTGGAGGCGTGCACCCGGGGCACGCATCGGCAGCCAGAGCCGCGGACCCGGCGCACGCTTTCGTGCGCCGGCCCGGCCCGCTCAGGCGCGGTGCACGCTACGACGTGCACCCGGTGCGCGCCGCAGGCCCCTGCGGCCGTGAGCCCGGTGCACGCGCGTGTCGTGCACCGGCCCGGCCCAGGATGCGCGGTGCACGCTTCCTGCGTGCACCCGGCGCATGCCGCGCAACCGCCGACGTTGTAAACCCGGTCCACGCGCTGCTCCGTGCACCATCCATCAGCCGAAAGTTCGGTAGCTCCGTTTTGGCCCGTTCTTCCACCGTTTTGAGCGCCGTTTTCGCCGTTGGGATCACCATTTCCGCGGTTTCCTTGGCATGGCCACTTCGGATCTTTTTGGTCATCGTTTCGTCCCGTTTTTGAGCGTTTTTGACCGCGACGATGTATCTAACATTATTTTCTTACTCTAGTTTTTCGGGCGCAAGGTGGGAGGGTTTTAACTGGAATTTTCCGCACACCTTCTCCTTCGCACTCCAGGTGGGTACCCCTTGGAATATCTTTGTGCATGTTTCCGTTATTGTTATTTATATCTTGTAAGGGGTGACGTGGACCTCCGGGTTTAATGAACGTCGTGGTGGAAGACTAGATGGGCAGATTGCCCCTCCGAACAACAGTAGGATTGTTTGGAGCATGCTAGCGATGAGGACGACGAATAGTGTGACCAGTCGGACGTCAAAAGGTGGGTTCCTCTCCCGACAGTTATTGAGTCGGGAAACGAGGACAATTGGTAAGAGCAAAGGTTTAACACGTTAAAATGTTGCTAACCCCCGTTTATGCTTACGTTTTTATTATCACCACGTTTATGGCGACTAAGGGTCGCTGTGCTCGACGACACACCATGTTCTGGGAGATGGCCGAGGCAGGTGCTCGGTCTGGTTTATCGAGGTTGGTCCTCGGTTTGGTTAACCGAGGTCGGTGCTCGGTCGAGGCTCTTGTTTTGCTACACGCACACCGGCGGTTTGGCCACCGCGAGGGTGTGCTTTTTCGGAAAAGTGGTACGTTGACCCGTGTACCCCACGTGTCGGTGACGTTAGGAATGGGGGCCCCCGTGGGTGGGGGGTGTGAGCGGTGATGCCGAGGCGGGTGCTCGGCGGCCGAGGCAGGTGCTCGGCAGGGGTTCCGAGGCAGGTGCTCGGTGTGGGTGCCGGGGGAGGTGCCCGGTTTTGTTTGCACAAGGTTCTGCATTGTATTGTTTGCACGGGGTTCTGCGTTGTATGGTTTGCACAGGGTGCTTCATTGTCGATTGCTCTGGTTCTTATCGTGGTTTGCCTTACTTTAGCCCTTATTGCTTTTATTATTATTTCTGGCCACTGACTCCCCACTCCGTGGCAGGTTCGCCCAGTCCGCCCAGGGTCGAGCGCTAGGTCGTTGGTGAGGCCGCATGAGCGATCTTCTGGCCCATTTGGGGCTACAGATACGGTTTACTTTACCTTCTCTGTTCATTTCATTACGCATTGTAGCTAGTTGTGGATCGCGATACCCCCGTGGGATCGATGTGGATGTTGGGCTATCCGATAACCCTTTTTGGATGGGTGTTTTGTTTTCACTTCTTGGCTTGGCCGCTTTCAAACTACAAATAAGGAACAAGAAAACTATTGTGAAAACTGTTTTAAAAATACGGGTGCCATGTGGGCACCGTTTTCAAATTCTATGGATTTATGTGGTTTCAAAATTAGATTTATTAAACCTGGTGTCGGGTGGGCACTGATTTCAAATTCTATAGATTTATGTGGTTTCGAAAATAGTTTTATAAAACCTGATGTCTAGTGGGCATCGCATTCAAAACCCTGTGGTTTTATCCTTTCAAAAATAGTCGGCCTCTTTATTACTTGTGGAAATTGATTGTATGTTGTTGAAAATGGTTGTATGTGATTGGCAATCGGTCTAGTGTGGTTAAAGGCATGTTTGTGTGAACTTCGTAATCAGGACGCCGTGCATATACAAAGGAGACTCTGCCGGGTTGGAGAGTGAATTTGTATATGCGGCGGGTCTGGGCACGCACCGGGGGAGATTTGTTTCAAAAAAAAAAATCTACATGTAAAAATTTGGGAGCATCGGCGGCTCCCCTTCCGCGCGTGAAAAACCCCCGGGGCGTGACACAGGTGCTCGGTCTGGCTTACCGAGGTTGGTGCTCGGTCTGGATGGCCGAGGTTGGTGCTCGGTCGAGGCTCGTGTTACTGCACGCACACCGGCGGCTGGGCCCCCGCAAGGGTGTGCTTTTTCGAAAAAGTGGTACGTTGACCCGTGTACCCCACGTGATGGTGACGTAATGGGGGCTCCCGTGGGTGGGGGGTGTGAGCGGTGATGCCGAGGCGGGTGCTCGGCGGCCGAGGCAGGTGCTCGGCAGGGGTTTCCGAGGCAGGTGCTCGTTGTGGTTGCCGGGGGAGGTGCCCGGTTTGGTATGCACAGGGTTCTTCATTGTTGGGTTTGCACAAGGTTCTTCATTGTTTGGTTTGCACAGGGTCCTTTATTGTTGATTGCTCCGGTTTTTACCGTGATTTGCCTTACTTTAGCATTATTGCTTTTATTATTATTTCTGGTCACTGACTTTCCACTCTGTGACAGGTTCGTCTAGTCCGTCCAGGGGCGAGTGCTAGGGCGTTGGTGTGGCCGCGTGAGCGATCTTCTGGCCCTTTGGTCCTACAGATACGGTTTACTTTACCTTTTCTGTTCATTTCATTACGCATTGTAGCTAGTTGTGGATCGCGATACCCCCGTGGGATCGATGTGGATGTTGGGCTGTTCGATAACCCTTTTTGGATGGGTGTTTTGTTCTCATTCCTTGGCTTGGCCGCTTTCGAACTACAAACAAGGAACCAGGAAACTATTGTGAAAACTGCTTTAAAAATATGGGTGCCGTGTGGGCACCGTTTTCAAATTCTGTGGATTTATGTGATTTCGAAAATAGTTTTATAAAACCTGATGTCGAGTGGGCATCGCATTCAAAACTCTGTGGTTTTATCCTTTCAAAAATAGTCGGCCCCTTTATTACTTGTGGAAATTGATAGTATGGTTGTATGTGATTGGCAATCGGTCTAGTATGGTTAAATGCATGTTTATGTGAACTTTGTAATCAGGACGCCGTGCATATACAAAGGAGACTCTGCCCGTTTGCAGAGTGAATTTGTATATGCGGTGGGTCTGGGCACGCACCTGGGGAGATTGGTTTCAAAAAAAAATATATATGTAAAATTTTGGGAGCATCGGTAGCTACCCTTCCGCGCGTAAAAACCCTCGGGGCGTGACAAGTCTGTCACCGAATTTATCTTCCTCGGGTCCACTGCGATTCCGGACGCCGAGACAACATGCCCCAAAAAGTCCACCTCACGGAGCCAAAACTCACACTTTTTGAGTTTGGCATAGAGTTTTTGATCCCGGAGGGTCTGAAGGACTACACGTAAGTGCTACTCGTGTTCCTCATCCGTATGGGAGTAGATAAGGATATCATCGATGAAGACCACTACGAATAAATCTAGGAAGGGTTTGAACACCCTATTCATCATGTCCATAAATACCGCCGGGGCGTTAGTGAGCCCGAACGGCATTACTATGAATTCGTAGTGGCCGTAGCGAGTCCGGAAGGCCGTTTTGGGGATGTCCTCACCCTTAACCCTGAGCTGATGGTAGCTGGACTGCAGGTCAATCTTTGAAAATACCGTTGCCCCTTGTAATTGGTCGAATAGATCGTCGATCCTCGGCAGGGGGTATTTATTCTTAATGGTGACTTTGTTTATCTCCCGGTAGTCTATGCACAACCGAAGGCTTCCGTCCTTCTTCCTCATAAACAGGACGGGCGCGCCCCATGGTGACGCGCTTGGTCTGATAAAGCCTTTGTCCAAAAGGTCTTCCAACTGTGCCTTGAGTTCTTTCAACTCCGCGAAGGCCATCCTGTACGGTGCCTTAGTGATGGGTTTAGTGCCTAGGAGTAGTTCAATAGGGAAGTCGACCTCTCGTTCCGGCGGCATCCCAGGGAGTTCCGCCGGAAATACATCCGGGAATTCCCTTACAACTAGGATATCAGAAAGTGAGGGGACGGGTCGAGTGGCTAAATCTACCGAGGCTAGATAGGCCACACACCCGCCCTCTATTAGTTTCCTGGCTCGAGACGCGGAGATGACAGTTAAGAAGGAAGTACTTTTACACGCCAGGTAAACGTGTTCCGGGAATCCCGGTTTCTGCAGTCGTACCTGATGTTTCTCGCAATCGATTACCGCCTGATAGTCGGTGAGCCAATCCATGCCTAGCACCACGTCGAATTCCTTTAACGGGATAACCACCAGATCCCAGGGGCAGGACAACCTTCCCAGCTTTATTAAGCAAGAAGGTACCAGACTAGTTGCCTCAATTGGTCCCCCACGGGTCTGGACGGTCATCAAGTCGCAAAGGGGACTACTTTCTAGCAGATGTGTATGTGCAAAAGTACGAGAGATGAAAGAGCGAGACGCTCCGGTGTCAAAAGGAGTTCGAGCTAGAAAATCGGAAACTGAAGTAATACCTGCTACCACCTCCTCCGGTGGTGCTACTCCATGCTGACTCATGGCGTAGACCCTCCCTCCTGGTTGTGGTCGCGTTTCCCCTTCTAGTCTCGGTGCCGAGGGGCGTGGGAGTACTCCCGATGGCGCCCTCCCCCGTCCCTGCGGCTGTGATGTCGAGGTGGAAGCCGCGGAGGATGCCGCCCCCGTGTTCATGGGGCAGCTAAATCGGAAATGCCCAGGCTTACCGCAGCGATAACAATGGTCTTGTCTCCTAGGGCAATCTGTGACTTGGTGCGTTCCTCCGCAAATAATGCATGGTTTATCCACTGGCCGCTGTCCCCCGGTAGGCGTACTCTTGCTCCCTTGTTGCATTTTGGGGTATTTTGGGGGCCGATTCCCGCCAGAAGAGCCTCCGCCGGGATAAGTCTGCGACCGTTTCTTGTCCCGACTGTATTCCGATCCCTCACGTCGAGCTCGGGTAATGGCAAAACCCCGTTCCACAATGGTGGCCCTATCCACCACTTCCCGGAAAGTGTGTAAGTCCGCCGCCTGGACTACTTAGAAGATGTCATTCCGCAACCCGTCTACAAAAAGACGGGCCTTGTGGGGTTCGTCCCGTATGACGAACGGGACGCAGTTTACTAACCTCGCGAACTCTCTCTGGTATTCCATGACCGAGCGATTTCCCTGTTTAACGTGTTTGAGGTCGTCTTCCAACTGCCGTTTGACACTATTGAAAAAGAACGCTCCAAATAGTTCCTCTCTAAAGGCTGACCACGACGGTAGTGGGGTATTCGTAGACGGGTCTGGGCGCACCGTCTTCCACCAGATGCGGGCGTTCCCTTCAAGGAAGTGGAAGGCTAAGGGAACCCGCTCATGTTCTTTCATCAGTAGGTCTTCAAAGAATTTTTCCATGGTATCCACCCATTTCTCAACGACCCATGGATCGGTCGTCTCTCCCTCGAAAGTGGGCGGATCATGCTTCTTAAATTCCGCCAAATTCGTCCTGACTCTTTCCCGTTCTGTTCGTTGGTCCGTGATTCCTCCTGCAGCTGCGGACCCCCCGAGAGTAGGGGTCGTCCCCGCTTCCCTTGCTGAGTCCCCCACCGTCGCTCCCAGTACGGGCCCCGAAGCTGTCGGGGTGGGTACATCCCTTGGGGCTGCGGGCTGCTCTGCCGACACGCCCGTCATCGAGGTCTGATGGGGTGCGGCCGCTGTTGCACCACCTGCCCCTGGCGGTCCCGTAGTGGGGGCGGTCGATTCGGGCGGAGGGGTCGGAGCGTGCTCCGCTGACGCGGTTGCCTGTCGCTACGTCAACTGACGAACTTGCTCTGTCAGCGTCGCCAATTGTCCGGCCATTTCTCGTAACTGTTGTCGGAGAAGCTGATTCTCCGCGGCGGCCGGGGCCGTACCGTCTGCACCTGCATTTTCGGTAGATGACCTAGTCCGAGCCATTGTCTGCTGTATATCAAAGAAACCGCGTTAACCCTAAGGTTATCACCCTAGCACCTTGACTTACGAACACACCTACATTAAATCCCTTTTTCCCCGTACTCTCACGTTCTACCGCACCTACACCTTGGTTATCTCATGTCCAATTTGCTTGTGGCATCACACACTGTGGATATGGATCACCGACTACTGTGGTTAAGGTTGTTTTTCTCTGATACCATCTAATCTGTCACGCCCCGGAGGTCTAAGGTTAAGCGGAAAAGCGTATATATATATTTTTCTTTTAAATAATGACCTCTCTACTGGTGAGTGTCAGACCGCCACATATACAAATTCACTCCTCAATCGGATGGAGTCTCCTTTGTATATGCACGGCGTCCCATTTACAATATCAACCATTAACCATACAGTCATCGATTACAGAGCAAGAAATAATTAACTACGGGTTTTGCAAACGGTGTCCACCCGACACCCAATTTTTGAAAACATTTACACATTCATACCAAAGCGGCTACATTTTTTTGGAAATGATAAAACCAGAGGTTTACAAAATCTGTGCCCACACGGCACTCTGTTTTGAAAAGCATTTTCGTAATCATTTCGTTTGATATTAAAACATGCCGCACACAAATCCATAAAAGTATGTCCAATCCACAGTGCTAACTATTTAACTACTCAACATTCAACATGATCCACAGTTTTGCAAATTAAACTAATAGTTAAACTGAAAAAGGAATGAGATAAACCAAAAGAACTAAAGTAGAAAGCCTCCTACGGTTAATGTCCTCTCGACGCAGTCTCACCGCCATACCGGCTACTACACCTAGTCAGACCTGTCACGGAGTGGGAAAGTCAATGACAAATAAAGTAGATGATTTAACAATTAACATAATTTTAAAACAAACCGATTACACCAGAACCATTCGCTTTTTCCTCTCATAAGTCTACATCACCTATTTTAATTTCAATTAGTACCTGTCGGGGAGTCGACGATCTCCCCTCGTGCACACTTACTTTGCTTACGTGATGCTTTTAACCCCACTCACGGTGCTAGTGCGGTACCATTAGCTGGCGTGAAGGGGTCCCCACCCTACACACGTGGGGCACACGGGTCATTCAGACCACTTCTCCGGAAAAGTACACCCATGCGGAGGCCAATCCGCCTGTGTACGTGCAGCATCCAAAACCGGGTTGCCGAAATCGGCGTGTATGAAGCACCGCGACCTCGGTCGCCACAAATAATAATGTAAAGTAAAATACATTCATGCGAAAGGTTTAACAGTTCATCTACTTTATTAGACAGGTTAATAAGCTTTTTATGATGACATGGTGCACTTACTGCACTCGTTGCACTTATGGCAAGGGTACCCACCTGGTTGCGGGAAGATCGGGACACTTGGATCTTTCGCACACTCCCGCTGCGCACCTGGACCAAAAAAAGTCCGCAAAGGAAAACTATCATCAAAACCACGCACTAACATCGCAAAACGGAAGTCCGAAATTATCTACTTGACGAAAACCCAATAAAATGGCATATTCACGTCACCCGACGGGTCCCCGCGCGGACGCCGCCGCCCGCCGATGCCCCGCGCGGCCTGAAACCGCGCGGCGTACATCCGTGGGCGGCGCCCGTCAACCCCGCGGCGTCGTCGCCCGCGGGGATTGCCCGCGCGGCGCCCGCGGGTGCTGCCCGCGGGCGGCGCCCACGCGGCGCCCGCGCGGGTGCGGCCCGCGTGGCGCCCGCGCCGGTGCGGCCCGCGCGGCGCCCGCCCGCCCGCGGGCGCCCCGCGCGGCCCGAGGCTGTAAGGTGCGCGCCTGTAGTAACCGCCGGTTTAAAATAATTGCTAGGGTCCACTTTTGGTTTTATTTATTTTCATTTAGACTCGGAGGGCGATCCATAATTTCTTGTTCCCGGCCAGATCGTCGGGACTCGCGGGTATTTTTAGTTAATAGAGCTCGCGAAACGGAGAACGGCGGTGCAATCGGTTTTGAATTCCGACGCCGGGTGCTTCCAGAATAAATTCCGGAGTTGGCTAACAATTTAGGCAACCAGCACGGTTTACGAGGCGGACCGGACCCCGGTTCGTACCCGCGTTTGATTTAAAACAGGGTTCTTTCCCATTTCCAACTTAACCGTTCCCGCCACCTATATCACTCCCGCGTTTTCCCAGTCGCACGACTCCCCACGATCCGCCCCAACTTCCCACCACTTCCCCACAACTACCCACTAACCGCCCCAACTTCCCACCACTTCCCCACAACTACCCACTAACCGCCCCAACTTCCCACCACTTCCCCACAACTACCCACTAACCGCCCCAACTTCCCACCACTTCCCACAACTACCCACTAACCGCCCCAACTTCCCACCACTTCCCCACAACTACCCACTAACCGCCCCAACTTCCCACCACTTCCCCACAACTACCCACTAACCGCCCCAACTTCCCACCACTTCCCCACAACTACCCACTAACCGCCCCACTTCCCACCACTTCCCCCAACTACCGGCCACTTCCCCACAACTCCCCTTAAACCCCCTGCGTACGAAACCCCAAAAGAAAGCGAAAACCATTTCCCAAACTTTCGATTCCCCAAACCTTCCTTACCACTGTCAATCGGCGTGGAGTAACCGGTGGAGCAATCAAGGAGGAGGAGGAACACCGTACATCCTTTGCCTTGGGACCGGGCACACCAGACGGGGCGAGTCTTCCCTCGTTCAACCCTAGCCAACGAAATCGAGATTCGTGTAGGCCCGGGCGGGTACCCGAGACGCGAGAGAACCTAACATCGGTCAGGAGCGCGACAATAAGGTGGGTTTTTCTCCCGAGGTTTAGTAATGTTAGTGTTCCGGGGAGGATATTAAATATTATGTTAACCTGTACTAACACTGATGGCTCTATGGTTTACTATATTACCCCGTGTTTTGTTACTATGCTCGAGTGCGACACGCGCATCCGCGGTTTGGCCACCGCAAAGGGTGCTCTTTTCCGGAAAGGCGGTCTTTGACCCGTGTTTACCCACGAGGTGACGTAGTGGGGCCCCCGTAGGTGTGGGTTTGAGGCACGAAGGTGCGAGCGGTGGGACCTATAGGGATTGGATCCCGATAAGGTCAGGTGTGGGACCGCCGGGATTGGATCCCGACGCGGTCAGGTGTTACGGATATTAAATATTATGTTAACCTGTACTAACACTGATGGCTCTATGGTTTACTATATTACCCCGTGTTTTGTTACTATGCTCGAGTGCGACACGCGCATCCGCGGTTTGGCCACCGCAAAGGGTGCTCTTTTCCGGAAAGGCGGTCTTTGACCCGTGTTTACCCACGAGGTGACGTAGTGGGGCCCCCGTAGGTGTGGGGTTTGAGGCACGAAGGTGCGAGCGGTGGGACCTATAGGGATTGGATCCCGATAAGGTCAGGTGTGGGACCGCCGGGATTGGATCCCGACGCGGTCAGGTGTTACAGGTGTTACCGGGGTTGCATATGTTACAGGTGGTACAGGTGGTTGCGAGTTACCGTTACGAGTAGAGCGGTTATTTCGGCTAGTCTTACTTTATGGTTTGGTACTACTTTACTGCTTTAGTACTATTTTTGTGATAGTGTCGCTGACTACCCACACTGTGACAGGTACCTCCAGGGGGTAGAGGTAGGCGACGGTGAGGCCGAGGCGGTAGCAGTCGGGCCGAGGCGGCCCTAGTATGCTGTTGTACTTACTTTCTCTGCATTTCATTCGGATTTGTAGGTTATTGTGTGGTTCTCGATACCCTCGTGGGGTCGTGTGGATGTTGAGTACTTTCATTCTGGTTACGCACTACTGTTTCCTTATCATTCCCGGTTGGCCGTTTTCTAAACAAATCAACTAGAAAACAAAAGAAAAAGGACTTCGTAAACTGTTTTCAAAAGTCTAGGGTCGGGTGGGCCCGTTTTCCCAAACCTTGTGGATTTATGCCGTTTTCCAAATCGGTTTTCAAAACCTCAGACCGTGTGGGTCTGTTTTCAAAACAGTGAGTTTATACTTTCAACTTGACTGGCCACGGGTATTGTTTGTCTTCATGCACCATACTACTTCGAACTGTTGTGATTAATTGGAAGTGATTGCTTGTGTTTGACGGTTGTAATAGCCGCGACGCCGTGCATATACAGAGGAGACTCTGCCCGACTTTCGAGTGAATCTGTATATGTGGCGGGTCTGGGCACGCGCCGGGGAAGGAGGTTTTAAAGAAAAAATTTTGTACGCACCTTACGCTTACCTCTGTGTACCGTTTCCGCTAAAATATAACCCCCGGGGCGTGACAGATTAAGATGGTATCAGAGACTTCACTTTAATCACAACAGTGGCGGCCCAACATCCACCGAGACATCACACTTAACTACAAATAAATGAAATATGCAGGGTTTAAGGAGTAGGACGCGAGTGAACGTAGGGAAGGGAAATTAGTGTGATTCATTTATGCTCGGTTTTCCTAAGTATGCTGGGGCTGATGTGTTTCCTTGGTGTGCACAAGAGAGGAGCCCGATTTTAGGTGGGCAACTACTGTCGGACATGGACCGTGCGGCAGAGGCGAACCGCTTACTACGCAACCAGCTGCGCGACGTGGCTAGGCACCTGCTAGACCTTGCGGATCACGTGAGTATGCTGACCCAGGAGCTTGAGAGTGTCGACCACGCGCAGCACGGCACCGGTGGTGGTAACCCTCGAGGGATACCACCAACTGGCGTTTCCACCTTTCAGGGAGCGGTTAGCATGGCCGTGCGCGCGGAACTAGAGCGTACACGACGGGCACACCCCCACCCCGGCCCGACAGGAGACCCGTACCCGAGCGGCAAAGCAACCAAACGTCAGAAGAAAGGGCCGAATGTCGGGCAGGCGACGGGGGAGGGACCGGAGCCACCAAAGCCCTGTGTCATTTGTAGTGGTGCGCATCCAATGATGAATTGCCCTTGGCGAAACGGGCATTGCTTCCGGTGTGGCAGGCCGGGCCACACGCGTTGGGATTGCCCCCGGAAGCGGGGCGTCACCAGACCCCCGGCTCCGAGACCGGACGACCTACGCCTGACGGACTCTTCGGATACCGAGTCCCCATCCCGCCTCTCCGAACGAGACTGGCCCACAGGTTGTGAACGGATCTCCCAGCTGCCCCGGGAAGCAGTGATGAGGAATCCAGAACAGGGGATAGCAGGCAGTGATCGGATGTCGGATCTGGGTTAGGATGGTCTTTGTGGGTAGTTTACTTCTCTTTTCTGTTATAACCACTAGGAATAGTAGAGTGAGCCCTTTGTTGGACATGTCGAATGGTCACCTAATGGATATGCATGCTTAACTAGATCATTGTGAGCCTATCATGTGGAAAACATTATAGTGGAAATCTGACATGTTGGAACTCTTACATGCTTCTTGGACGTTGTTCTAGCGTTTAACCTTGCTTAAGGGTGTAATGTATCAGATTTTGGTATATAAATAAATATAAATAAAAATGGTATGAAATACTATTTTTATTGAATTTGGAGAAGTAAAGAATAATTCAGAAGTGAATTGGGCCAAAATCGGGATAAAAATAAGAGATATAAAATTTTATTTGAGAAAGGGGGCTCAGATTTTGGTAGAAAATTCACAGTGTCAGAAAATTCTGAAAAAAATTGGGGTGGTCGGTACTTATGTTTTAAGCCCACAATAAAAGTTTCGCATCAATCGGATACCCGAGCAGTGAGAAAGGTACTTGACAGCGATTTTAAGTACAGCGAGACTTTTGGTGACCCAGAAATGGCCCAAACTGAAAATTTAAAATATTTCGTGATAAATTAAGTTGAGATGAGCCTGCCTGTCAAATTTGAGCGCAAACGGACACTCAGAAGGGCTCCGCAGGCAAGTATCAGATCAAAATTGGACTAAATAGTGAATTACCACTATTGTGGGGGGTTTCTTTATGCATAAAAGCACTTTCCCTTTTCTTCTTCTTCTCCACCCACGCACGCACACATACAGACCGCACCTCCATGGAGAGCTCTCCCTTTCCTTCTCACCTTACTGTCTCTCTCTAGATTTCTCACTTTAACGTGCACGAAATCGCGGGGCGATTTGCGGGGAGCCTACAACGAGCGAGGGCGAGCTTTTGAACCAAGAAAAGCTCGAAATCTTGGCTCTTTGAGGTGAGTTTTGCAAAAAATAAATTTAATTTTTTCGTAATTCTTTTAGATTTATAATGTATGTGATCTTAGAAGAATTCTTGTCGAAGAAATCGGCGAAAATCGTGGAGAAATCGCGATGAAATTAAAGAAGTTTGAACCTAGGGTTTAAATTTTAGAATCTTGAATTTTTGGGGTTTTGATCTAAATTGATCATGCAAATCTCTAATTAGAGGTTGGAGAAACATGCCTAGCAATGTTAATTTGTAAACCGGCGGAGTTCCAACGGCCGAATTGCAAAAATGACCGAAATAGGTGTTTTCGCATTCGTTAGCGTCGTAATGTGCCGAAACGACATCGGGAGTTAAATTAATTTAATTCCCTATCGTTTAGTATCGAAACGAGATGGTTGGTGCGATCCGGAACGGTCGAATTTCCGGCGATGTCCGATTCCTCTTTATCGGTCATATGGGCATAAGTTTAAAGGTGTGAATTAGTGTTTTTAGATTCGAGGTCGTAAACTAATTTATCCTTTAATTTTATAAATTGAAGGTGGAAATGATACGTCTAGAGCATTAAATTGGAGCCAACACGATCTCGGCAATTTTTTGAGTACGGACTCGAACGGAGCAAGTGAGCCGCGGGAGCCCAATTGCAAGTGTCTACAAGCAATTGGCGGTAAACCGAGGTGGGGGATTCTATTCGAAAAAGGGTGATCTCTCTCCTTTTCCCTTGCTTTTCATGACTAGAAGCATGATAGTAGGTAAATTAGGATTTATGTAAAGTAGAGAGAGTATAAGAGTAATCTTGAGATAAGAATATTACAAATGACCTATTGTATGTAAATAGGTTAAAGATTTCATGTGTTGAGAGTTTCTTGAGCATGATGGATTAAAATGAATCCAACATATAAGATGCAAGTTGTATGTTATTAAGGGTTAAGAGCTTGATATTATGGGTTATGTGGAGCAATATACCTGATAACCTAGGAGAAAACATAGTGTACAATTTGGAACGAGCGGTATTGACCTAGGGCTTCACTTGTGGCATATGTTTTAAAGAGTTAAACGAAGGTTATGACATAGAGTATTCAACATAGAGTTAATTAAATGTGGATTAAATAGGGTTTAGCCCTAAAAGAGAATTATGTTAAACCTATTGTAGGTTATTCTTGCATGAGTATAAATGACAAAGAGTGAATGTAATGAACACATCATTTGTGATTAAAGTTTAGTATGAATGCATGCTATGAGTTTAATGTTAAGGGTTTATATTATAAAAATGGGATTATAGATATCTTTTGAGTTTTTTAAAAAGATTATGTTAAACCATGGTTGTGAATGTCATTATGGTTATTAAGTTTTAGAATTTCATTTGTATAAGAGTGAATACAATGATTTCATCATATGTGATTAAGGTTATGCTTAATGCATGCTAAAAATTTAGTGTTAAGGATTTATGTATTGTAAAAGATAGTATATGAATGCTCTTGAGACATGTGTAATGTAAGTGATCCAATGTATGTGAATGTAATTAAAGGTTATTAAGTGTTAGAGTTTTCATTTGCATAAAAATGAATGCAATGATTTCATCATATAAGATTAAGTTTACGCATTAATGCATGCAAAATCGTAATGATAAGGGTTTATGTTGCAAGATGGACATGATGACATAAGAGAAACCTAGATTAAGGTTTTATGAGTGGCATTAACTTTAGGACTTCACGGGTGGCGTTGTGCATGAGTCAACTAAGGTTATGGTAAGAGCTAAGTATTAATATAGAGTCAAGTCTCTAAGAGTAAAGAGTATAAAGGTTGAGGTTAAAAGTGTAAAGAGTAAAATCCCTAGAGTTGGTCTTAGGGAGTTGGGTAAAAATAAACCCTCACTTTAACTTCAATTTGAGCAAAAGAATGAGAGTAAAAGAATTAAGTCCAAGTGATTTTTGAGTTACCCTTGAGGCAAAGACCTAGGGTAAGAAAAATGAGTAAATAAAAAATAAGCTAAAAGCTTAAATGAAAGAGAAAGAAATTGCCAAGTGCCAATGTGAGCTAGAGGCTCAAATGAGAAAGAAAGAAAAGGGCATAAAGTTGCAAAAGAGGCTAAGATCCAACGCAAAAGAAAAGAAAGAAAAGAGAAGAAAAAGATAAAACGAGCGTACCTTCGGGGGTGAAACGTAGCTCTTGTCGGAGCCAAGGGCAGTGTCCCTCTCCCGGGCAGTGATCCGTATGACAAGTTCCCCGTTGGGCGGGGTAGCACTTGCGGGTGCTATCGGCAACCTTAGAGATCTTGTCTTATGGTAGCATGACTACCGGGCTGGGGCCCATTGGGCAAAATTCTCCGAGGGTTTAGCAACTTGAATTAAAGCACAAAAAAAAAAAGGGAATAATGAGCAAGTATGAGTTTTGGCTAGAATGGTACCTTAGTGGCGACATAGAGTCATGTCATAGCAAGTAGTAAATATTTGTGAGCATGCTAGTTAGAAATTTACAGTTTTCATCATTATGTCAATATCTATTATCTTGCTTCCATTGGACCAAGTGGTGTAGAACATTCTCTCTCGGTGGTTGAACCCACTGGGAACTTTAAGTAGTTCTCACACCCTTGGGTGACCATTTTTCCAGGTACAGATACAGGTACGTCGAGCGAGGCACACGACAGGGGCAAGGGCCCGGCAGCTTAGCGACCTAGCAGTCTAGAGTCGCCAGTTCACATTTTGTGTTTTTATTTTGAGTGAACTTTGTATTTGTGAGGAAATTGATGTAAATTGTAATATTCATTTAAATTCAAGTTGAGAGATGAAAAATGTAAATAATTTTGTATGGTTGTTCACTCATGTGGTTGCTTTCATTATCGTTTAAACTTGTTGTTTAATGGATGAAAGTGTTTAGTTAGTAGTGGTTTACTCTGATATCATCCCTCCTTGATTGATTACTTTCATTGAGATGAATGTTGCCGTTCCTTTCGGGTATAGAGAGGTCATGCCCGATTGGCGGGTCTGTTGGCGTGCTCGAACTGTCCAAATTGGAGGTCTCGGGGCGTGACAGATAAGAGTGGTATCAGAGCCTAGGAATAGTCCTAGGTGGTTAGCAAACCTTAGGGAGACCCTAGGGATTAGAACGAGAGAGTGCGTGGATATTTGGGCGAAAGTATTCGATTGGTACGTGTTGATTCCCAAGAAGGATATTGGGATTGATCGAGGGTAATGAGCTTTCATTCTTCGGACTATTACGTTGGCGGCCGACAACGTAATGTTGGAGATGAAAAGGAGTGCCCTCCTATACTTTCGCATGATTGGGTCGACGAGTTGTTTTACGGTGTTTAGTTACACGTTGTCCAAATTGTGGAATTTGGGTTGATCAGTTCTTTGTGGTGTGCAGATTTAGCAATGACACCACGACGGGAGACGCGCTCCACTCGACTTGAGCCAGGAGAGGGCTCTAGGTCGAATGAAGTACACGAGTTGCGAGAGCAGTTGGCTGCGCTTGTCGGCGTGGTCCAGCAGCAGGCGGAGATCTCTCGCCAACAGGCAGAGCAGATTGATAGGCTCCATGGGCTGTTAGCGCAGTAAGCTGAGACTGCGCGGACAGCCCACGAGCACGCGGCATCGCCACGTGTAGGGGCGACAGTTGAGGGTATGGCAGTGGCCGCCGAGCCTATGTCATCATGCCCTGCACGACCAGTTGGGGTCACAAGGGAGGTGCCCCACCGGGCTGACTCAGTTGCATTTGACGCTAAATATGTGGCCCAGAAAGCGGAACAGGATCGGGCGATGGAGAGCCTTGCAAGTTTTCAGAGGTTCAACCCGCCTATGTTTACCAGCAAGGATTCGAACCCTATGATCGTGGAATCCTGGGTTGACTCCATGGAGAAGTTGTTCTCGAACCTACGGGTACCGGATCGGGATCGAGTCGCTAGGGCGATCCCCTTCCTCGATGGAATGGCATACCACTGGTGGAAGGTAGAGCTTGAGTGGCGGGCTAAGGCCGGCTTGCCTACACCAATGTGGGAGGAGTTTAAGGAACTCCTTTTTGCAAAGTATTTTCCCGACAGTGCTAAGCAGCAAATGGAAGAAGATTTTCGGACTCTTCGTTAGGGGAGTCGCTCTGTGCAGGAGTACGAGTACGAGTTCGCTCGCATCGTTAGCTGCCTTCCCTCCGTTGTGCGCAGCGAGTGGGACAAGACGAGATGTTTTGAGCGGGGCCTACGGCCCGGTATTTACTCAAAGGTCCAACCGTTTAACATCGCAACCTATCGAGAGATTGTGGATCGCGCCCGCTTGGTGGAGCGGGGTGAGGCCGTGATGCGCCGTGAGCGAGAGGCTTACGGGAAGGGCATGGAGAGGATAAGTCTCCAAGGTGGCTCTAGAGGTCCGGTCGACTATCAGTGGCCCCTTGAGCAGCAACGACAGCAGTGGCACTCTCAGGAGTTCCGAAGGCCTGTGGCACACGGGTGGTGCGTCATTTGTGGTGGACCACATCGAGCGTTGCGGTGCAGAGAGCGCCATGGAAGGTGTTATAAATGTGGCCAGCCGGGCCACGTGTCCTCAGAGTGTTTTGAGGGTGTGCCTTTAGCTTGGGCGACTGCAACAAATCAGGGTGCCCTGTGGCAGGGTTCGGGCGCTGTATTGGCCCTACCGGCAGAGCGACCAACTACGCCAAGCCAAGTGTCGGGTGGGCAGGCTTTCTCTACTTGGGTGGTGGAGGATGAGCCAGCTGTAGACGACGGCGTCATGGCAGGTATGTGTTAATTAATGCAATTGCATATAAATCATAACCACTATGAGCACTGCATCCTAGCTAGGCTGGTTGTGTTAGTTGTGCGTGAGTAGGCGCCAACTAGTTTGTAGGCGAAATGCGACCAATTAGGTTCAGCTATGACTCGGTGGGAAACCGACTCACAAGACAATGGTGATCGCTATGTGGTAAAAGCCAAGTGTTGTGTCCTAATATTTGGGGCAAGAAAGGCTTATGGACCAAGTGGCGATAATTCGCCCATGATGACGGTAGTAACCGTGCGATGTATCGATTGTGGCTAAATTGCCGCATAGTGGAGTTAGTGGGGCCCAGAGTGGGCTTCGAGATTTGAGAACCTTGCAATTGAGCGGGAATTTTGTGGTGCCGGTCCGACGGATCGGTATAATGGCAAGGGTTGCCACCGTAGGGTGCGCATGTTAATCACCGGAGTTGGTGAATAGTTAATGTGGTGCCTCAACCCAGTTGGGAGAGGTGCACAGGAGCCATAGGTGTGCTGAAGCAAATCGCTTAACACTGGATTTTGCGAGTTAGCGTAGGGGCGTAGGACGCCCAACCGTTTAGGTGCTCGCGGAGCACAAGTACCGTTCAGCTAGAGAGGGCTGATTAAGTGGCACCTTAGCTTATACTAGGTGTGACAAGAGTCGATAGATTGTTCGGGTCGTGGATTGACGACTAGTTAGTGGGTTTTTGCTCAGTGGAGCATAGTGGTCGCGTTGCGACAATTAGTGGGTTTGCTTTAGGACGACCCGTGCCTGGACCATGTGTGTAGACTGTGGGCCTGTAGCCCAGTGGGTAGGCGCAGTCGGCTGTGAGAGACAGCTGCCCGAGACCTGAGGGCGGGACATGATAGAGATTTGGTCGGGGCGGTAGTCCGAGCGATGACCCGAGGATGTGGAAAGCCACACGTGAGCCTTGAGGCTGTTAGTACACTGATAGTGTAGACGTGACCCGGCCATAGGGCTGGTGATGGTTGAGATGCTATTGCTCCTAGTGGGAGTGTGGGTGCAGTAATCCTAATTGAGGATCTACCTGTATGATGATTGGGTCTTCGTGCGAGTGAGAGCCGTTGCACATTGTCAAGCTAGTATTTGGGCTATAGGCCCATATTGGACCGTGGTCTGTGGATCTATTAGTAGTCCGGAATAAACGGGTTAGTTGAGAACTCGTGGATTGGCTTTTGCCCTCCACATCAGGCAGTGGAGCGATAGGGAAACATGATAAATGTAATTTGTTGCGAATGTAGCCTTATTATGGAAAAACGATTGCGAAATTATTGAGAAATATGGAAAAACAATTGCAAAATTATTGAGAAATTTTGCAAGTAAAGACTAGGTCATTCATGGCAATTGGGGGAGCAAGTGCTCAACTGTGTCTTTCACCTGCTTAGTGAAAATAGCCGGACACAAGGTCTAAGATTCCCCTGAGTGGAGATAGGGATCCACGAATGAGATGTTCGTGTAGTTTTGGCGAGCACGCAATATGATGCCTAGTAACGATGCATAGTAGGCCCAACGTTGGGGCGGGGGGCATGATTCCTCCCACTCGATCGAACTTGAGTCGAGGTGCGATTTAAGTTTCGAGGACGAAACTTATTTTAAGGGGGGTAGAATGTAATGTATCAGATTTTGGTATATAAATAAATATAAATAAAAATGGTATGAAATACTATTTTTATTGAATTTGGAGAAGTAAAGAATAATTCAGAAGTGAATTGGGCCAAAATCGGGATAAAAATAAGAGATATAAAATTTTATTTGAGAAAGGGGGCTCAGATTTTGGTAGAAAATTCACAGTGTCAGAAAATTCTGAAAAAAATTGGGGTGGTCGGTACTTATGTTTTAAGCCCACAATAAAAGTTTCGCATCAATCGGATACCCGAGCAGTGAGAAAGGTACTTGACAGCGATTTTAAGTACAGCGAGACTTTTGGTGACCCAGAAATGGCCCAAACTGAAAATTTAAAATATCTCGTGATAAATTAAGTTGAGATGAGCCTGCCTGTCAAATTTGAGCGCAAACGGACACTCAGAAGGGCTCCGCAGGCAAGTATCAGATCAAAATTGGACTAAATAGTGAATTACCACTATTGTGGGGGGTTTCTTTATGCATAAAAGCACTTTCCCTTTTCTTCTTCTTCTCCACCCACGCACGCACACATACAGACCGCACCTCCATGGAGAGCTCTCCCTTTCCTTCTCACCTTACTTTCTCTCTCTAGATTTCTCACTTTAACGTGCACGAAATCGCGGGGCGATTTGCGGGGAGCCTACAACGAGCGAGGGCGAGCTTTTGAACCAAGAAAAGCTCGAAATCTTGGCTCTTTGAGGTGAGTTTTGCAAAAAATAAATTTAATTTTTTCGTAATTCTTTTAGATTTATAATGTATGTGATCTTAGAAGAATTCTTGTCGAAGAAATCGGCGAAAATCGTGGAGAAATCGCGATGAAATTAAAGAAGTTTGAACCTAGGGTTTAAATTTTAGAATCTTGAATTTTTGGGGTTTTGATCTAAATTGATCATGCAAATCTCTAATTAGAGGTTGGAGAAACATGCCTAGCAATGTTAATTTGTAAACCGGCGGAGTTCCAACGGCCGAATTGCAAAAATGACCGAAATAGGTGTTTTCGCATTCGTTAGCGTCGTAATGTGCCGAAACGACATCGGGAGTTAAATTAATTTAATTCCCTATCGTTTAGTATCGAAACGAGATGGTTGGTGCGATCCGGAACGGTCGAATTTCCGGCGATGTCCGATTCCTCTTTATCGGTCATATGGGCATAAGTTTAAAGGTGTGAATTAGTGTTTTTAGATTCGAGGTCGTAAACTAATTTATCCTTTAATTTTATAAATTGAAGGTGGAAATGATACGTCTAGAGCATTAAATTGGAGCCAACACGATCTCGGCAATTTTTTGAGTACGGACTCGAACGGAGCAAGTGAGCCGCGGGAGCCCAATTGCAAGTGTCTACAAGCAATTGGCGGTAAACCGAGGTGGGGGATTCTATTCGAAAAAGGGTGATCTCTCTCCTTTTCCCTTGCTTTTCATGACTAGAAGCATGATAGTAGGTAAATTAGGATTTATGTAAAGTAGAGAGAGTATAAGAGTAATCTTGAGATAAGAATATTACAAATGACCTATTGTATGTAAATAGGTTAAAGATTTCATGTGTTGAGAGTTTCTTGAGCAGGATGGATTAAAATGAATCCAACATATAAGATGCAAGTTGTATGTTATTAAGGGTTAAGAGCTTGATATTATGGGTTATGTGGAGCAATATACCTGATAACCTAGGAGAAAACATAGTGTACAATTTGGAACGAGCGGTATTGACCTAGGGCTTCACTTGTGGCATATGTTTTAAAGAGTTAAACGAAGGTTATGACATAGAGTATTCAACATAGAGTTAATTAAATGTGGATTAAATAGGGTTTAGCCCTAAAAGAGAATTATGTTAAACCTATTGTAGGTTATTCTTGCATGAGTATAAATGACAAAGAGTGAATGTAATGAACACATCATTTGTGATTAAAGTTTAGTATGAATGCATGCTATGAGTTTAATGTTAAGGGTTTATATTATAAAAATGGGATTATAGATATCTTTTGAGTTTTTTAAAAAGATTATGTTAAACCATGGTTGTGAATGTCATTATGGTTATTAAGTTTTAGAATTTCATTTGTATAAGAGTGAATACAATGATTTCATCATATGTGATTAAGGTTATGCTTAATGCATGCTAAAAATTTAGTGTTAAGGATTTATGTATTGTAAAAGAGAGTATATGAATGCTCTTGAGACATGTGTAATGTAAGTGATCCAATGTATGTGAATGTAATTAAAGGTTATTAAGTGTTAGAGTTTTCATTTGCATAAAAATGAATGCAATGATTTCATCATATAAGATTAAGTTTACGCATTAATGCATGCAAAATCGTAATGATAAGGGTTTATGTTGCAAGATGGACATGATGACATAAGAGAAACCTAGATTAAGGTTTTATGAGTGGCATTAACTTTAGGACTTCACGGGTGGCGTTGTGCATGAGTCAACTAAGGTTATGGTAAGAGCTAAGTATTAATATAGAGTCAAGTCTCTAAGAGTAAAGAGTATAAAGGTTGAGGTTAAAAGTGTAAAGAGTAAAATCCCTAGAGTTGGTCTTAGGGAGTTGGGTAAAAATAAACCCTCACTTTAACTTCAATTTGAGCAAAAGAATGAGAGTAAAAGAATTAAGTCCAAGTGATTTTTGAGTTACCCTTGAGGCAAAGACCTAGGGTAAGAAAAATGAGTAAATAAAAAATAAGCTAAAAGCTTAAATGAAAGAGAAAGAAATTGCCAAGTGCCAATGTGAGCTAGAGGCTCAAATGAGAAAGAAAGAAAAGGGCATAAAGTTGCAAAAGAGGCTAAGATCCAACGCAAAAGAAAAGAAAGAAAAGAGAAGAAAAAGATAAAACGAGCGTACCTTCGGGGGTGAAACGTAGCTCTTGTCGGAGCCAAGGGCAGTGTCCCTCTCCCGGGCAGTGATCCGTATGACAAGTTCCCCGTTGGGCGGGGTAGCACTTGCGGGTGCTATCGGCAACCTTAGAGATCTTGTCTTATGGTAGCATGACTACCGGGCTGGGGCCCATTGGGCAAAATTCTCCGAGGGTTTAGCAACTTGAATTAAAGCACAAAAAAAAAAAAGGGAATAATGAGCAAGTATGAGTTTTGGCTAGAATGGTACCTTAGTGGCGACATAGAGTCATGTCATAGCAAGTAGTAAATATTTGTGAGCATGCTAGTTAGAAATTTACAGTTTTCATCATTATGTCAATATCTATTATCTTGCTTCCATTGGACCAAGTGGTGTAGAACATTCTCTCTCGGTGGTTGAACCCACTGGGAACTTTAAGTAGTTCTCACACCCTTGGGTGACCATTTTTCCAGGTACAGATACAGGTACGTCGAGCGAGGCACACGACAGGGGCAAGGGCCCGGCAGCTTAGCGACCTAGCAGTCTAGAGTCGCCAGTTCACATTTTGTGTTTTTATTTTGAGTGAACTTTGTATTTGTGAGGAAATTGATGTAAATTGTAATATTCATTTAAATTCAAGTTGAGAGATGAAAAATGTAAATAATTTTGTATGGTTGTTCACTCATGTGGTTGCTTTCATTATCGTTTAAACTTGTTGTTTAATGGATGAAAGTGTTTAGTTAGTAGTGGTTTACTCTGATATCATCCCTCCTTGATTGATTACTTTCATTGAGATGAATGTTGCCGTTCCTTTCGGGTATAGAGAGGTCATGCCCGATTGGCGGGTCTGTTGGCGTGCTCGAACTGTCCAAATTGGAGGTCTCGGGGCGTGACAAAGGGGGTGGGGATGTACCGTCATAGTGCGATTTTGTGAGACGTCTTGTGGGAGAACATCATTTGAGGATTCTAGGACAGGCATAGGTGGTTGATTCAAGTGAGGGTGATTAGCAGGTTATGGACACGTGCAGTTAGATTGTGATTTGGTATGATTACTTGACACACATGTTGAACCCCTATATGGCGCTCCCCTTCTTTCTTCCATAAGGAGATAGGTTTGACTTCAGGGATGTCTAGTTAGACCACTTCTAATCGCTACCCTATATGTGTTGGAACTGACTTAGGAGAATCCTATTGTCTCTTCTTCCCCTACTCCTTCGGCGGATGGTTATATGTTGCTCGGGTTTGAGCAGGGATTGGCAAAGTGTAGTTAGGGCTTGGGTGTTCGCCTTTGGGGTATTGCGGCTGTCGCAGATAGCAGGCGGACTCGTACTTATAGCTCGTAAAAGACAAGACCTCACGGGATCGGGAGGAGATTTTTTCGGTAGAAGGCGACGGCACTCTACGGTTTCGCGGACGGATCTGCGTGCCGGATACCCCAGAATTGAAGAAGGAAATTCTATATGAGGCACACAGCGCCCCTTACGCAGCGCATCCAGGAGGCACAAAGATGTACAAGGATCTCAAACAGACCTTCTGGTGGCCCAAGATGAAGGGAGATGTGACTCGATATGTAGCTCATTGCTTGGTATGCCAGCAGATAAAGGCGGAACATCAACGGCCGGCGGGAAAGTTACAACCCTTAGCGATACCGGAGTGGAAATGGGATCATATCACCATGGATTTTGTCACCGGATTTCCGCGCTCACAACAAGGACATGACACCATATGGGTCGTGGTGGACCGGCTAACCAAGTCAGCGCACTTCCTGCCGATTCACACAACTTGGACCAGAGAGCGGTTGGCCCAAGTCTACCTCAGCGAGATTGTGAGATTACATGGAGTACCGGCATCGATCACATCAGACAGAGACACGCGTTTCGTATCAAAGTTTTGGCAGAGTCTGCAACAAGCCTTAGGGACTAAGTTGCAGTTCAGCACAGCCTTCCACCCTCAAACAGACGGGCAGTCAGAGCGAGTGATACAGACGTTAGAGGACCTGCTTCGGGCCTGTGTACTTGATTGGGGAATCGGTTGGGAGCGTTACCTGCCACTTGTAGAATTTGCGTACAACAATAGTTACCAGGCCAGCATTCAGATGGCACCCTACGAAGCCTTATACGGGAGACGCTGCCGATCCCCGATCTGTTGGGACGACTTGGGAGAACGAAAAATTTTGGGACCCGATTTGGTGGAGGAAATGGAAGGGAAGGTGCGCCTCATCAAACAGCGCTTACTAACCGCCCAGAGTCGACAAAAGAGCTATGCGGATCGGAGACGCCGCGACTTAGAATTCCAGGTGGGGGAACACGTGTTTTTGCGGGTCTTGCCGTCGAAGGGAATCAGGCGATTCGGGTTAAAAGGCAAACTGAGCCCGCGGTTTGTGGGGCCATTCGAGATCCTGGAACGGATTGGCCCAGTAGCCTATCGCCTTGCCCTACCACCGAACCTCGATCGGATTCACGATGTGTTCCACGTTTCGATGCTTAAGAAATACCTTCCCGACCCGTCGCATGTCCTGGACGTCTCGACGCTCGAACTAAAGGAGGACCTAAGCTTCGAGGAAACCCCGGTGCGGATCCTAGCAAGAGAAAGCAAGACACTTCGAAACCGAGTCATCCCCTACGTGAAAGTGCTCTGGAACAACCACGAGGAGCGGGAGGCGACGTGGGAGCTGGAATCGAAGATGAGGGAGGGTTACCCCCATCTCTTCACCGAGAACCAGGAATGAGTTTCGAGGACGAAACTCGTTTTAAGAGGTGAGTGATGTAGTAACCGCCGGTTTAAAATAATTGCTAGGGTCCACTTTTGGTTTTATTTATTTTCATTTAGACTCGGAGGGCGATCCATAATTTCTTGTTCCCGGCCAGATCGTCGGGACTCGCGGGTATTTTTAGTTAATAGAGCTCGCGAAACGGAGAACGGCGGTGCAATCGGTTTTGAATTCCGACGCCGGGTGCTTCCAGATAAATTCCGGAAGTTGGCTAACAATTTAGGCAACCAGCACGGTTTACGAGGCGGACCGGACCCCGGTTCGTACCGCGTTTGATTTAAAAACAGGTTCTTTCCCATTTCCAACTTAACCGTTCCCGCCACCTATATCACTCCCGCGTTTTCCCAGTCGCACGACTCCCCACGATCCGCCCCAACTTCCCACCACTTCCCCACAACTACCCACTAACCGCCCCAACTCTCCCACCACTTCCCACAACTACCCACTAACCGCCCCAACTTCCCACCACTTCCCACAACTACCCACTAACCGCCCCAACTTCCCACCACTTCCCCACAACTACCCACTAACCGCCCCAACTTCCCACCACTTCCCCACACTACCCACTAACCGCCCCACTTCCCACCACTTCCCCAACTACCGGCCACTTCCCCACAACTCCCCTTAAACCCCCTGCGTACGAAACCCCAAAAGAAAAGCGAAAACCATTTCCCAAACTTTCGATTCCCCAAACCTTCCTTACCACTGTCAATCGGCGTGGAGTAACGGTGGAGCAATCAAGGAGGAGGAGGAACACCGTACATCCTTTGCCTTGGGACCGGGCACACCAGACGGGGCGAGTCTTCCCTCGTTCAACCCTAGCCAACGAAATCGAGATTCGTGTAGGCCCGGGCGGGTACCCGAGACGCGAGAGAACCTAACATCGGTCAGGAGCGCGACAATAAGGTGGGTTTTTCTCCCGAGGTTTAGTAATGTTAGTGTTCCGGGGAGGATATTAAATATTATGTTAACCTGTACTAACACTGATGGCTCTATGGTTTACTATATTACCCCGTGTTTTGTTACTATGCTCGAGTGCGACACGCGCATCCGCGGTTTGGCCACCGCAAAGGGTGCTCTTTTTCCGGAAAGGCGGTCTTTGACCCGTGTTTACCCACGAGGTGACGTAGTGGGGCCCCCGTAGGTGTGGGGTTTGAGGCACGAAGGTGCGAGCGGTGGGACCTATAGGGATTGGATCCCGATAAGGTCAGGTGTGGGACCGCCGGGATTGGATCCCGACGCGGTCAGGTGTTACGGATATTAAATATTATGTTAACCTGTACTAACACTGATGGCTCTATGGTTACTATATTACCCCGTGTTTTGTTACTATGCTCGAGTGCGACACGCGCATCCGCGGTTTGGCCACCGCAAAGGGTGCTCTTTTCCGGAAAGGCGGTCTTTGACCCGTGTTTACCCACGAGGTGACGTAGTGGGGCCCCCGTAGGTGTGGGGTTTGAGGCACGAAGGTGCGAGCGGTGGGACCTATAGGGATTGGATCCCGATAAGGTCAGGTGTGGGACCGCCGGGATTGGATCCCGACGCGGTCAGGTGTTACAGGTGTTACCGGGGTTGCAGATGTTACAGGTGGTACAGGTGGTTGCGAGTTACCGTTACGAGTAGAGCGGTTATTTCGGCTAGTCTTACTTTATGGTTTGGTACTACTTTACTGCTTTAGTACTATTTTTGTGATAGTGTCGCTGACTACCCACTCTGTGACAGGTACCTCCAGGGGGTAGAGGTAGGCGACGGTGAGGCCGAGGCGGTAGCAGTCGGGCCGAGGCGGCCCTAGTATGCTGTTGTACTTACTTTCTCTGCATTTCATTCGGATTTGTAGGTTATTGTGTGGTTCTCGATACCCTCGTGGGGTCGTGTGGATGTTGAGTACTTTCATTCTGGTTACGCACTACTGTTTCCTTATCATTCCCGGTTGGCCGTTTTCTAAACAAATCAACTAGAAAACAAAAGAAAAAGGACTTCGTAAACTGTTTTCAAAAGTCTAGGGTCGGGTGGGCCCGTTTTCCCAAACCTTGTGGATTTATGCCGTTTTCCCAAATCGGTTTTCAAAACCTCAGACCGTGTGGGTCTGTTTTCAAAACAGTGAGTTTATACTTTCAACTTGACTGGCCACGGGTATTGTTTGTCTTCATGCACCATACTACTTCGAACTGTTGTGATTAATTGGAAGTGATTGCTTGTGTTTGACGGTTGTAATAGCCGCGACGCCGTGCATATACAGAGGAGACTCTGCCCGACTTTCGAGTGAATCTGTATATGTGGCGGGTCTGGGCACGCGCCGGGGAAGGAGGTTTTAAAGAAAAAATTTTGTACGCACCTTGCGCTTACCTCTGTGTACCGTTTCCGCTAAAATATAACCCCCGGGGCGTGACAGCGCCTGCGGGCGGCGCCGACGCGGCGCCCGCGCCTTCGCGGTGTCCGCCAGCGCGGTGCCCTAGCGGCACCGCGCGTCTCCCCCGCCCACGCGGTGCCCTAGCGGCACCGCGCGTCGTCCGCCCGCCCGCGTCGTGCCCTAGTTTGTGCGGCGACGGCGACGGCCGGCGGAGTCGACGGAGACGGAAAAGGAGAAGGCAACAACAAAACCAAAATTACGAAAAGAAAACCCCAAAAACGCTACGAACGAAAAATCACTCACCGGATAATCCGACGGGGGAGTCGACCGATCGCGTTCTTGTCTCCGGTACGTTGTTCGGGGTGATCGGACTCCTCCGTGTCCTTCCTCTTTCTTTCTTTCTTTCCTCCGGTTAGGGTTCCGCCTTTTCTTTCTCTTTTTCTCTCGCGTTCTCTCCGGCTAGGGTTTCTCTTTTTGCGAAAAGTGGAATTTTTCCTTTCGTACGTATAATTAAATCCCTACTTTTAATTTTCTGTCACCGATTAATTAATTCCGTAATTAATTAATCACATGGGGATAATCCAAAATTTCTCAAAAAGCGTGCAGGATATTTTACACGGATTCCGATGCGCGCCCAAAACTCCGCAACTTTAGAAACCCTTTTTTGGGAGATCCGTACATCGGATTTCCGATCCGATCGCACCGTCGGTCATCATTTTTTGAGCCCTTTTTCAGAAAAATACTCATGCAACGCACTGACCGACTTACAGAAACTCGATAATTCTAGTCCATTAAAAGGAGTATTTTATTAACAGGTGAGTCACAATTACAAGTAAAAGCCGTATCACTACAATTGTTGTCTGTGTGAAGCAAGAGAATGGATTATAAGGCGTATGAGATATTTTGTTGAGTTGGAGGCCTATTTAATTACTTCACCTACTACATCCCACTAATGAAGCCACCATAATTAAAAACGCCATGTCACCTCCACCTTCAATGAAACAGAGGAAAAGTGAGCAAACAGAGGAAGAAAGAAGAGAAAAAAAAAAAAGAAGAAGGAAGATGAAGAAAGAGGAAGTGGGAGTAGAAGGTAATGGTTGTGGTGGTGTCCGTTTGCTAGAGGCCGCATGGAGCGAGCGGAGCGCGCACGCGTCGAGCTCGGCGAGGTAGGTTGCAGTTTTTATTTTTCTTGGAGAAAGAGCTCGGATTGGGTTTTTATTTTGGATTTTTTGTATGGATTTGCCCTTGGTGTTGGAGTGGATTTGTGTTGGCTGGGTTGGAGGTGTTGGTGTAGGGTTGGCGGACAGCATGCAGCAGGGTACTTTTGCGCGGCGTTTTCGTTGACCTCGTGGCTGTTTTCCTTGCGACGGACGCGCGCAATTTCTTTTGCGGAGCTTGTCTGACAGTGAATTCCTTTTTCTCTCTCTGTGTTGGTGCAGTAGCTTGGGTGCTCGCGGCGAGCTCGGTGCCGCGCGATCGGTTGGTGCTGACGGTGACGGCACGAGGATCACCATCATAGGTAAGCTGCAGATTTTTTTTTAATTCCCTAACTTCAGATTTTTTTTGCTGAATGTTGGGTTTTGAGTTCGTGGATGTTTGGTGCACAGTTTGGAGCTGCATGTTGGCTGAGGGTTCCATGTTGTGGTTATGATCCTCGTGAGGCATGGGTGTGTATGGACTTGGTGTGAGTGTGGAGAGCTTCTTTTTGGTGTGTGCTGTGGTGTTGGAATGTATAAGAGCATGTATGTGTGAGGTGTGTGTGTGTGTGCTGATATTATGGTGGACTTGTGGATATGTGCAATTGGAGTTTTTTAAGTGTGCTGTTGGATTGAGGTGGTTTTTGTAAGTGAATTAGAGGATGATTTATTAAGTGCTTTAGGAGCTGGTGGTGTGTATGGATCGATATACCTAAATTGTTGATTGTGAGCTTGCTTTCTTTGTGCTGGGGCTTGGGTGTATGTTTGGCAGAGAGGTTGAATGCGCGCAAGTTTTATTGTGAGGACTTGAGAGTGTTGTTGGAGCTTCCGAGGATTCTTTTTTCCGTGATTCGCGTCGGTGCGTGCGCGCGGCACGTTTTTTGAGGTTTCTTCAGTTCGAGATTTCGGCGCTTCACCAATTTCAGCAATTGCCTGCGGAAAGCATTCCAGGTGGGTTGGATTTTCTCCAAAATGTGTGGAATGCCCTTTAAAGCTATTGAATGCAAGTTAATCATGCTTATTATGTTTTTTCCTGTAATTACATCTGATAGTTGCCTGAATTCTTCTGGAAAATTCTTTTGAGCCCCAGAGTATTTTTAGCATGCTTATGACACTATATGACACTAGGATTCATGTTCTGTTGGCCTCATATATGCTCCTAGATCGTTTTAAAAATCAAAAAAAATCCGTTTGAATGAAAATTAGCCTTTTCAAATTTGTTTTTAACTTATGAGTTCGCCAGAGGTTTGGCATAGGTTCAGAGTGCTTCTGACCTCGTGCCTAGGGGCCGAGGGGTCTCTTTTTGAATCTTTGTGATGAGTTATAGTGCCATTGGGTTTCGAGCTTCTGAGGAGATTATTCTAGATCATGAATTATGTATCTCTGATTTGATAGTGGCGTGGTCCTCCCACTTAGATATGAGAGTTTTGGGGTTCTGGCAGATCAAGTCGTGGAGGTTTTCCGACTTAGCCATGGGTCGTGCATTATCAGATTGAGTCATTGAGAGTTCTCTGACGGATCATGTGAGGACTTGGGCATTTCCTGTTTGAGTCGAGCAGTCTTTTCCGACTGAGTTGTTCTTGTGAGCATTGAGCTTCCGATCTTTTGATCGTGATCATAGCCTGCATGTGCCGCTTATTGAGACAGTTGAGACTGATGAGATACTTGAGCTCGTTGGGGTCGCTCCCCTCGAGTTACGCCCCGGGTGCGTGTTGATGATGAGATGATGATGCGCCTAGTTGATTTACTAGTGGTCGCTTGATACCCCTGGCCGAGTTACCATGGGGTCACTTTGCGAGAGACTGTGATAGTCCGTGTAGGACGCCCTACGTAAGACCAAGTCCTGTTTGGACGTAGTGGCAGTAGGTTTGGCGCAGGCTTGACTGGACCCTACGAGACAGTCATTGAGATTGGGTGTTATTGAGCGGGTGGTTTCATATTATGTTCTTAGATGGTTTTTCCTTTGAGCATTGATACTGAGGCATTTTAGCAGTAGCGAGAGTATGCATAGCATGTTTATGATAGAGTTTTCTTTTTAGCATTATGATTGAGACATATTCGTTGTAGTTTTCTTTCAGCTTACCCCTTTATCTATCTATCTGCATACCTATCTGTTTGCCTCCAGTAGACTTAGTGGGCATACCGTAGATATTGGGACGGTACCCACTGAGATCTGCCTTCTGCAGTAGATCTCACACCCGCTACGGTGACAGGTTTGAGGTAGCTGTTCCGGCTTGGTTCGCGCGGAGACAGCAGATCGAGGTGAGGACGCGGCCGATTAGTTCCTTACCAGCATTGAGAGTCTGAGGTAGATGTACCCGGTATATTTTATGTTTTCACTTTTGTACTGGACATTCTGAGAGATCTGTGAGGTTTGTATTTATTTTTTTTATAGTTGAGAGAGACCTGTATTGAGGACTTGATTTTTATTCAGATGTTCAGTGTTTTGTTTCTGTAGCTATTAGTTTTTATTTCAGCTCTGATACATGTGTAGCTATAGATCTTTTGCAGGGCAGACGCTTCGTCTGTGCGGCAGTTTCCGCACAGACGGCGGATCTGTTGGCGTGCCCGGGTCGCAGTTCGACCCCGGGGCGTGACAGTTGGTGTTGTTGGTTACTGTCAATCTTGTTGATCGTGGATTTGGACTATAGCCTGCATGAGCCACATTTGAGCTCGACAGAGATGTGCGGATACTTTCCTCGGTGGGGTCGCGCCCCTCGAGTGCCACTCCGGAGCTGGGCTTGTTACTTGCTATCGCGACTTGTCGACGCAGTCCCTCTGGCTGGGCCAGTTTTGGCAATCATGGACGCCCTACGTAAGTCCGGTCCTCCTTGGATATAACGGCAGTAGGTAGGCGCAGATTTGACTGGACCCTATGTGGCAGTCAGTGTAGATTGGGTGATTATGTTTGAGAGATAGTAGATGCATCATGTTTCCATCTGTTCCACTTCTTGAGCATTTAGATAGAGGCATAGTAGCTGTAGAGTTATTTTTCAGCCTTTACTTTCAGTACTGCAGTTGTTACTTTATGCCTCTAGTAACCGTCGGGCTTGTTGGCGGTACCCACTGAGAACTACTGTGGGATGTAGTTCTCACACCCGCCGTGGTGATTTTTCCCCAGGGACCTCTACTCTAGTTCCTGATGCTCCAGTTGCTGATCCTGCTGATCGGGGTAAGGGAGTCGCTAGCTAGATCCCTACCAGTCTTCTTCCTGTGAGAGTAGATGTACCCTTTTGGTGATGTACTAGTACTGTCAGTGATTTTGGGATGTATCATGTATATTTTACTTTTGAGAGCTTTAGTTTTGGAGTGACTTATGTATTGTGAGGACCTGGCATATACTATTTGAGGATTTGTATATTTTTTATTTCAGCAGTTTACTTTTCAGCTCTGATATCTGTATAGTGTAGCTGATCTTTTGCAGGTTAGTCGCTTCGTCTATACGGGGCTTTCCGTATGGGCGGCGGATCTGTTGGCGAGCCCGGGTCGCAGTTTCGATGCCGGGACGTGACACTATGGGTGTAGGAAAAAATTCCTATAAAGTGTTTGGAGGGTTTAAAGTTATACAAATAAATTATAGTATAGTTAAATCATACCCTAAAAAATAGGATAAAAGTAAAATCTAAAAATTTCTTTGGAAATCTAAACTTTATTTATCGGACAGCAACTGACTCCCTTTTTCTTTCACTCATTTCCCTCCCATCGCACCCCTCTTCCCTCCCACCGCCCATCTCTTCTCTGTCTACGCCCACCCATCTCTTCAACTATGTTTTTCTCTGCATGCCCCAACATCGCAAGCCTATTGCCTATCTCTTTCTATCCAACTATATTTTTCTCCCCTCTCTTTAACAATGTTTTTCTCTGCACGTCCCAACACCGCAAGCCCCTATCTTATCCTATCCAACTATATTTTTCTCCACACGCTCTAAAACTCCAACCCCGCCATTGCCTACCTCTTTCATTTTCACAATAGTTTTCTCTCCATGTTCAAACACCCAAACTCCAAACAACTGAGTTTTTTCTCCATACCTCTCCACAGTCCACATTGGACAAAAGTTTTCTTTCGCACTACCCCTGGCCTCGCCATGGCCGGAGAGGGGTCACACCATTTATCTCTTCCAACCGATAAATATATATTATATTATATTTTTTTTCTTTCACAGAGTAGATAATGATAATAAAATTTATTAAATTAATTTTACATACAAGTAATTTTTTCAAATATATATAATTTCATCAATTTGTTTTTGAGAAAATATTATAAAAAATAATTTATATAAAAATTTTGTTATTTTTTTTTCTTCTCTTCATTATTATTATTATTATTTTTTTGCTACTTGATATACGTTAAGTTTGTTTCATTCATATATATATATATATATATATATATATATAGAGAGAGAGAGAGAGAGAGAGAGAGAGAGAGAGAGAGAGAGAGTCCGGCTACTATACTATTAATAGTACTAAGTTATTGGTGCTATTAAGTTTCTACCTTTAGATCAACCCTTTTGATCATTTTCACCCGTTAGATTTTACTATTTTTCTAACCAACTATTAAACCGAAGGGGCCCACTATCATCTCAGCCACACATCTATTAATTCAAGAATTAAAAACTTAATAGCACCAATGACTTGGTACAATTAATAGTATTCCAGCCCTATATATATATATATATATATATATATATATATATATATATATATTAGTTCTTAAATATAATCTATTTATATATATATATATATATTATATATATATATATATAATATATATATATATATATATATTATATTAGTTCTTGAATATAAATCTATTTAATCGCTAATATTTTTAATTTAAATTCCATAATAACTAATTTTTTAAAAATATTAGAAAATTTATAAAATTATATAAAATGTATCCAAATAGTCTTTAAAATAAATTCGTAGTTTTTTTTTGAAATTATAGAATATCAAATTTTATCTTGAATAAAATTATAATATTTAAATTTTATAAAATTATTTTACTACGTGTATTCATGCGAAACTTAACAAGTCTTTGTACAGATATAAACAAGCGAAATGACCGGCTACAGCGTGATCACTTGCTTAATAATATAATTAGATGGTACAGTTGTGAGTTTGAATTCTACGGGAATAGACAGTAACTTGTTAATAATAAGAAGCCACAAAATATCTTGTGAAGTGCCTCCAATTTCCAACGCTTGCACTTTCACCATAAATTGTTGTATCCAAATTCTCTCATTTCTCCTATTCCTAGAGTCACCATTGGTTAGTTTGGTTTAACTGGTACTCTTTTTTTTTTTTTAATCGAACCAAATCAAATTAAAAGCATAAACTGAACTAAATCGAGAACATAATACGATCATTTGGGCTCAATTTATTTAATTCAATAAGATATTTTTGTTTGGCTTAAATTTTTTTAAAAACGACTAAAGTGAAGATGTAATTATAATTATTTTATGTTCAAAATTATTAATCTAAAAATAATAATAATTAACATTTCTAATTATTTAATTATTATTTAAAATTAATATATTTTTTTAAAAAGTTAAGATTAATATTAAAATACTAAAATTTTACCTGTTCTCAACCCGTCTTACTATTATTGCTAGGTCTATATATAAGGAGAAATTGGTTCTAAAAACACCTACCCAGGACCACTTTTTCTGCACTAATTTCATCACTCAATTTTTTTATATAATAATAATCAAAAAATTTAGTAAAACTCTATGCACCATTATTGATCACCATTATTGATCACCATTATTCATTATCCTAGCGCAAGTGGTAAAAATTTGATGATTGATATTTGAGATTTTAAATTTAAAATTTAGTTGCTTTACACTGCATCCAAAATTTTAATCCATTTTAAAATTAACTGTAATGATTCGGCTCACTAGCAATAATAACTCGTTAGACCTCCACCACAGCTCTAAATGTCTGTAACGATCCGGCTCACCACAGCTCAAAATGTCTGTAACGATCCGGCTCACCACAGCTCAAAATGCTTGTAACGTTCCGACTCACTAGCAATAATAACTCGTTGGATCCACACCACAGCTCAAAATATTCGAAAATCGTCATACATTTTCGGCTGATAAGTGGTTCTGATATCAAATGTAACGAGTCGATCCACTATCAATAATAACTCGTTGGGCCCACACAACAGTCCAAAATACTTAAACTAAATTATTATTACTAATATTCATATCTCTTATATACTCAATTATAACCACACAGTCTTCTACGTGGGACTATTGGGATGTCACATTAACCATCTAAACTTTTTTTATTTAATTTACATCCTCTATTTACTAACTTTTTTATTTAGTTCTTTTTTATTGCCACCTTTAGAAATTTCATTAGAATCAAATGCCCTAGTAAGATGCATGTGACCTCCTTATATTTAAAATAATTTCCGACCAGATGCATATTTCGTAGATGTTTGTTTTGATTCCAATAAGAATCACTAAAATTGCTAATAAATTAAAGGGTTAATAAATAGATGAGGTGTAAATTAAATAAAAAAATTTGATCAATTTTAAAAAAAATAATGTTACACATATATTTCAAAAAAGATATTTGACATTTTATCTATTCAAAAGATGAAATATTTTTATTAGCCACATAAAATAACAATTAAAAAAAATTATTCATTAGATAGATAGAATATAAGATATATATTATTTTTAAAATATATAAATTAGTTTTTTTTATTTCCCATATAAATGAATATTGAAGGCATGTCATCCATTAGATGATGAATTAATGAAGGATAGGATGTACCTTCATTTCTCACCCATTGAATAAATAAGATGAAAACCATATATTTTTTTTTAAAATATACAAATATTTTATTTTTTTATTATCTATATATTTTAACCTTTTATTTATTTAATTATTTATTTCGTTGTAGTCAACAATCTTTTACTATGCTTTCACACCTCTCCAAAAGGCTCCCATATATATATATATATATATATATATATATATATATATATATATATATATATATATATATATATATATATATATATATATTAAAATTTATATATTTTTAAAAATATAATTCCAAAAAAAATTTACAAATATAATTAAACTTATACTTTTGAAAATATATAAATTCTACTATATATATATATATATATATATATATATATATATATATATATATATATATATATATATATATATATATATGGGTGGTACATGTAGTATTTTCCTATATATTATACACCTATAGGATGATCAAACCTTAAGCCCATACACTTTATTCCACACACAAACCACAACCCCCTCCTCTCTCTCTCTCTCTAACATGGAGCTCCAGCTCCCTTCTCTCCTTCTCCTACTCCCGATCTTACTTCTCCCTCTTCTAGCAATTGTCACGCGATCGTCCCGCCGGTCCGACCTCCCACCGGGCCCCCCTCGCCTCCCCATAATCGGTAGCCTGCACTATCTAGCCACCGCCCTGCCGCATCGCGCTCTCGCCAAGCTGGCACGCGCCTACGGCCCGCTTATGCTGCTCCGCATCGGACAGGTTCTCAAACAATCAATATTATCATTTAAAAACTTGAGATATTAGAGAGAGCTACCGTTTATTTTTAACCAGCTATACTTTTATAGAGAGTGTAAGGTAATTTTGATCACAAGCCAAATGCTGAATTTTTAATCATAATCTCTACGCCATTTAAACCTATCAAATTGGTCATGACACTTCTTTCTTCCTCTTCTTTAATTGGAGAACTACGAGAGGAGAAGACGTGGGACAACTAAGAACAAAAGTAAAATTATTTGCCACTCAGTATATAAATATATTTTATTAACTGCATATTAAAGTTCTATTCAAAATATTTTAAATTAAAATATAATTTATTTGATGTGTTTCACAATATTCAAAATACCTAAATATTAAAAATCACAAATTTAAAAGGCTAAATTACAGAAAATCTCTCTGAATATTCGCTTTTTCACTTTGCCCCCCTGTCTTTTAAAAGCCTACATTTTACCCCCTCGTAATTACCGAATTGTCTTTACGAGACAACGACGTTAACAGAGGAGGTAAATTGACGAAAATACCTTTACCTTATATTGGGGAGAGAATGAGTTTTAGCGTATTTCCCGCAATTCTTGAAGGATATTTTGGGTATATCCAATAATATTTTTAAAAAAATTGACGGCTCACTCACGGAATGATGACGGCGGGGGTAAATGCATATTTCGATAATTACGATGGGCAAAATATTGTCTTTTAAAAGACAGGAGGACGAACTGAAAAAGCGGAATATTATAGAGAGATTTTCTCTAATTTAGCCAATTTAAAAATATCGATTTTTTATAGTTGTATGATGTCACTTTCTATATGATTGATTTTGAAAATTATTTGATGTCTAACTTATAGAGTTTGGAAAACTTGCAACTTCTTTCTTTAAGAGAAAAATAGCAAATTATTTATCTTGGTTGATTGTTTTTAAAAAATAAATTTAGTTAAAAGTGGGGAAGTAGGACTTTGAACGTTACAAACTATCAAGTACTTAGTCAATTGTGCTAAATATGATAAAAATTTATCAATGGATTTTTTATGAATATATATTATATATAATTTTTAAGTAAAATGTTGTTTTTAAGATTGACCATAAAGTATTTAGTGTAGCGCATAGGAGGTATAGGTACACCCGGTGCAGGCAATAATTTCGGAGAGGATGGGAGTAGGGATCACAGCCCCTTCTCCTTTCTTACGCGCTGATAAGGGACGACACTGCTCCTCTCTCTCTCTCTCTCTCTCTCTCTCTCTCTCTCTCTCTCTATATATATATATATATATATATATATATATATATATATATAGTCCGGTTATTATATTATTAATAGTAACAAATTATTAGTGCTATTAATTTTTTTACTCTTAGATCAATTACTTTGATCATTTTCATCCGTTAGATTTTACTATTTTCTAACCACCTATTAAACTCAAAGGGTCCACTGTCATCTCAACCACATATTTTTTAATCCAAAAATTAAAAATTTAATAACACTAATAATTTGTACTATTAATAGTATTCCAGTCTATCTACATATATATACGGTACCGCAGAATCGGTGCTGAGCAAAATTATTTAAGAGGTAGAGACAAATAAATTGACACTTGAGCTCAACCGATTCTAAGGAAAAAAAGAAAAAAAAAATCGGTTGTTAGTAAAAAAAAAATGCAGAAATATAATTTAAATAATTATTATGGTCTAAAAATTTGAAGGGATTATATGGAAATAATAATAATTTAATCATTTGTATTTATCACAGATTGATCTGGCGGTCATAACCTCCCGCGAGGGGGCGGAGGCAGTGATGAAGACCCATGACATCAACTTTGCATCCCGACCTGAGATGGCGGCGCCGAAGATCATCGGCTACGGCTGCACCGACATCGCCTTCTCGCCCTACGGCGCGTACTGGCGCCAGATCCGAAAGATCTGCGTCATGGAGCTGCTTAGTCCCAAGCGCGTAAAATCGTTCTCGCCGATCCGCACTGAGGAGATTGCCGGGTTTTTGAAGGACATCGCGGGCGCAGCTGCTCAGCAAACGCCGGTCAACATTAGCCTCAAGCTCATGTCCCTGGCCAACAACATTGTAAGCAGGTATTGAATGTGGACAGGGGTCGTTATATTTTTGGCATATAGCTAGTTCACAGGAGACCGCACCAGTTAAAATTGGACAAATAATTCCACAAATCCTCCTGAACTTCAGCACATTTTGGGATTGTCACTCAAGCTATGAAAACAATATAATACAACATCAATAATTTTTGAATATTCCCAAACAATATAAACTAGATTATGAATTTAAAATTAAGTTTTATTTTGATCTTTCAACTTTAAATTTCGACACGGGCGATCTCAAATTTTTAATAAAATTGTATTTTAATTTCTGAACTTTCTATAATACTATATTTTACTGGAAATGGCAGCAGGCGAGTCAGGGTGCATGGGGACCGGGAACTTTCCCCATCTCCGTCCCTGCGGATTTTGTTTCCCCATCCCCTCCCCTTTCCCACCCACAGGAAAAGCCCTCCGTTCCTGCCCTCGTGCGGGCCCATAAAATTTTAAAAATTTTGTTAGATTAATATTTTTTCTTTAAAATTTTATTAAATTTAATATAATTTTACTTTAAATTAGTTTAAAATTTAGGTTGTTATTATTTTTAATTAATTTATTGTTGAACTATTAAGTATGATATATCTGAATTAGTAAAAAAATATAATAATAAAATATTATTATATTAATATATTGTGTAAAAATTTAATATGATAAGAATGTTTGATTAAATTCGAAATATATTAAAGGTATTAAGATTAGAATTCCATGTTTATAAATAAATTAAGACTATATAATAGACCTATACTACTAACTATTAATAACTAACAGAGTTATTAAAATTGATAAAATCTCAAACCTAGGCTCCGTTTGGCAATGGGTATAAGGGGATGGGGTTATTCTCCCCTTACACCCAAACTTGATTTTGAATGGAAAAACAGTCCTATACCAAGTTATCCGGTATAAGGGTGGAATAACTATTTTTTTTTTTTTAATTAAAATTTTTTAAATTATAAGATATTTAAATTTATACAATTTAATTTTTTTTTATTATTTTTTAATAAATTTTAATCCTCTTTATTCTTCTTATTTTTTTTTCAATTTATCAAAACTTCTATACTCAACCAAATACAAAATTAATTTAATTCCTGCTTGTATCTGAACTTATACCTATCACAGAAATAACTACTTTTTTCTTATACCCGAATCAAACGCAACCTAAGTGTAAATATACAAATAAAAAAATTTGAGAATTTTATTTCTGAATAAGCCTAAAGTAGCTAGGTATCTACCTGCCATTTTATTGAAAGCAGATTAGATCGAGATTTTATTTTGACTTGTATACAAAAGGTATATTTATAATTTTATATTTTCGGAAATTCATGGGGGAGGGGAGTACGTACCCTCCCAGTTCCCACCCTGTCCCCAGTTGCGGGGATGGAATAATTGCCGTCGGCGCTCCAGTGGCGCGAAAAATGTCTCCAAACCCGGCCCATTGGGGTCGGATTCCCTCGTACGTGTTGGCAGCTGGTACATGAGTTTTATTGCCATCCTATATTTTCCTTTATCTCACAAAATAAAATATGGTGCTTGCATTTATAGTACTTATTTATAAGCCACGTACACCATGAAAAGCTTTGTCTATTTAATTTGATTTTTTTTTTATGATTGCCAATGCATCCCACACTATTTTATCAGTACAACTAATATGGTAGAAGAAATGAAAATGATTAAGAAAAACAATACCATTTATACGATAATAATTACATGCATTAGTTTCATAATATATATAGTTAGGGATAATTGCCTGTGTATCTCTGAAATATGAAGAAATATCTGATTTACCCTTTTTATTTTTTTCTTTCTAATATACCCTTCATACGTTCCACCGTTATTAAAAATATCCCTACCGTTTCCCTTTGTTAAGTTAACTAGGGTTAAACTAGAGTTAAATAATAATCGGAGTTGAAAACTATCAGATATACCTATTTTGCCCGGATTTAGGGTTTAGGGTTTAGGGTTTAGGATTTTTTAGAGTTTTAGGGTTTAGGGTTTAGGGTTTTAGGGTTTAGGGTTTAGAGTTTTTTAGGGCTCTAGGGTTTAGGGTTTAGGGTTTTAGGGTTTAGGGTTTAGGTTTTTTTAGGGTTTTAGGATTTAGGGTTTTAGGGTTTAGGATTTTAGAGTTTAGGGTTTAGGATTTAGGGTTTTAGGATTTAGGGTTTAGGATATATTTGAAAGGGCAAAATAGTAATTACACACAGATAACGGCAGTTCCAAACGGTACACTAACAGAGTTTAACTTTAGGGGTATTTTGGAAAGAAATTGGAACGTAAGAAGGGTAGTTTTAATATTAGCCTTCTAAGAGGGGTAAATATAAAAACAGAAAAATTTTTAGGGGTATGTAGGAAATTGCCCCTATATAGTTATATATACAAATTTGTGGGCCTATATGCCAAATTCATGTCCATAGCCAAAAAAAAATGCATAAATATTTTATTTACTCCCTCCTATTTATAATAAATAAAATTCGCAGAGCAACCTTCGGAAAGATGTTCAAGCACCAAAGCAGGTTCCTGGTGATCGTTAAGGAAACTCTGGAATTGACATCCGGTTTCAGTCTCTCGGATTTGTTTCCTTCTCTAAAATTTCTCGATGTGATCATGATGCGCAAGATTGCGAAGATCCACAGGGAAATGGATGCGATTTTCGACGACACGATTCAAGACCACAAGAAGAAACAGCAGAAATCCGACGAGGAGGAGGACTTGGTGGATGTGCTGCTGAAAGCTAAGGAGCAAAAAGACTTGGAAGTGCCCGTTACATATGAAAATGTTAAAGCTGTGATTTTGGTGAGTATAAAGATGATCAACTTATGCCAAGTTTTGAAATGGTCTATTTTTCCTTCCAAAGTTTTGTTCTACCGAGTGATTTTCTTTTTATTCTTTTGTTTTAACAATTTGATAGGTTGAAATGCAATTAAGCCCTTCAATAAATCGTGATTAGCTTATTGCCCCTGAATTAATGGAACTCAATAGATCATATATCATAATCCTTATTTTTTTTCAGCTGTTATCAGTTTGCCCCCTTCTTGTAAATGACAGTTTGAAGTTTTCATATAGGTTTTGATAAATTATTTTATTATTAGCTAAAATACAAAAAATCTTTATACGGGCTTTTACTCTTTCTTCCCTATCTTTTATAAACCTCTATTTCTTTTCCTTAAAATTTATATTTGTAGCATTTAACAAAGCAACATTGTTACAATTTTATGACAATTCTGTGCATAAATTTTGTAGTGCAATTGGATAATTACCAATATATTAATTTTATTCTTAAAAATGATAAAAAAATAAAGTTAATTAAAAAATAAACAGTAGGTAATCTCTTTTATAAAGTTACCTAATTGAAAAAAAAAATAAAAGAATCTTATACATTTTCACCTTTGTTAAAGATATAATGAATATCTCAGTAAGGATTTGGAATATACTATATAATTTATGAAGTAGAGGTTATATATTTTTAAAAATATATGTCCAATTATACTTATAAATTATTTATCATAAAATTTGAATTGCGATTCGTATTATCACAAAGTCAACTAAAAAAAAATACAATAATACGAATTTCAGTATAAATTTATAAGTAAAAAATTAATAAATATAGTTGGGCTTATATATACTTTTAAAAGTATATAAATTCTACTCATAATTTATATCCAAAATAGTGATAAAATTTAACGGTGCTAAATTAACTGCGACAATTATAAATTTTAAGTGTGCAATAGAGAATTTTAAATGAGAGGAAGATATAAAAAAATGAATGTTTGTAGGATTTTTTTTCTTCATTTTTGTTATTATTATTTGAAAAAAAAATTACATAGATCCCCGTAGTAATGGCAGTGAAGGGGGGAGCGGATCAGTAGCCACGATTATTTTAATCACTTTCTTAATATTGTCTATCGCTTGCTAGAGTTCTTACATGAGAAATGCTTAGTCTACTTTTTATATATATTATTTAGAGAAGCGAAGTAGAAACTTCAAATTATCTCTTGAAAATTTTCTCCATTTTGGCAATTTTAGTAAAACTATTTAGAGACCCTCTCAACTATAGGACATATTGAAATAAGCCCCTCAACTGTAATTTTTTTTATTGTGATCCCTTTAATTTTTAATTTTTTTGGACTTGAATTATTCTATTTACTTTAGTAGAAAATTTTGATAAAATTTTTAGCCATATTAACTCTTAATCACTAACTACTTCAATAGAAAGTTAAACGAGTCTCAGTCAACAAGTTTAGAGTTGAGGGGCCATTTGAGAACGCCGTATAATTGAGTTGAGGGGGTTCTATACATTTTTACTTCCAAAAAAGAGAAAATAGCACATATCATTTGGTATTATCGTTGTTTTCTAATTTTTAGTTCAAAATAAAATTTCTACATAAGATAGTATGAAAAGGAATGACGGATTGTCTACAATACTAACATTCCTAATATTTATGTAACAATAAAAAATAAAAATATTAAATTAATTTTTTTATTTCTAAATTAAATTATTTTAAACAAGTTGCTATCAATCACTTGGCCTAGATGTATAATAAATTAATCAATCATAGCAACAAAAGAAATATTTTTGGAATGTTATATTTAATTATATAGAATTAGTACTTAAAATGGTTTAAAAAATCAATGATGACATACGAGATCTAAGTTGGCCATTCTAAAATAAATATTATTAAAAAATCTTTTTTCGATTCTTTTAATTATTGTAGACTTAGCATTTTCCTTTTATTTTCTTTTTTCACAGGACATGTTTGCTGGAGGGACTGAAACATCATCCACCATAATAGAATGGGCTATGTCTGAGCTCATCAAGAACCCAAATATCATGGCCAAGGCACAACAAGAAGTAAGGGAAGCATTCAAGGGAAAAAATAAGATAGAAGAGGATGATATTAGTAAGCTCAGCTATCTCCAGCTAGTCATCAAAGAGACCCTAAGGCTCCACCCTCCGGTCCCTCTCTTGGTCCCTAGGGTTTGTCAGGAGACCTGCAGCATTCTAGGGTATACGATATTGGCCGGAACTCGTGTAGTCATAAATGTGTGGGCAATAGGGAGAGACCCAAAGTACTGGAAGGATTCGGAGAAGTTCATGCCAGAGCGGTTCGAGGGGAACTCGATGGACTACAAAGGAAGCAACTTCGAGTTCCTACCCTTTGGTTCTGGTCGAAGGATTTGCCCTGGGATGACCTTCGGATTGGCAACCGTCGAGTTTGGCCTAGCTCAACTTTTGTTCCATTTTGACTGGAAGCTTTCGGGCGACATGAATATCGAAGATCTTGACATGACTGAGACTTTGGGGTCTAGTGCGCCGAGGAAGGAGCAACTTCATCTGATCGCGATCCCGCAGATTCCGTTGGCGGTTGAATAAAGATCATTTCCTAGAAGTTTGTGTTTGCTTTACGTTTAGAATAATTGAAGGTTGTGTTATCTTATAATATCGATCTTTGTATTTGAGAAGGAGATGGGGGTTCCTTGCATTGTATGTTAAAAGACCAACTCGTAACTTAATTTGTACTCTATTAAATTTAAATATGATGCATCAATAGCTACAAAATATTACTGTGAGGTGATAGACATCTTATATTACTAATTTCAAATAATCCTATAATCTAAGAAAAATTTTAAAGTTATTGTGAGGAACCGAACTGGTCGGGAAGAGCCGAGTGCCTTGAGGCGAAGGATGAGACGATACTTCGGTTCATTGATGGACGAATCGACTCACTTTAGTCAATATGTTCTTAATGTGATGTTGACGTATTGTTGGGACTGGGTTGAAACTACGACTGATCATTATGAGAACATAGAAGGTGACGGGCCATATACACCAACCTTATCACATCGTCAAGTCAGTATAGAATGGTTACATCAACTTTTTTCTTTCTCCAGTTGGTCCTCCTATAAATAGTAGAGGAAACGAGTCTACCTAGAGGGAACGCAAAACAGAGGAAAGGAGGAAATCAGCTTGAACCAAGGAGAATTAGGATTTTCATAAGGAAGAGAAAACTTAAGGAGAGGACATCTCTTCCTCGAGTCGATTCACACCGGAAAGAGTATCCTTTGTCAATCTTGAGCTTCAGTTTGGCTTGTTAGTTTTCTTTGTCGCTAGATGATGAGTAGGGAGTTTTGGGAGTGTTGTGTAGAGTTCTCTGAACTTTGAGGATTTGACCTATAGAGGTTAACAACATATGTGTCCGTTGTGTATGCCTTATGGACCTTAGGGTAGAATCGTGATGGTTATGGGAACTGCTAAACCGGTTGAGAATGAGAGTGTGGATGTTTAGCACCTGTCGTAGGTGTAGCCTTAGAGGAGCCTAGAGGCGAGAACTCTAGTGCGTATTTGAGCTGGATAGCTATCTTCGGGCTGTTGAGATGAGTGAGCACTTTGTGATTGGGAAGAAGGTCGAATGTTTTCGATTTCCCACGAAATGGGTGTACAAGATAACGATGAGTGCGGCGATGTGAGCGCGACACATCCTGTCACGCCCCGGGGTCGAAACTATGACCCGGACTGGCCAACAAATTCGTCACCCATACGGGAAGCCCCGCATAGGGGAAGCGTCTAACCTGCAAAAGATAACAACTATTGTGGCCGAAAATATCGATTGCCGATCGGCCCCGGGGTTGTTCGTTTGACCCTCTAAGATGTGATGAGTCGCGTGACAATGGATCAAGCGATTGGGCCGAGGAGGGATCCGCTTGGTCGGGTTTTTCTCAGTAACTCTAGTGACCGTCTCGGCTTAGATTAGCCGAAACGGGGTATGGAGGTTGTCACGCCTTGGCGTCGAAACTGCGACCCGGGCTCACCGATAGATCTACCACCCATACGAAAATCCCGGCATAGGCGAACCGTCCAACCTAAAAAAGATATCAACTAGCAACTATACAGATATCAGAACTGAAAAATAACTTATGTAATGAAAATCTGAAACCATTGTACAACTAAAATAAAGGTATAAAAATTCATCTCTCAAGATAATAATACAACAATCTGGTCCACCGAATCAAAGTACAAGTAGAATCCTCCTATACAACATCTATGAATCCAAAAGGGGAGGTAAACTAAAAGCATAAATACAACAGTGTACAGTAAAACCCACAATCCGAGTTGGTACATCTATCTCACTGAAAAGACAACACTGGTAGGTATCTATCTCGCGACTCCCTCACCACGATCCGTTGAGCCAACTAAAGTAGGGACGGAAAGGAAAGCCTCTGTAAAGCTGTCATCAACAGAGGGTGTGAGAACTACATCCAATAGTAGTTCTCAGTGGGTACCGTCTCCAACCCAACGGTCTTCCCACTAAGTCTACTAGAGGCATAAGATAACAGAAAAATACAGTAAATAAGAATAGATTAGCTGGAAAGAAATCTACAGCTATCATGTCTCTATCTACGATGCTCAGAGGGTGAAACAGATGATGATATGCAACCACTCTAACTCGAGGTGCCCACAAGACCCAATGGTAATGACTGCCAAAAGAGGCCAGTTAAGCCTGCGCTAACCTACAACCACCTCCCACTCAAACGGGCAGGATTTACGTAGGTGTCCCAACGGACTAATATACGCTCACTTACAACCACCTGCCACTCATTGGGCAGGATTTACGTAGGGCGTTCCAATGAACCAAAACAACCATCGCATCCGGAGCGACACTCAAGGGGAGCGAGCCCACTGAGGAAAAAGAACCAGAACTGTAGCACATGCAGGTTGTAATCTAAAACCACGATCAAACAGATCGGAAAAACTCACGAACCCCAAACGACTAACCGCACTGGCCGGAACAGTCTTCAGCCCAACATCGAAACCCAGTCGACCAATACACCGATCTGAACACTCATCGGCCAAAGATCAGAACACAACTCAACCGGTAGAACAACGTCGGGACCGAGAATTCCAGGAAACCGACGCCTACAACCCTAATCAAACAAGAACAAGTTCCAGGCACAGCCTCCCGCAGCTCTCGACCCAAATAAGGAAGCAGCCCTTAGAACCCAGATCACTCGAACTCTCGTCGGGGTGAGGTGTGATGACCTGGATCTCTGCAGAGCTGTGGTAGAGTCATTGGTGACTTCTGAGAAGCCTGTACTGTGTTTTGGAAGTGTTTGAGCATAATTGGACACAAGTGTTGGACCTCGAGCTTAAATGGATCACATGGGTGATCGGTTGACTCCGTCGGATCCTTGGAAGTGGTTTCACGCCAAACAGATATTAAAATTGGGCTCAGCGCGAAATTTGGGCTAAGAACACCTTTCCGGGAGCATTTGGCATTTTTTGGAGTTAGAATTTGGCAAAACGGACATCAAATTCGGATTCAGCGCGCAAAAACGGTCAAAATGGACTACCTACTTGTATTTTTCGGAGTCCGGATGCAAAAGCGCGTTTTTCGAGGCTTGGGGTTACTGTTCCGGCCGGCGGGTAGCGGCGGCGCAGCCGCGGGCAGCGCGGCGGGCAGAGGCGCGGGCCGCCCGGTCCACGCGGCGGGCGTGCACCGGGGGCTGGACGCGTGGCGGCTCAGGAGTGGGCCGGTCCGCGGGGCGCGGTCTACGGAGGGCGCGGGGTGCATGGTAGACCGGTGGGACACGTGGCTGATTTTGGTTGGCAGGCTCATGAAGGCTGGATCTATGGAGGTGCACCGGGGCGCCTCGAGTTGCGTGCCTGGCAGGGGGCGCAGGCGGCGCGCAGGCGCAGGCGGCGCGCGCAGGCGCATGTGGGTGCGTGTCGGGCGCGTTGACACGCGGTTCCCGCGCGTGGGCCGCCACGTGTCGGCCTCCGCGTGGGCCACGCGGCGAGTTGTGAGCGGCGGGTTTTGGTGTACGCTGTTCGGGGGGCGACGTGGAGGCCCGTGGGTGATTCGGGCCCGCACAGTGTTGGGCCGGGCCCAACACTGTAGCGGCCCGAATTTTTCGGGCGCCCGGAAGTGGGGACACGGGCGTCATTATTTGAATTATTTTTCCAGCATATAAATAGGCCGAGTTCAACTGCGGAGAGCTCCTTCCCTGTTCTTCTTTTCACAGTACGACCTTCACAAGAAATCCTCCTCTCCCAGAGCTGGTTCCATCTGTAGATTTCCAGATTTTTCTGCGGCACGCATCCCAAGGTTTCTATTTTTACGGCGCGGCGCGACGCTCGTTAGTTTGTGGTCCCCTTCGTCGCATTTCAGTGCATGGACTCTCCCGAGCTACCCCGGCAGTATTTTCCAGCGATTCTTGCGCCATCGTCTTCACGACAGGTAGGGCTACGTTTCTCATGTTTACTGGTTTTTCCCATTCCGAGTTTTTCATGGGTTTTTCGGATCATCTTGTGACCTCATTTTCTTGGACGGAGTTTTGGATAGCGCCACAGTGTTTCTACGATATCTTCGCGTACAGGCATCGGATTGGGGTGATTCAAAAGGCGTTTTTCATCTACATTTCGCAAGGAATCTGCTGGATTTTTCTCAGATTTTTCTAAATATTTTTCGAAGGTGAAAAATCTCTGTGTACAGAAATTATTGCTACAGATTTTGTACAGGATTATTTTTGAGAGGGTCACCTTGTCGGATTTTTATCCTGATGCCCGAAACTCGGTTTTGAGCGTGCAGGTACTCGTTTCGACGGGTTCGTCGCGAGGATCGTGGCAGTATTTATCTTGGATTTTTTTCGGGCATTTTTCGCAGGTGAAAACAGGGCAACTTTGGACTGATGAGTTTTGGACAGATTTTGTGAACATTGTATGTTTAAATTATGTATGCTCTTTTGGGGTATGTTGTGCAGTGTTGTGGTGACTGTTTGGACCGAGCGTGGATTTTATTTTGGACTTGGAATTAGCGATCGAGGTGGGTGGTTGTTGCTTACCTCTATTTTGACATGCTCACTAGGATTATTAGAGTGATCTCCTTATGTTAGGATTATCGATTAACAAGTGGGGATGGAACTTATGCATGCTTGTTTGGACATATGGTTGGCTATGCTAGCGGTTAACTTTGCATGTGGAATTGAATCTTAAATCGGGATAATTATTATCCTTGATGGTTGGTACTATTTGAGGATTTTATGACATGCATAGGTGGATAGTGATGCTTTATTATGGAACATGGATTATAGACATGTGTGGATGGATAATGTTTTAGCATGATGGTTATATCTATGCGGAGCTATTAATTGTTACACATGTGGAACCACTATTGGACACCTTTTCTTTTATCTTCCTTGAGAACACTTGCATGCTTGTATGGACATCTAGATAGGCCATTTTTATCGCTACACTTTCATGCTGGAACTTGACTTAGGAGAAACCTTGTTTGCTTCTTTTCTCCTTTTTGTTAGTCAGGTGGTTCTTGTTGCTCGGGTTTGAGCAGGGGTTTGGATAGTGTAGCCGGGGCCTGGATTGTGGATTATGGGTTTTGGCGGCGACCGCGGATATTGGGCGGTTGACCGGATGTCGGTTATAGGACATCGGTGATAGGGCTGATTAAGGACTAGAGGGCTTTGTGGCAACCGCGGATCTTGGGCGGTTGACCAGAGGTCAGGGGTTGGACTTGATGTAGTCAGAGTTGCGGTTACCGCGGATAGTAGGCGGTTGACCAGATACTACCCGATTTTGGATTGGGGGATTATAGCGGCTACCGCGGATAGTAGACGGTTGATCGGATGTCGAATGTGGGACATGATTGTGATTGTGGGTTATTCCGGCGACCGCGGATATTGGGCGGTTGACCGGAGGTCGGTTGTGAGACCTGGTTGTGGATTGTGAGGTATTGCGGCGATCGCGAATTTGGGCGATTGACCGGATGTTCATTTGTGCATCAGATTGGGGATCAGTTTCTTTTAGTGGAGGGATGTGTTCCACTGGGGCTTTATAGTTGTGATCCCAGTCCTGCTTTTGATACTTATCACACCGGCGCGGTTATTGCCCGGTGATGCTTTCCTCGTGCGGGTCGCTCCCCTCGAGATCCCCTCCGGAGGCCGGGGCCAGACAGTTATTGACGGTTTTGCTATCACATCGGCGCGGCTTATTTGCCCGATGATGAGAGCGGCAGCAGGAGTTTTGCTATCACATCGGCGCGGCTTACTTGCCCGATGATGAGGGCGGTACAGATTGGGTTTATCTGGGACGGTTGGTTACTGTTGCATACGGTTATTCCAGTCTAGGACTGCATTTTAGAGGCATAGTAGTGGTAGATTTTCCTTTTTCAGCAGTTTCATTTCTTACCACTCTTCTTTCCTTTTTGCCTCTGGTAGACCTAGTGGGTGCGTCAGAGTTTGAGGTTTTACCCACTAGGGGAGGCTACTGGTTTACTAGTAGTTCTCACCCCCATTCTTCTTTCCTCTTTTCTTCTCCCTTGTTTTGCAGTGTCTTCTGCGGGTGCTGCTGGGCTTTCAGCGGCGGGTCGAGGAGAGAGGACGGCTGAGTAGATAGATCTCGTGGCAGGATGAGCGGGTTAGCTGGACTGTTGGTGTACCCATGTTTCCTCAGACGGTTGTACTTTTACATTTGGGACTGGCTTTTGCCAGCAGGTTGTATTTATTTTTGGTGAGCTGGGAGAGACTAATGTATCATTTATACAGATGTATTGCATTTTATTTCCAGCTTCAGTCTGAGATGTATTAGTTTTAGTTCAGCTCTATTTTTATTGCTCTTTTATTATTATCTCTTATATCTGAGCAGGTTTGGCGCTTCGTGTACGCGGGAAATACCGTGTGCACGGCGGATCTGTAGACGGGCCTGGGTTTCGGTTTACACCCGGGGCGTGACATGAGGAGATTTATATAAAAAGATGACATTTGTTTTAGAAAACCCTTTCTGCTCGACCCCTCTCTAGGTGAGGACAAAAAGTAAATTCTTTTTGGAAAACCATATTGATTTAAGGAAACCCAATTTTAATACAGTTCAGTTCTTAAGAAAATCAGTTAAAGACGGTTTAATTTTTCCAAGTCCTGAAAGACTTGTGCCTTCGCCCTAATCAAATGAGAACGGGTTCTGGCGCCCCTCGAAGCTTGGAAAGAAATATTAGTTTACTAAAATCATGTGTGTCCAAAGTATTCCTGGGTTCAAGGTCCTGCTATCATAATATCAACACCGCCACAACTGAGTGGCAGTGAACCAATCGGAGGAAAACCCAACAACCCGGGATCACCGTGATCCCAAACGGCTCCCGACACTAGCACCAAACTAACCACAACCACCAGACTCCACTCGGCCCCCCGGCACGAGCGCAACATGCGTCCTACACTGTCACGACCACTCGGCCCACTACCCGGGCAAGGAGAAAACTCTAAATTCAGGGGAATAAATATGCAATGTGTAGGAAGACTAAAACATAAAAGTACCTAGCCCAAGTGAGGATTTTCTACTAGTCTGGTTAAACATGCAAATATATTGTCACGCCCCGGAGGTTCTAAATTAGCGAAAAACGTACCTATTTTTTTTTTCTTTTTATTTATGTATAAAATGAACCTCGCCTCCGGTGCGCACCAGACCCGCCGCATATACAAATTCACTCCCCAAACGGACGGAGTCTCCTTTGTATATGCATGGCGTTCCCAGCAAGACGAACACTTTAACCATTCCAACCACGCCAGACAAAGAGGAGAGATTACCACTAATCATACAGTCACCGCTATCACATACAGTCTATAGCATAAACCCATGGGTTTGAAAATCGGTGCCCACTCGACACCCAGTTTTTTCAAAACGTTTTCGCAAACTCTTTTAGGCGGCCATTAGCTTGAAAGGATAAATCCACGAGTTTTGAATTCGGTGCCCACACGGCACCTGTTTTGAAGACACTTTTGAAACCAGGTTTGCAATTGAAAACGAGCCGCATTTACACATCCTAACATTCACCATTTATAGCACAAAGTCCCACACGAAATCCTCATTCCAACATCTATCAGAAACCACACAAGTAAATCACAATTTAACTAACCAACAGTATAACGAAATAACCAAAGAAAGACGTAACGTTTACTAGCCCTCATGGCTAGGGTCCTCTAACTGATGCCTCACCATCGTCCCGGTTCCCACCCCTGCTCGGACCTGCCACAGTGTGGGTTGTCAGTGACTGATAAAGTAGAAAACATATAAGTAAATGCAATAACTGAAATGAACACACCGAATCACCGGAGCATTTACTCCCCCCGCCCCCCCTCCCCTCATGTATCGCTAAATCCCTGTCGAATGTCACACTGGGCACCTACCCCAGCTTTCAGAATACTTTGGGCCCCGACCCCAATACCGTACTCATCTTCTTGGTGCCACCAACCCCTCGACTGCCCAAGTAGCAGCCGCCTCTCCTTGAGGGGTCCCCACCATCACAAGTATGGGGTACACGGGTAAAAACTAACCATCTTTCCGAAAAAAATACACCCTGTGCGGTGGCCCAACTGCCGGTGTGCGTGTAAGCAATATGAGTGCAAGAGCAATGTTGCGACCTCAGCCACTCTGGTCAGAATAATAAAACGAACTTGCGACCGCAGCCGCCTCGATTAAAATAGTAAAATGTGATTCACATGCTATGGGGTTAGTCAATGTACGAAAAGCATCTACTTTATCAAACCGAATATTCGGGAACGACTCTACACCGGTAATAACCAAAAGTATCCACCTCGATTGTGCGGAATCTGGACTCCGGAGACCGAACTTTGCTCCCTGTCGACACCCGGATCTAAAAGAAGTCCCCAAAAGAGCCGCGGTCAGATCAGAATATAACGAAAGATAAACCGAGCCCAAAAACTCAAAAACACTAATGACAACTTGACACGGCGGTGGCGCCTGCGCGCGACGAGCGACGCGGCCACCCCCGCGGCGTTGCGGGCCATGCGGCCGCGTGGGCACCTGTCCCGCGCGGCACTTGCTGCGACCGCGCGGGCCCTAGCCCCGCGCGGCGCAAGCCACGGCCGCGCGGGCACCAGCCCCGCGCGGCACCCGCCGAGACCGTGCGGGCCCTAGCCCTGCACGGCGCGAGCCGCGGCCGGCGGGGCACCGGCCCCGCGCGGCGCGCACCGCAGCCGCGCGGGCGCCCGCCCGCGCGGCACTAGTCGCGGCTGCGCGGTGGCATTGTCCCCGTGCGCCGCATGCCCTAGCCGCGCGGGAGCTCGCCTGCACGGCACTAGCCGCGGCCGCGCGGGCATGGGCCTCGCTCGGCGCTTGTCGCGGCCGCGCGGGCACCGACCCCGCACGGCGCATGCCCTAGCCGCGGCCGCGCGGGGTCCTTGGTCCCGCACGGCGCGCGCCGCAGCCGAGCGGGCGCCCGCCCGCGCGGCGCTTGCCGCGGCCGCGCAGGCACCGACCCCGCGGCGCGTGCCCTAGCCACGGCCGCGCGGGTTCCTTGGTCCCGAGAACCGAGCGAAGCTAAACCGAAAATAAATCTCGCTTACCGCTAATCGTCGGAGATAGAGATCCGTTCACGCTCCCGGCTTCCGCACGTTCGTCGGGAGGGTCGGGTCCTTCCGCCTTCTCCTTCTTTCCTCTCGTTTCCTTCCGGTTAGAGTTTCGCCTTTTCTTTCCTTTCGCTCGTTCTTTTCTCTCGTTTCCTTCCGGTTAGGGTTTCGCCATTTTCTTTTCCTTTCTTTCGGGAGAAGTAAAAAATTGTTTTTAATGTACGATAAAAACCGCATCGGGTATTTTTAAACTCTAATTAATTAATTCATAAATTAATTAATTCCTCACAGATAATCCTTCGGAATAATTTTTTAAAGATAATTCTTTAAAGATAAATCCTTATTTCCTCGAAAAGCGTGCAAAATCACTTACACGGATTTCGATGCGCCCCCTGGCTATCACGATCCTAACCACCCCTTTCTGGGGGTTCCGTAAGCCGGAATCCGAATCCGATCGCACCGCCGTTCTCCGTTTTTCGAGCTCTATCACAGAAAAATACCCGCACCTCGAGATTACCCACCTAAGTAATCCCGTTAGTTCAATTTCTCGAAACAGAAACTTTATTAGCAGGAGGTAAAATATTACAAAAGTCTATGATATTACACCACTCACCCCTTAAAAGAAGTTTCGTCCCCGAAACTTAACTTCAACCCTCGCTAAATAACTCGGGGTAACACTCCCTCATTTTCGTCTCAAGTTCCCACGTTGCCTCGCGCTCCTCGTGGTTACTCCATTGCACCTTTACGTAGGGGATCGTCCGGTTACGAAGTTTCTTTTCTTCTTTTGCCAAGATCCGTATCGGCGTTTCCTCCAAGCTCAAATCCTCTCGCAGTTCAACGGCCGAGGCATCGAGGACGTGCGACGGGTCGGGTAGGTACTTCCGGAGCATCGAGACGTGGAATACATTATGCACCCGTTCAAGATTTGGCGGTAAGGCCAACCGGTATGCCACCGGGCCCACGCGCTCCAAAATCTCGAATGGTTCCACATACCGTGGGCTTAGCTTCCCGCGTATGCCGAACCGTCTTGTCCCCTTAGACGGTGACACACATAGCAACACATGGTCCCCTACCTCAAATTCCAATTCCCGTCGCCTTTGGTCCGCGTAACTTTTCTGCCGGCTCTGGGCGGTCAACAATCGCTGCCTGATAAGGCGCACCTTCGCCTCCGTTTCCTCTACGAGGTCTGGCCCCAAGAGCTTCCGCTCTCCTAAGTCGTCCCAGCAAATAGGTGATCGACACCGGCGTCCGTACAAGGCCTCGTATGGGGCCATCTGAATACTAGCTTGATAGCTGTTATTGTAGGCAAATTCCACGAGGGATAGGTAACGCGACCATCCCTCACCCAGATCTAGCACATAAGCTCGAAGCATATCTTCGAGAATCTGGATCACTCGTTCTGATTGCCCATCCGTCTGCGGGTGGAATGCCGTGCTAAACTGCAGCTTGGTCCCCAGTGCCTGCTGCAGACTCCGCCAGAAGTTTGACATGAAGCGCGTGTCCCTATCAGAAGTTATTGACGACGGTATTCCATGCAACCTCACCACCTCATCGATATAGGTCTGCGCCAGCCGATCTCTGCTCCACGTCATGTGAATCGGTAGAAAGTGGGCTGATTTCGTCAGACGGTCCACAATGACCCATATCGCGTCATGTCCTTGTTGCGATCGCAGAAAACCAGTTACAAAGTCCATGGTGATCCATTCCCATTTCCACTCCTGTGACGCCCCACTTCCCAGGGGGTCACCCATCCTAGAATTACTCTAGCTCTAGCACGCTTAACTCTCATAACCTCTTGGATCTTGCTACTATCCAAAATGCTATAGCCGGGTTAAGAGATTTAGTCCTATTATATCATTTATATATAGGACTAATCCAAATTCCGGGGGTGACACATTCTCCCCCCCTTTAAGCCCTGACGTCCACGTCAGACTCAAGCACACTCACTAGTACCAGGCGATGTGAGACTCATCTCGCTAGCCTTAGCCGACCTTGTAGGGAGCTGCACTCCACCTACAACGGTCATTAGCCGGGGAGCCACACTCTACCCGCTATATAACCCTGGCTCAGCCGAGACTCATCTCACATTTCCGGCTGGTGATTGTCTCTGATACCAATTGTGACGCCCCACTTCCCAGGGGGTCACCCATCCTAGAACTACTCTAGCTCTAGCACGCTTAACTCTCATAACCTCTTGGATCTTGCTACCATCCAAAATGCTATAGCCGGGTTAAGAGATTTAGTCCTATTATATCATTTATATATAGGACTAATCCAAATTCCGGGAAAATACAATACATCTGTAAAAATGATACATCTGTCCCTCCCAGCTCACCAAAAAATAAATACAACCTGCTGGCAAAAGCCAGTCCCAAAAGTACAACCGTCTGAGATAGAATATATAGGAGGTGCAAGTCTAGCTAACTCACTGTCTGGTCCACTGTCTAGCTACTCAGCCGTCCTCTCTCCTCGACCCCCGCCGCTGTAAGCCAGCAGCACCCGCAGAAGGCTCTGCAAAACAAAGGAGAAAAAAGAGAAAGAAGAATGGGGGGTGAGAACTACTAGTAAACCAGTAGCCTCCCCTAGTGGGTAAAACACAAACTCGACACACCCACTAGGTCTACCAGAGGCAAAAGGAACGAAGAGTGGTTAAGAAATAAGGACTGCTGAAGAAGGAAACTCCACTACTATGTCTCTAAATACAGTCTAGACTGGAATAACAGTATGCAACAA
>JAQOTM010000492.1:95700-167626 GCA_029168755.2 Tillandsia fasciculata | reverse complement strand
GCTCCAGGATTTCGATGTTGTGCTTGGTATAGGGGTGGTTGTCGAGATACTATGCTACCATAGACTGCAGAGAGAGTGTAGAATACCGGGTTTTCGATGGCGCGCCGACCACACATGATAGCGTGGAGAGGAGAGTTTGCCTCGGCGCGTAGCGTATGTGTTTACTGTTGATGCCGAGTTGATCTGGACTAACGCAGAAGCCCCCGCCCGATTCGGGGTTGTTTCACGGGGCATATGTTCGCCCGATTGAAGACTAGATTTGGTATTACCGACTTCATAGTGGAGTGCATGGAAAATTCGGGAATACTTGGAGCCCAGGTCATATTTTCAGAGTATAAAGCGAAGATTCGGGAGGTTCCGGTTGAACGCGGAGGATCCGGATGTACGTAAAAAGTGAGTCGGAACTGGCATTTTCGGAGCGGTTTTTTGCGGCGTTCTCTTCACAATCTCGAGAACCTCCAACTTTGATAGTGAAGAGGAAAGCTAGTTGAAGCTGGAAGACAGGTAAAATTAGTGATCTTTGCAGCGTTGTTTTTTGCTTCGGATTTCTGCACAGTAGGTTAGCAGTTTTCGCTACCCTGGGATGTACAAATGGAATTTTGAGGTGATTTTTTTTGGGAGATTTTCAGGATTCAAATATCTATACTTTGATAGTGAAGAGAACAGCCTAGTTGAAGCTGGAAGACAGGTAAAATAGTGATCTTTGCCAGCACTATTTTTACTGCCCTCGGATTTCTTCAAGCGTAGTAGTTAGTGTTTTCGCACTACCTGGCGCATGTACAAGTGAGAATTTTGAGATGATTCTTTTTGGAAAATTTTCAGGATTCATATATCTCAACTTTTTTCAGTTTACTGAAGTTTCTAATTTGGGTTCCAAGAGAAGGTATTTGAGGCCATCTCTGGGATGTTTGTACACAGTGAGGTTTTTTGTTTCAGCTTTCGAGTTATGTTCAGTGTTTGTACCCTCTAGCGGTTGTAAGGGATGCGACTCTTGAGCTCGGCGCTTATGGGGATTTCACCATAACTTAATAATCTACAAGTTTTCATATTGAAGTGAAAGAGGCTAAATCTTGCTACAAATTAGGCTGAATATTCATTCATCCTTGGAGCCCCTTGGTGCAGATTGCAGTCTTTGCGACAGCATGTGGTAATCTTGGAATATCTTTTTCTGCCTTTTTATGAAATGGTGAATTTCAAGTTGGGTAATTTTCTAAACTTCAAGAGGAACAATTTGATACCGTTACTCTTGAAATTTGGACGGATGAATTAGTATACCATCTTTAGTCCCTCTTTATAGTACATTGTTGCTGAAAATCTGCAGGTATATTGGGAATGACTTATGCTACCTAATTGGACTTTGGACTTTAATTATTGTATGCATTGGAACAAGTATTTAAGTGCAAGCGATTTATGTTGTAATGGACTTGATGTGCAGATTCTGTTTTAATTTTGTGGATTCAGATTTATGAAGTGGGCTTATATGAGCTTGATTTTGTGTAAGCTGCTAGTGTTGTTGGTGGAGTTCCTTGGCGGCCTTTTTCTCTTCTACTTTAAGCAATGAGTACCGGAGGTGAGTCGGAGTTTTCAGTTTACTTGGGCCCTTGTTGTTTTGTTACCTTGGCCGTGGACTGACCCAGTTGCGCGCAGGTCTTTGTGAAAACTCGACGGGATTATTTGAGCTTCCGGGGGATCTTTCGTGGTTCGCAGCAGTGCGCGCGCGGCGCGGTTTTCAGTTTTTCCTCCGTTTGAGGGTTCGGCGGTTCCCCGACTTCAGCGTTGCCTGCGGAATGCGACCAGGTGGGTTGGTTTTCTCTCCAAGTCTACGGACTTCCTTCTAATTCTATTATGATAGGATTTGCATGCCAGTTTAAGTGTTTCCTTGGAACTTTGACTAGCACCCCCGTCATATGTTGCATGTGTTTAACCAGACCAGTAGAGAACCTTAATCTGGGCTAGGTTCTTTTGTGCTATAGACATTCCCACACATTGCATTTCCTTCTGGACATAGAGTTCCTCGCCCGGGTAGTGGGCCGAGCGGTCTGAGTTTTGTGGGATGGGTGTTTCACTTGGGCCTGGGGGGGGCTGAGTGGGGTCTGGTGGCTGTGTTAGGCCAGTGTTGGTGGTTTGGGAACCGTTTAGAGTAAACGGTGGTCCCGGGTCTCTAGTTGTTACGTCGTTTTCTCGTCACTACCCGTCGTGATCGTGGGGTTCGTGTGCTATCAGGACCTTGAACCCAGAATGCTTTTGAACTCTCATGATTTTAGTAAATCAGTATTTTTTTTCCGTATTCCTAGGGGTCACCGGAGCTTGTTCTTGTTTGATTGGGCAAAGGCGTCACCCTTGGGAGTTCGAGAGACAAACTTGTTTTCAACTGATTTTCTCAAGAACTAAAATCCATAAAAGCTGGTTTTCCTCAATTCAAGACAGTTTTCAAAAGGGTAAATTTTATCCTCACCCCAAGGGGGTCGAGGAGAAATGATATTTTATAATAAAGGTCATATTTTTCCTAAATTCCCTCACCCGACCGGGGTGAGGTATCTGGGTTCTAAGGGCTGGTTTTATTCTTGGGCCGAAAACAACGGGAGGCTACACCTATAGCCTATTCTTGTTTGATTGGGGTCAAGGTAGTAGGATCCCGGGGTTTTCGGACTCTTTGTGGTTTTGGGCTGTGGAGCATCTCCAGCCGTGAGTTTAGAGCTTTGAGTTGAGATACGTTCCCACTTTAACCGAGAGGGGCCGAATCCCTGAACGGTAAAGGATCGAGAACTTCGATAGGCTGAGCTTAGGGTCTGTTCTTGTTTGATTGGGATTCTAGGAACCGGCCTATCGGGATTCTCAGTCCTTGCCGCGTCAGTCAGTTCTTCTCGCCTATGAGTGGGGTGTGTTGTGGGAGCCGTTAGGAGTGACGGCGGTCCCAGCTGTGTAGTACCTTCTTGAGTGGGTTAGAGTTGTGAGATTGAGTTGAGCTTTGAGCTCGTGTTACCGATCTGTTCGATCGTGGATTATAGCCTGCTGAGCCTGGCATTTCATGCCAGTTATGAGATACATGTGTTACTTGAGTTCGTTGGGGTCGCTCCCCTCGAGCTACGCCCGGGTGCGATGATGATACCGAGCCTGACGAGGCTGCGATGATGCGACTAGTTGATACACTAGAGTTCGCTTGAGATTGTGTTAGTCCTTGAGGGACACCCTACGTAAGACCAAGTCCTATTTGGGCGTAGTGGCAGTAGGTGAGCGCAGGTTTGTTTGACTGGTCCAAAGTGGGACAGTCATTGAGATTGGGTGGCATTGAGAGAGTGATGGCATAGTATGTGTCATAGTAGAGTTTTCTTTGAGTATAGTACTTATGACATATGGTCAGTAGTGAGTGGATGCATACCATCTTCTGTGTTCTCTTTCTCTTTGAGCATAGTAGATAGAGGCATGATAGCTGTAGATACTTTTCAGCTTATTTTCATTATCACCGTCTTTTTCTGTTATCTTATGCCTCTAGTAGACTTAGTGGGCAGACCGTGGTTCTTGGAGACGGTACCCACTGAGAACTACTGTAGGATGTAGTTCTCACACCCTCTGTCGGTGACAGGTTGCTGAGGCTTTCTTCCGTTCCTGCCCGAGCTGGCTTGGCGGACCGAGGACAAGGAGTCGCGAGATAGTTCCCTACCAGCATTGTTCTATTAGAGTGAGGTAGATGTACCATCCCGGACTGTGGGAGTTTGGTTATGTATTGTATTCCCAGTTTAGTTATCTCCCTTTCAGATTTGTAGATGTTGTATAGGTGGATTTCTTATTTGTATCACCTTGTATTTTGGGAGATAGACTTGTATTTATTTTCAGCTTTTAGTAGTGAGATTTTATATTACAGCTTTTATTACCCGCTCTGATATCTGTGTAGCTGTAGTTCTATCTTTTGCAGGTTAGACGCTTCGTCTGTACGACAGTTTCCGTACAGATGGCGGATCTGTTAGCGAGCCCGGGTCGCAGTTTCGACCTCGGGGCGTGCCAGATTAGGGTGGTATCAGAGCCTAGGATGTAGGTCATTGAGGACTTAGAAACCCTAGGCTTGTGGTTGGACATTAGGATGACTACGTGAGAGTCGTGATTTTTAGTGAGAGTCCTGATTGAGTCTTATACTTCTCCCAAGAGATGGGACGAGTGATTTTACATGTTATTCTCCTAAAGTGATTATGTTGGCTGCAGACAACATAATACTTTAGGAAGGGTAACCTGTCATAGACTTTCGCTGGATTGGGTCATATGATTGTTATGTCCTGATGTTTGTATTTGTTGCAGTTACCTGCGATGCCGCCGAGACGTCGTGCAGCGACGAGAGGGCGTTCGACCTTGGATGAGGAGCCCGAGCGGCAGGGGGCTGAGCACACTGAACAGGAAGAGACAATCAGGCACCAGGAAGAAACAGTCAGGCGCCTGGTAGAGGCAGCCAAGCGCCAGGAGGAAAAATTGGAACGTATGTTGAGGTTGTTGTTACGGAATTTGAGTTGGCGTATTTCGTGAATGTATTAAGTCTTGAAGATTGAAGATGAAGAAACTTTGGATCGTATACCTCAATCTCAAGAAAGAAGAATTCAAAAGGATCAGGTACGTTTAACTAAAGATTTTTGATGATCCGAATACTTCTTATAGTGTAGAAACACCTGGAAGAGTTTTTTTTATTGCATAAACATCAAAAACTGGACATGGGACATGTTCAGGATCCGGATCGGTCTCGGCAATCCGGATCCCGAAGGGTGTTTGTTCATACACTGGTTCAATCCGGATCGCAGCATCCTCTGATCCGGATCCCGAACACTTGTTTTACCTGCGTGCTTCCTCGATCCGGATCAGGACTTGCAATCCGGATCCCGAACATTGATGTTCTGGTAAAACTGTATGAACGATCCGGATCGGACTTTGTGATCCGGATCCCGAACAGGCATTTTCTGGAAATCGTCTTTCTTGCTTCTGCAATCCGGATCGTCAATTCCAATCCGGATCGCCGTCGGTAAAATTTCCAGAAAAGGCAGTTTTTGATCCTATATTCTTCCAATGGTTTCTAACCTATAAATAGGCCCTGTATTCATTTCTAGGGCATCCGCTATTACAGAAGAAAATAGCCGAAAAGAAAAAATCCACATATATAGAGAAGAAAGGAAATCAATAGATTTATTCTATGTTTCTTCATCTATATTGATTGATTTGATTCTAGGTTTTCCATACTCACATTTTGAGTAGAATCAAATCAATGAATACTTAGATGGTATTTCCGATCTATCTTTGATCTAAGTATTCGGCGGATCATCACCACCCAAAACAAACAACGATTTACCCCAAAATCGGCGCGTGGACTCGCGTGGCCTTGTGGATTCAAGGTGCAACCGCTCTCGTGGATTCGGAGCGAGGTACGTTCGTGGATTCGAAGCGTGCCATTGGGTGAAGACCGTGGATTCGGTTGGACGTCGTGGACTCGACGTTGGACGCTGTGGATTCAGCGTTGGGCGCGGATCGTGGATTCGAGAAGCGTCGTGGAGCGAGCGGGAAGATCTACTAGGAGCGTATGTAAAAGGTTGAGTCGTCTGTGAGTACGTTATATCACCTTGTACGTGTGTTAATTCTAGTGGATTTCGCCGTGTTATCGGTCCCGTGGTTTTTTACTCCGGTTTGGAGTTTTTCCACGTAAAAATCTTGCGTGTTCTTTTATTTTTCCGCATTGGGTTTATTTGCGCAATGATTTTTTGAGTGTTTATTGTTTACACCTATTCACCCCCCTCTAGGTGTTTTTTCCCCTATTTAGATCCAATTACTTATAACCCAACAAGTGGTATCAGAGCGGGAATAGGGTTGTAAACAATGGTTGAAGGTGGAAACATCAATCGACCCCCTTTCTTTGATGGAACAAATTATGCGTACTGGAAAGTGCGGATGAAAGCCTTTTTAATTTCCATCGACGAAAGGGTGTGGCAATCAATTGAATTAGGATGGTCTAATCCAACTGAAATTTTAGATGATGTTCGCACCTTAAAACCTAGGTCGAAATGGACCAAGGAAGAGATAGATTTATCTTCTTACAATGGCAAAGGAATTAATGCTCTATTTAATGCTTTGTCACAAACTGAGTTCTCTCGCGTCTCGGCATGTGAGACTGCGAAAGAAATCTGGGATGTTCTTCAAGTTACGCATGAGGGAACTAACCTAGTGAAGATTCAGAAACTGCAAATGCTCACGAGCAAGTTTGACTCTATCTCTATGGCAGAGAATGAATCTTTCACTGACTATTACACACGATTGCAAGATATCGTAAACTCATGTGCTAACTTGGGAGAGAAGATTCCAGAATTTAAAGTTGTAAGAAAAATTCTAAGAACTCTTCCTGAACGATTTCGCCCGAAGGTCGCAGCCATTGAAACAATTAAACACCCGGACGAAATGCGTGTAGAAGAATTAGTAGGTGCTTTACAAACTTATGAAATGACATTTCCTACTAACTATTCTTCTGGAAAGGCATCCTCTTCTAAGTCTTCAGGTTACGCATTGAAATCAACTAAAGAAGAAGACGCGGATTCATCCTCCTCGGACGACGACGAGAACCTTTCTATGGAGGACTTTGAGAAGCAGCTCGCTCTCTTGACAAGGAAGTTTCGCCGCAACTTTCGAAGGGGTAATCCAAGCAAAACTCATCCTTCGGAAAGTCCAAGAAAGGCAAGGGTTTTCAAGCCACAAGTCAAGAAAGCAAGAGAACTTCTCAAAGGATAAGAAAAGTTCAGAGGGACAAGTTCAGTGCTTCAAATGTCGAGGCTACGGCCACATTCAACGGAGTGTCCCAACAAGAATCCGGCTAAGAAGAAAGCGATGCAAGTCGTTACTTGGGATGACAACTCCACGTCAAATGAGTCATCCTCAAGTGATGAAGAAGACAACGCGACAGCTTTCCACGCGTCCACCACATCTTCTCCCTTCATGTGCTTAATGGCAAGTACATCCGATTCACTGTCCAACTCCACTGTTGAAAAGATTGCAACGGACGATGAATCAGATGATTCGGAAGGTGAAGATTTTGCTCTAGCCTACCATAAGCTTTTGAGGGATTCAAAGAAACTGGCTAAGCAAAACAAGGGGTTGAAAGGGAGATTGCAGGATCTCGAAGAAGAAGTAAAAAGGGTAACCTCTCTCTCAACCGATCTTGAAGTGGAAAGGGATAATTTGATTAAAACTAATGTTTCCCTTCAAGAGTCCAATGAGCAACTCGAGAAGAATTATATGGATATGGTGAACAAAGCGAATTACTTCTTGAAGCTCAACGGCGAGGCTCGACAGGAAAAATTGGAAATGACGGAGACCATACGCCAACTGAAGGATGACTTAAAGAGATTTTCTTCTGGAAGGAGTAAGTTGGACAGACTTCTTGGTCTTGGTCAAAGAAATAAGTTCGGCCTCGGATACACTCAAACTGGAGACATTCCAAGTTCGAGTGGGACAGTATTTGTGCCTCAGTCGGTATCTCCTCCTCCGACACCGGAATTCACGACAAGCAACGACAACAAGCCTACTACATCCTCCTCGGGATCGTCAAGACCTAAGGTATGTTTTCGTTGTGGCATTTCAGGGCACATAAGGAGAAATTGCAAGACGGAAGCCAAACGCACACCTCAAGCACCTCTTGCAATGACTACCAAAAAGGCTATTCCTCGAAAATCAACTGCAACTCAATTGAAGGAAAAGAGCCTTGGTAGTACACCGCTCAAGACGACATCATCAAGGAGCAGCAATTCTTCAAGCAAGACGCTCTCACCTAGGAGATCAACTTCACGATCATTACCGACGCACTCCAAAAAGGTTTGGGTGCGCAAAGGTGAAATTTTCCCCTGTCTTGCTACCAATGTTTCCTTGCATGCATATGATAGTTCGTCTTGGTACCTGGATAGCGGGTGTTCCCGTCATATGACCGGTGATAAAAACTGTTTTCAAACATTTGAGAAAAACTCCGGAGGACTTGTTGTTTTCGGAGATGGTCGGTCTTCCAAAATTGTTGGAAAGGGAACGGTAGCTATTCCAGATGGCCCGGTTCTAAATAATGTGTTATTTGTTCATGGCCTTAAGACTAACCTCATAAGCATAAGTCAACTTTGTGATAGTGGTTATTCAGTTAATTTTTCTTCTGATAAATGCACTGTAACTGACATGAACCATGCTTTCTTTTTAAAGGGGGTTAGATCAGAAAACAATTGTTATGTAGTTCCTCTAAGATTTCTGAAAAATGTAACCTAGCATCTTTGAAAAATGAAACACTTTGGCATGAAAGGCTAGGTCACATAAACTTTAAGGAACTTGCTAGAATTTCGAACAAAGATGTGGTCAAGGGGGTTCCGAAACTTTCTTTTGAACAAAACCTTGTGTGTGGCGGTTGCCAAAAAGGAAAACAGTCTAGGACTGCACACAAGAACTTGAACCACATAGGTACAAAACGGCCTTTGGAACTTTTGCATATGGACTTAATGGGGCCAACTCGTCAACCATCTCTGGGAGGTAAATGGTATATTTTCTTATTGGTTGATGATTTTCTAGATATACTTGGGTAGCATTCTTAAAAGAAAAAGCTGATACCTTTGATTCTTTTCTCGAAATCTGCAATCGTATTATGACTGAAAAGAATGATAGGATTACTCGAGTTAGGAGTGATAGAGGTGGGGAATTCATAAATTCCAAATTCATTGATTTTTGCACTTCTAATGGCATTAAACATGAATTCTCTGCACCTTACACACCTCAACAAAATGGTGTAGTCGAGCGCAAAAACAGGGTCGTACAGGAAATGGCACGTGTTATGCTTCACAGCCGGAACTTACCTTTTTATTTTTGGGCTGAAGCGGTGAACACTGCTGTTTATGTTATTAATCGCGTGTATTTGCGCCCGGGGACATTGAATACACCATATGAACTTTGGTTTTGTAGAAAACCTAACATCAAATATTTTCGTATCTTTGGGAGTCGGTGTTTTATTTTACGTGATCGTGAGAATCTTGGAAAATTTGACTCTCGAAGTGACGAAGGGATTTTCTTAGGTTATTCTACAAACAGCAGAGCATATCGAGTTTTTAACTTAGAATCTAAGACGATCGTAGAATCGATAAATGTTAAGGTAGATGAAGCTTTTCACTTTGAATCTGAAAAATCTACCCTCGATATCTCTCTTGATGATGATACACCTGCTAATGCATCTTCTTCTAACAATTCTTTCGATAATAATGATGCATCTAACGGTTCTTCAAGCTTATCTGATGTGCAGGAATCATCTCGTGTACCTCCGTCTACTCCTCTACCTCAAACGTTACGCATCTCCAAGGATCACCCTGAATCGAACATCATTGGAGATCCACAAGAAGGAGTTAGAACACGGAGACAATTGGTTTGCGGATTTGCATGCTATGTATCTCAAATCGAACCAAGGAATGTTGATGAAGCTCTCCAAGATGACTACTGGATTAAAGCAATGCAGGAAGAGCTCCATCAATTTGAGCGAAACAAAGTCTGGGAATTGACGAAGCCTCCGAAGCAACACAATGTGATAGGTACCAAATGGATCTTCAAGAACAAGAAAAATGAAGAAGGTACTATCATCAGGAACAAAGCAAGGTTAGTTGCTCAAGGCTACTCTCAAGTAGAAGGTATAGACTTTGATGAAACTTTCGCCCCTGTAGCTAGACTCGAGTCCATTCGTATATTGTTTGCGATTGCTTGTCATTTTAAAATCAAATTATTTCAAATGGACGTTAAGAGCGCCTTTTTAAATGGGTTTTTAAATGAGGAAGTTTATGTGGCTCAACCGAAAGGTTTTGTGGATCATAAACTACCTAACCATGTTTTTCGTCTGAAAAAGGCTCTTTACGGTCTGAAACAAGCACCGCGAGCATGGTACGAAAGGTTGACAAAGCACCTTTTGGAAAAGGGCTACACTCGAGGGGGAGCTGACAGGACTCTCTTTGTGAAGCATTATCAAAACAATTTCATAGTTGCTCAAATCTATGTCGATGACATTGTTTTTGGCGCAACAAGAGATAATGATGCTTCCAAATTCGCGGAGACCATGGAAAGCGAATTTGAGATGTCCATGATGGGCGAATTGACTTATTTTCTTGGATTACAAGTTAAACAAAACGATGAAGGAATTCACTTGTGTCAATCCAAGTATGCACTGGAGTTGGTCAAAAAGTTTGATCTTGAAAATTCTAAGGATTTTCCGACTCCAATGGGAACTAGCCATAAGGGACTTGGAAGTGAATCACATAGTGAGAATGTAGACGAGAAACTGTATCGCAGTATGATTGGAAGTCTACTATATCTCACGGCTAGTCGCCCGGATATATCCTTCAGTGTTGGGATTTGTGCGAGATATCAATCAGCACCGAAGGAGGTTCACCTGAAAGCGGTGAAGCGGATCATCCGATATATCAAAGGTACAATCAATTTCGGAATTTGGTATCCTATGGGAACGACTTTGGATATTGTTGGATACTCAGATGCCGATTGGGCTGGATCAGTGGATGACCGGAAAAGCACGAGTGGTGCATGCTTCTATCTTGGCCATTGCCTTGTTGCATGGCACAGTAAAAAGCAGAATTGCATAGCACTCTCGACTGCCGAAGCGGAGTACATTTCTGCAGGAAGTTGTTCAACCCAATTGATTTGGATGAAAAGCGTGTTGAGCGATTTCCGGATTTCAACATCTTCGGTAACCATTTTATGTGACAACACTAGTGCTATTAACATTTCAAAAAACCCTGTGTTGCACTCTAGAACAAAACATATTGAACTTAGATATCATTTTCTTAGAGAGCTAGTTGAATCAAACATTCTTCAACTGTCATATATTTCAACTGAGGATCAATTAGCTGATATCTTAACAAAACCTTTGGATCAAAAACGTTTTATTCACTTGCGTAAAGCAATTGGCATGCTTTCCTTGAAATAACCTTTTTGAAACCTTTGCTTAGGTTAGGTTTTGTTTTTGTTTTTGTTTTGTTCTTTATCTATGTTTTGTACATAGGACATTAATTGAGCATAAATCATAATTGACTTTAATTGCATCCTTTTATGCATTTAGAAATTTATTATGCTTTTGATGTCATAATATTTCAATGTTGCAATGATCATTTACGTTAATTAAACCATCTTTTAAGTGATCAAAGTCAATTTCTCTCTCAATGATCTCTTGGTATAGTCATTATCATATTTGATTGCTTAGTCGAGTATGAATTCGAGATCAATGGTTTGGTTGAATACTTTATATATTAAATAATTGATAGCCAATTGAGGGGGAGTCAATGAAATGTAAAATGCTCAAAAGATGTGGAAAGAGTTACATCCCATGAGGAGTGTGAAAACTACCACCACATGGAGAAAATGAAAGAAAGAAAAAGATACTCCATGAATGAAAAGCAAATTTTTGTTTTGAAAATTGTTGATGAAATTCATATTGAAATACTTGACTCAGTCGTATTTCATGGTTGGTATAAGGTGGGATTTTTAGTAAAAGATGCTCAAAGAGCCACTCCTTCAACAGATTGTCTAGATATATTATCTAACTTATCTGGGATTTCAAACATCTATTGATCTTGGTATTTCATTTTCTTTACCAAAATTGATGATTTGATAAAGGCATTACACATAAGATCAGGATAGATGTAATTGAAGTTGTTCAACTTTAAGTGTTTTAACTTTCGTAAATTTTCGTTTCATTTTTGGGTATTTTTGATAGATTTTGCATAATCTATTTCTTGTTGTATGAAACGATGTCTTTTGTTTAAAGTTGACATGGTAAAGTGCTTACATACTTTTTCTGGATTTTATAGAATTTTTCTGGAGAAAAAGTTGAAGCCGATCCGGATCGGGGTAAGTGATCCGGATCCCGAACGCAGGATTCTTCCTGCGGGTAGCCGATCCGGATCACATTCTCGATCCGATCCGGATCACGGCTAGGGTTTTTATAAGAACAAAGAGGATTTGATTTCTTTTACCCTAATCTTTTGTTCTAAAATCTCTAGAGCTTCTCTCTCTAGATTTCTTGCATTTTGGAGCTTCCAAACTCAAAGTTCTTCGGATTCAAGTAAGTTTTATTGATCAAAATCTCGGTTTTTCACAGTTTTTCTCTTTTGTTCAAACGTGAGTTGAAATCTTGGAATTTTTCGTTTGTGAATGGTTTTTGATCAAATTTCTTTTGAAATAAGAACTCTGGGTCAATTAGTTTTGCTTTTATGCTGGGTTTTTCTGATTAACGAGTTTTTAGGCTTCGATTTCTAAAAATTCTGGTTTTAGGGCATAAAAGAGGAATTTTTGAAAATCATGGAATTGATCTATTTTTAAAATTCTTTTTGGAAAACTAATTTGATTCTTGGCTTCTCTACATGATTATGATTGTCTAGGTACAATGTTTCAAATTTTTCAAAATTGACGATTTTTCATGTGTTCTTGAGTTGTTTTTCACAGGACACCTTTTAAACTCAAAGCACTTTCAGCAATGGTGATCACCTGGATCATTTTCCTACTTGCTGCAATGGTCCATGTTAAGGACACTGCCAAACCTAAGAAAGCAAAGAGAACCAAGCGAGCTGAGAATGATTCCGACACGGATTCGGAAACGGACTCGATTGACTGGGATAACCTAGAGATTGAGGAAGATGTCCCTATTGTATCCAAGGGGAAAGCACCTGCAGAAACCTCAAAGACAAAGGTTCCTCCTACTGCTGCAGAAAAGGGAAAAGCTCCCATGGAACCAAGTCAAATCAGAACAAGAACAAAGACTGGTGCGAGGAAAAGAGGTAGTGCTCAGGGCATTTCAATCAACGAACCTATAGCTAGCCAGCCTCCTCCTCAGGAATTCATTAGCTCTACAAGAATCAAGGATTTTGAGAAAAGAGAATGCATCGGTGAGAGACATGTCAATGTCAAACCAATGATGGAACGCTCTGCAGCGTTTGGGAGGTTATTTAATCAAGCTGGTCTCGGTCCAATTTGCAACTTTCCCGAATCAACTGGGTATTGCCCGCACTCAGTTCGCATGTTTTACCAGAATGCTACGAGTCTAATGGATCATGAAGACGGACGACGAGAATTTCATACCGTGGTTAAAGGTATCAAAATCAAAGTCACTCCACAACTGATTGGAGAGGTGCTTAATATGAAAGCAAGATCTGATGGACTCCACTACCTCAAGACTCAAAGCTTCAACGACAACTCGTGGAGAGTTGTAGTTAACGGAATCTGCGTTCCGGAAACTTTGTCTACCGGAAATTCTGTTTTCTCCAAAGAACTTAAGAAAGAGTACAAGTACATAAACTTCATTGTCTGTTACAACATTCTTCCAAATATGAACACGAAAGTCCTTCGATGGGATAGAATGCTTTTTCTCTATCTTCTTGACAACCCGACTGCATTGATGGGAGCAAATCTGAACATTCCTTATCTCATTTGGAATAGGATGACGCGCTATGTCGAACATTCACACCCCACAGAGCGACTACCATACCCAATGATTATCATGCGCATCCTCAAGAAGTTTAAAGTGGATACAAGCGCGAGCTCTTACATGTATAGTTTGGGGACAATAAATGAGACAACCATTGTCAAGTCTTTGTCAACAAAGCAAGATGATCCCCCATCTCCTCCACTCCGACAACGAGCTCGACCACAAGCGGGTACTTCCACAGCCCCAGTTCCTCCTTCACAGCAGGCACCTCCATCCACCTCTGACGATGATGCCTCTGTCACCTCTATCTTTAAAGAACAACAGCGGCTTTCAAATGAACAGGAACGTATGTCTGCTGAGTTCACTGAAATGAGAGGAGACCTTCAAGTTATGAAAAATGAGCTGGAAATCCTCACAGCTTCTCAAATCACTCTGAATAAGTCTGTCTCATCACTGAAGAAACTAGTGAAGAAGATGTTTGCTAAAATGGGATGCACAACATCCGATGACTCCGACTCTCCGGAATAAGTTTTTGTTCTGACCTTCTTTTGCTTTTTGCAGGTCTTTCACTTTTCTTGTTTGTCTATCGTTTTAACTCTCCTTGGTTTTGTAATTATTTGGCTTTGTTTTGTGACAAAAAGGGGGAGAGAGTTAGAGAGAACTCTGAACAATGAATGATGTGAACTGAACTTTGTGAATATCAAGGTAAGTATGACTTCAACTCAACTTTGGTTCTTCTCTTGTAATTTGTGGCATGCCTCTATACTAACTATTCGACTAACTATTTGGGCATGTAATATGACTAACAAGTTGATGTTGGACTAACATAGTGTGACATTTGGTTTTTGAATGCTTAGAAGATATGTTGGTTTTAACTATGATTCTCTTACATATCTGAATTTTTCAAATGTCATGATGAGAATAAACTCTATCTCTGTATTTGGTTTTGTATGATTCAATTCTTGAGGTATCTAACGATTTCTTTTGTCAAGAATGATTTTTGTGTGCAGAGATAACAGATGTCTAAGTCTAGAGTCTGTCTTAGGAGTTTATCTCATGTTTTTAATTTCTGGATCTCTTTTGTAAATTTTTGTTGTATGGTGATAGCAACAAAAATATCTTTTTGAATTTTCTTTTGTGGATTTGTGTTTTGTCACGAAACCGCCAAAGGGGGAGATTGTTACGGAATTTGAGTTGGCGTATTTCGTGAATGTATTAAGTCTTGAAGATTGAAGATGAAGAAACTTTGGATCGTATACCTCAATCTCAAGAAAGAAGAATTCAAAAGGATCAGGTACGTTTAACTAAAGATTTTTGATGATCCGAATACTTCTTATAGTGTAGAAACACCTGGAAGAGTTTTTAATTGCATAAACATCAAAAACTGGACATGGGACATGTTCAGGATCCGGATCGGACTCGGCAATCCGGATCCCGAAGGGTGTTTGTTCATACACTGGTTCAATCCGGATCGCAGCATCCTCTGATCCGGATCCCGAACACTAGTTTTACCTGTGTGCTTCCTCGATCCGGATCAGGACTTGCAATCCGGATCCCGAACATTGATGTTCTGGTAAAACTGTATGAACGATCCGGATCGGACTTTGTGATCCGGATCCCGAACAGGCATTTTCTGGAAATCGTCTTTCTTGCTTCTGCAATCCGGATCGTCAATTCCAATCCGGATCGCCGTCGGTAAAATCTCCAGAAAAGGCAGTTTTTGATCCTATCTTCTTCCAATGGTTTCTAACCTATAAATAGGCCCTATATTCATTTCTAGGGCATCCGCTATTACAGAAGAAAATAGCCGAAAAGAAAAAATCCACATATATAGAGAAGAAAGGAAATCAATAGATTTATTCTATGTTTCTTCATCTATATTGATTGATTTGATTCTAGGTTTTCCATACTCACATTTTGAGTAGAATCAAATCAATGAATACTTAGATGGTATTTCCGATCTATCTTTGATCTAAGTATTCGGCGGATCATCACCACCCAAAACAAACAACGATTTACCCCAAAATCGGCGCGTGGACTCGCGTGGCCTTGTGGATTCAAGGTGCAACCGCTCTCGTGGATTCGGAGCGAGGTACGTTCGTGGATTCGAAGCGTGCTATTGGGTGAAGACCGTGGATTCGGTTGGACGTCGTGGACTCGACGTTGGACGCTGTGGATTCAGCGTTGGGCGCGGATCGTGGATTCGAGAAGCGTCGTGGAGCGAGCGGGAAGATCTACTAGGAGCGTATGAAAAAGGTTGAGTCGTCTGTGAGTACGGTATATCACCTTGTACGTGGTTTAATTCTAGTGGATTTCGCCGTGTTATCGGTCCCGTGGTTTTTTACTCCGGTTTGGAGTTTTTCCACGTAAAAATCTTGCGTGTTCTTTTATTTTTCCGCATTGGGTTTATTTGCGCAATGATTTTTTGAGTGTTTATTGTTTACACCTATTCACCCCCCTCTAGGTGTTTTTTCTCCTATTTAGATCCAATTACTTATAACCCAACAGTTGTTTGAGCAGAGGACATTTTCAGCAGTGCCCCCAGCAGCGACTTCGTCGACCTCGTCACAGATCGCTCCATTGACAGAGGCATAGCAGAGGGAGCTTACTGACAAGCTAGCTTATATCAACCAGTTCCATCCCCCGCGATTTTCAGGGCAGAGTTCAGAGCCGTGGGATGTTGAGAACTGGATCGCGGCAATGGAGAAACTTTTTGAGAACCTCTTCATCAAGGAAGAACATCAGGTACATTTGGGGGCGCACTATTTGGAGAAGGACGCCGAGATTTGGTGGCGTCGAGTTCGCCCAGTTGGACCACCGGGAGTTCAGTTGTTGACTTGGCCAGAGTTTCGAGCTTTACTACGCGGGGCCTATTTTCCTGATAGTGCAAAGCAGAAACTTGAAGGGTATCTTCGACGATTGCAGCAGGGTGATCGACCTCTTCAGGAGTATATTCGGGAGTTTCAGCGGTTGCTGAACAGTGTACCACATGTTGCCCCTGATGAGGCTCAGAGGGTGGATTTGTTTGAGAGAGGACTGCACCAGGATATTTATCATCTTGTTCACTCGCACCGGTCACCGACTTTGGATGCAGCCATAGAGCGTGCCCGGTGGGTTTCCCGAGGGACAGCGTTTATGTCAGAGAGGGACGGAGCACCAGGGACTAGCTCCGGAGAGAGGCGTTCAGTGCCGCCCGATTTTGGACAGTCGAGTAGATTGAAACCTCCGAGGCCACCACATTCCCAGTCTGAGGGTCGTGGATTTCAGAGGAGACGGAGATCAGGAGGACCCCCACAGCCGAGGCACCAGCAGCAGTATCAGGATGAGTGTGTCATTTGCGGAGGACCTCATTCAGTGCAGCAGTGTGACCATAGGCAGGGGCGATGCTTTTCGTGTGGACAGTCGGGACATTTTCAGGCAGCATGCCCTCGAGCAGTATTTTCGGTAATGCCGCTTGCGACAGCACGCCCGCTACCTTTCCCGGAAGAAGGACCTCCTCCGGCTTATCGCCAGCCAGATGAGGCCACGACGTCGAGGCAGCCAGGGCGATGACCACCCACATCGAGAGGATGAGTTTGGGCGGCCCGATTGGAGGGCGCCAGGTTAGAGGATTGCATGGTACCTGGTATGACATCTTTTCCCAGTTGTTGAGCTTAGAGTTTTTGCACCCCCGCATGGTTGAGTTGTTGGATTGTAGTTTTTGGGTTGCGGCTATATAAAAGGGGTACCTCTGCTAGACCCTCTAGGTCTCTATGCTGCTGGGCTCTTGCCCCTGTCGCATGCCTCGCCGTCTGCGTCTGAACCGTCACGATCGCTGCATCCATACCCGCACCTGTGGGGGGAGTCACCCAAGGGGTGTGAGAACTACATCTGAGTTCCCAGTGGGTTCAACCACCGAGAGAAAGTGTCCTACACCACTTGGTCCAATGGAAGCAATAATAATAGTGCTAGGAAACTAAAATCCTCGATATCATATGCAGCTATACAAAATGATACATCACTGTCTGTATATACTCATCAACCCAGCACTACACTGTCCAGCCATACTAGGCTACCATATAATAGGTCACTACACTATCTGTGTATACTCATCGACCCAGCACTACTCTGTCTAGCCACACTAGGCTGCTAAGCACCAACTCGGCCACTATGCCGCTATATACAGGGTCAAACTAACCCGGCCACCTTGGCCACTCTATTTTTCTTTATTCTTTAGATTCTGGTGCTTTAGTTCAAGTTAACCCTCAGGAATTCTTATCCAACGGGCCCGAGCCCGGTAGTCCTGCTACCATAAGATAAGATTTCTAAGGTTGCCGATAACACCCGAAAGTGTTACCCCGCCCAACGGGAAACTTGTCATACGGGTCACTGCCCGGGAGAGGGACACTGCCCATGGCTCCGACAAGATCTACGTTTCACCCCGGAAGGTACGCCCATTTTATCTTTTTATATTTTCTTTCTTTTCTTTTTACTTTAGTTCTTAGCCTCTTTGCCTTTGATCACTTGCTTCCCTTTCTTATTCGAGCTTATAGCTCCCTTTTTGCCACTAGCAAATCACTTTCTCCTTTCCTTGAGCATTTAGCTCATTGCTTTCACTTTTAACCCTTCGAAAGTACCTCGTCCGACGGGTCACTGCCCAGGGAGTCACTGCTCCACTTGACGAGTCTCAAATTCGAAGGCGCCAATTACATTTTCTTTATGATTTTTAGCCACTTTTAGCTTGTTTTTAATCTTTGCCTTTTTGCAACAATTTTTTCTCTTATCCTAGGTCTTGCCATAAGGATAACCAGAGAGTCTCCTGGACTCTTAAACATTTCTCTTTTATTTCTTTAACTCAAATTGAAGTTAAAGTTATTATCCATTTGCCCAGACACCCTATGACCTTCTAGGGTTATATTTGATCAACTCTTTAAACTGGGGATCTTATCCCACTTTTCTGATTCCTCACTGAATCCTAGAGTTAACTAAACTCTATTTTCCTGCTCCACCATTAACTTAGAGTTACACTGACTCTAATTCCATGTTCCACTGTTATCTTAGAATTACATTGACTCTACTTTCCTGTTTTCCCTTTCATATCTCCACACTTGATCCATCTTTTCCATCCTCTTGATTCCTTACTGAATCCTAGAGTCAACTTGACTCTATTTTCCTGTCTGTGAGTTTAAACTCTTCTAGCTCAACTTAGGTTCCCTTTACCTAAGTCCCATGTCATAATTGTCCTAGAGTTCCCTGACTCTATGTTGAACACTAGTTCTCCTTAGGTTTCCTTTACCTAAGTTCCACGTCATACTTGTCCTAGAGTTCCCTGACTCTATGTTGAACACTAGTTCTCCTTAGGTTTCCTTTACCTAAGTTCCACGTCATACTTGTCCTAGAGTTCCCTGACTCTATGTTGAACACTACTTCTCCTTAGGTTTCCTTTACCTAAGTTCCATGTCATATACATCTTAGAGTTCTCTGACTCTATGTTGATCACTCTATCCAGTGTCCTTAGGTTGTCACCTAAGACCATGCCACTCGTCCTCCCTAGGATAACTCCTAAGTTAATGTCACTCGTCAAACCCCTATACTAGGTTTTCTCCTAGTCTTACTACCAACAACTGTTGCTCCCTTATGTCACGTGATTCCTAGGGTTACACCCTAACATGCTCACAATCATAATAGCTAATCTTTTTTCATGCATGCAGTTATCTTCAGTTCATTCATCAAATAGTAATTACTTCTACGCATGCATATTCCTCATATATCTTTGGCAACCAACAGTTGCACTTTTCCTCTGTGTTCATTTACACATGTACATCTATTCCTCTAGCTCTGGCAACCAACAGTTGCACTTTTCCATCTGAATCCATCTACACAGGCAATCATAATCATAATTACCTAACGCCTCTAACAGGCTACTATCATGCTTCGAATCGAAAAACAAAGGAGCAAGGGGAGAGGTCACCCAATTTCGGCAGAATCCCCCACCTTGTGGTGTACCCAATTGCTTGTAGACACTTGCAATTGGTCTTCGCGCAATTCCACTTGTCTCCTCGAGCTTACACGCAAAACGATGCACTTCCCTCGAGTCCGCACGCAAAACAGTGCACGTCCACCAAATCTGCACGCAAAACGGTGCGCGCCAGTAAAACCCACATGCAAAACGGTGCGCGCCACCTCAGTCGGCACGCAAAACGATGCGCGTCAACTCAACCTGCACGCAAAACCGTGCACGTACCTCGGGTTTGCACGAAAAACAGAGCAAGCTTCTCTTAAGGTTGCACGCAAAACGGTGCGCATCTTTTCTGACCCTGCACGAAAAACGATGCATAATATTAAGATCGGCAAGCAAAACGGTGCGCGACAACGTGATCGGCACGCAAAACGGTGCACGTACCTCAAATCTGCAAGCAGAACTGTGCACGCTCTGACTATAGGATTGCACGCTAAACGGTGCACATTTTTCTAACCCTGCACGAAAAACGATGTACATTATTAGACTTCGCACGTAAAACGGTGCGCGATAACACAAGTTGCACGCGAAACGGAGCACATACTTCAGTTTGGCACGCAAAACGGTGCACTTTTTTTTTCAACGTTGCACGCAAAATGGTGTATATTTTCCGAGTTTGCGTTCAAAACTGTGTATATTTTTCGAATCCGCACGCAAAACGGTGTATTTCTTCCACAACTAGCACGCAAAACGAGGCGCGCCAAAACTATCCCGGCAGTCCGCGCAGCAAAACGGCGCAGTATAACTCGGTTCTTAACACGCAATACGGTAATGGGGTCAAATCTAAACCCAAAGAAGGCATAAAAATTGTGCCAAAAATACCGTGAAAATAACGTTACCTCGTACAGTCGCGCTGTCCATCGGCTTTTGGAACGTTACGCGCGCTCCACAAGGTTCACGGCGCGCTCGCGCCCCACGAAATCCTCTCTTTTTTTTCTTTTCTTCCCTCTCTATCTCTCTCTCTCTCTCCCTCACTCGAAGCTCGGCTGGAGAAAAAAATGGAAGGAGAAGAGGAAGGGTCTGCGGGGAAGAAGGAAGAAGAAGAAAAGAAAAAAAGAGAAGAGAAGGGAGAGTGGGGGTGGCCCGTGGACCGGGTCCACGGGTCCCCCCAATGGGAACCCGCCAAATGGCGGTTCACTACGAAGGGGGGCGCGCACCGGGTCCAAACGGCGCCCCCCGCACCACGTGGCGCGCGTCCTGCGCGCCACGCGGGCGCGCACTCGCGCCAGGCGCAGCACGCCTCCCTCGCCTCGATCCGCGCATCGTCATCGCCTCGAGATCCGTTTTTGTTCCGTTTTCTGTCCATTTTTCGTCCGTTTCTGTCCAAATTTGACAGGCGGCTTCGTTTCAGCTTAATTTACCACAGAAAATTTTAAATTTTCACTTTTGGCCATTTCTGGGCCACCAAAAGCCCCGCTGTGTCCAGAATCATTAGCGGACCCCGTTCTCGCAATCCGGGTATCCGATCCACGCGAAATTTTTACTGGAACCTTAAAACATAATTACGAAGCTCCCGTAATTTTCTCATAATTTTTCGACACTGTTGGCGGAGCCCGTTCTCACTATCCGGCCTCCGATCAACGCGAAACTTTTTCTGTGGCCTTGAAACATATTTACGGGGCTCCCATAATTTTCTCGAAATTTTCCGACACTGTGAATTTTCCACTAAAAATCTGGGCCCCCTTTCTCAAATAAATTTTTAGATCTCTCCATTTTAACCCGATTTGGGCCCAACTCGCGTCCAAATGTTCCTTACTTCCCCAACTTTCATAACAATAGTATTTCATATCATCTTTATTTATGTGCCGAAAATCCGGTACTTTACATTCTACCCCCCTTAAAATAAGTTTCGTCCTCGAAACTTGAATCACATCTCAATTCCTACTTGATCGAGAGGGAGGAAATCTTGCACTCACTACTGGGCTCACTGTATATCGTGACCGTCATCACACTGTCTGCTCGCCGAGACTACACGAGCAACTCATTCATGAATCCCTATCTCAATCCAGGGATAATTTCAGACTTGGTGCCTGACCACTTTCACTAAGTAGGTGAAAGACACAGTTGAGCACTTGCTCTTTCAATTGCCATGAATGGCCCAGCCTTTACTTGCAAAATTTTCTAGACCATTTCGCAATCGTTTTTCCATAACACGGCTGAATTCGCAACCAATTACATTTACCGTGTTTCCTTGTCGCTCCACCGCCTAATGTGGAGGGCAAAGGCCAATCCACGAGTTCCCAGCTATCACACACGCTACTAGCGCTCTAAGTCCACGGGTTATCAGCTAACCCGATATCTTGGACTACTAATAGGTTCACAGACCACGGTCAAATAGGGCCTATAGCCCAAAACTAATCCAACACTGTATGTTGGCTCTCACTAGCACACAGACCCAATCATCATACGGGTAGATCCTCTCTTAGGATTACTACACCAACACTCCCACTAGGAGCTACAGCACCTCAATCACCACTAGCTCTACGGCCTGGTCACATCACAGTCTCAGTGTACTAATAGCCTCAATGCTCACACGTGGCATTCCACGTCCCCAGGTCATCGCTCGGACTACCGTCCCGACCAAATCTCTATCATGCCCCGCCATCAGGTCTCGGGCCGCTGTCTCTCACAGCTGACTGCGCCTGCCCACTGGGCTACAGGCCCACAGTCCACAAACATGGTCCAGGCACGGATCGTCCCCAAGCGAACCCGCTAATCGTCGCCACGCGACCACTATGCTCCACTGAGCGAAACCAAACTAACCAGTCGTCAATCCACGACCCAAACTCTCCATCAACACTGGCCACCCTAGGCAAAGGCTAACACGCCACCTAATCAGCTCTCTCTGGCTAAACGATACTCGTGCTCCATGAGCACCCAAACAGTTGGGCGTCCTACGCCCCCACGCAACTCGTAAAAATCCAGTGTCAAGCAACTTGCTTAAACACACGTACGGCTCCCGTACACCTCTCCCAACTGGGTTGAGGCACCACAATGAACATTCACCAACTCTGGTGATTAACTCGCAAATCCTGCGGTGGCAATCCTCGCCATTAAACCGATCCATCAGAACGGCGCCATAAAACTCTCGCTCTTTCGAGAGGTTCTCACATCCTGAAGCCTACTCTAGGCCTCACCAACACTACTACGTGGCAACCTAGCCACAATCAACGCGCCACACGGTCACTACCGTCATCAGGGGCAAACTCACGCCGCCTGGCCCGTAAATCTTTCTTGCCCTAACCCTTAGGGCACAGCAACTTGGCTCTCGCGACATAGCGATCACCATTTACCACACGAGTCGGTCCCTCACCGGACCTTACTAACCATACTTTGCCGCAGACCAGCTGACACAAGCCTACAACACCCCATACTGAAGGTGTTGGCTGCGCCGCCAAAAGTTCGGCGGCCATTGCCATTCACTTTACTGTCGCCCCTACGGGCGGCGACGCCGTATACTCATACGTTGTTTGTGCAGCCTCAACTTGCTGCATTATCAGCCACTTGAGTCTATCTATCTGCTCCAACTGTCATGCCGACGCTACTCTTAGGAGTTGGAATCAGCTTTCCTGTCGACGGGAAATTTCCGCTGACGGCAAGAAGCTTGACCTGCTGCTGGACCACACGGATAAGTGCGGCCACCTGCTATCGCAACTCGTATACCACGTTTGACACATAGCCCTCTCGGGACTCGAGTCAAACAGGTGCGTTTCTCTATGTGGTGTCATCCCTAATATGCACACCACAACGAAACAACAAGCCCAAACTTAACCATTTGAGCATCGCGCAGTCTATATACCGACAAAAAGGGCTCGTCGACCCAATCATGCGAAAGTATAAGAGGGTACTCCTTTTCATCTCCAACATTACGTTGTCGGCCGCCCAACGTAATATTCGAAGAATGAAAGCTCGTTGCCCTCGATCAGTCCCAACATCCTTTTTGGGAACAACAAAACCCAATCAAGTACTTTCGCCACCGCCCACGCACTCTCTCGTGCTAATCCCTAGGGTCTCCCTAAGGTTGCTAACCACCTAGGACTATTCCTAGGCTCTGATACCACTCTAATCTGTCACGCCCCGAGTCCGCCAATTTGTACGGTTCGGGCACGCCAACAGACCCGCCAATCGGGTAAAACCTTTTTCTACCCGAAAGGAACGGTAACATCCATAATAACACAACAAGTGTATGCGGAAGCTCAATATCAGAGTACTAAAAATCACTATAAATTTAAACTTTCATTTAATAAACAACCAGTTTAAGCGGAAATGAAAGCATACAAGAGTGAACCATAACTTAAATTTATTACACTTTACATTCCTGAACTTGCAAATAAAATTATTACAATGATTTCCTCACCATACAAGTTCACTCAAGAAATATATAAAAGGGGTACCTCTGCTAGACCCTCTAGGTCTCTATGCTGCTGGGCTCTTGCCCCTGTCGTATGCCTCGCCGTCTGCATCAGAACCGTCACGATCGCTGCATCCATACCCGAACCTGTGGGGGGAGTCACCCAAGGGGTGTGAGAACTACATCTGAGTTCCCAGTGGGTTCAACCACCGAGAGAAAGTGTCCTACACCACTTGGTCCAATGGAAGCAATAATAATAGTGCTAGGAAACTAAAATCCGCGATGATCATATGCACCTCTACCAATACACCAATAACTGTATATACTCATCAACTCCAGCACTACTGTCTAGCCATACTAGGCTCCATATAATAGGCCACTACTCTCGCTGTGTATACTCCTCGACCCAGCCTACTCTGTCTAGCCACACTAGGCTGCTAGCACCAACTCCCCACTATACCGTCATCAGGGTCAAACTCACGCCACCTTGGCCCTCTATCTTTCTTTGCTTACCCTCAGGTGCTTTATTAACTTGGTTCTCGCCATAATCACCCGCTCTGTAGTCCGGCTCCACTGGACCTTTTTCCAACTTTGCCGATAACACCCACAAGCTTAAAACACCCTAACGGGGAACTTGTCATACGCCGTCAACTGTTCGGCGGCCACTGCCATTCTCTTTACAAGATCTACGTTTCACGGCGACGCCGTATACTCATACGTTTTTTAGCCTCTTTGCGCTTTTAGCCACTGGTTCCTATCTTCTGCTCCGATCACATCTTCCCTTTCTTAGGCGTCGAAATAGCCTCCCTTTTTCCGCTGACCAAGAAGCTTCCTGCTGCTTTCACACCTGCGGTCACCTTCTAAAGTAGCTCGTGTACCTCGTCACTGCCCAGAGCCCTCTCGTTGACGAGTCAATTCAAGCGCGTCCCCTTGTGGTTCATGCTTTTAGCCACTTTTAGCTTGCTTTTAATCTTTAGCCATTTGAGCAATGCGCAATCTTTCCTAGGTCTCGCCATCATGCGATAAGTATAAGAGAGTCTCCTGGACTCTTAAACATTTCTCTTTTATTTCTTTAACTCAAATTGAAGTTAAAGTTATTATCCATTTGCCCAGACACCCTATGACCTTCTAGGGTTATATTTGATCAACTCTTTCGCCCAATTATCCCACACTCTGATTCCTCACTTAATCCTAGAGTTAACTAAACTCTATTTTCCTGCTCCACCATTAACTTAGAGTTACACTGACTGTCACGCCCCGAGTCCGCCAATTTGTACGGTTCGGGCACGCCAACAGACCCGCCAATCGGGTAAAACCTTTTTCTACCCGAAAGGAACGGTAACATCCATAATAACACAACAAGTGTATGCGGAAGCTCAATATCAGAGTACTAAAAATCACTATAAATTAAAACTTTCATTTAATAACAACAATTAATGCGGAAATGAAAGCATACAGGAGTGAACCATAAATTAAACTTATTACACTTTACATTTCTGAACTTGCAAATAAAATTATTACATTTCCTTTACATAAATTCCTCACTATACAAGGTTCACTCAAGAAATACATAAATGGGATACCTCTGCTAGACCCTCTAGGTCACTATGCTGCTGGGCCCTTGCCCCTGTCGTATGCCTCGCTGTCGTCTGCATCTGATCTGTCTCGACCGCTGCACCCATTCCCGAACCTGTGGGGGGTCACCCAAGGGGTGTGAGAACTCCGACAGAGTTCCCAGTGGGTTCAACCACCGAGAAAAAGTGTCCTACACCACTTGGTCCAATGGAAGCAATAATAATAGTGCTAGGAAACTAAAATCCTCAATATCAAAATGCTGCTATGCAATATAATATATCACTGCACTATACTATCTGTGTCTAATCACCAACCATCACTACTCTTGTCTAGCCACACTAGGCTGCTAAGCACCAACTCGGCCACTATGCCGCTGTATATAGGGTCAAACTAACCCGGCCACCTTGGCCACTCTAATTTCTCTTTATTCTTTAAATTCTGGTGCTTTAGTTCAAGTTAACCCTCAGAAATTCTTATCCAACGGGCCCGAGCCCGGTAGTCTTGCTACCATAAGATAAGATTTCTAAGGTTGCCGATAACACTCGCGAGTGTTACCCCGTCCTGCCGGGGGGACTTGTCATACGGGACACTGCCCGATAGGGTCACTGCCCAACTCTGACAAGAGTACTCTATCTACCAGTCATACGGGTCGCTGCCCGGGAGAGGGACCCTGTCCAACTCCTGACCGTTGTACGTTCGCCCCCGGAGGTACGCCCGTTTTATCTTTAATTTTTCTTTCTTTTCTTTTCTTTTTCTTTCTCTTTTATTTTAGTTCTTAGCCTCTTTGCTTTTGAACACTTGCTTTCCTTTCTTATTCGAGCTTATAGCTCCCATTTTGCCACTGGCAATTTACTTTCTCTTTTCTTCGAGCATTTAGCTCCTTGCTTTCACTTTTAGCCCTTCGAAAGTACCTCGTCCGACGGGTCACTGCCCAGGGAGTCCTGCTCCACTTGACGAGTCTCAAATTCGAAGGCGCCATTTACATTCTCTTTATGCTTTTAGCCACTTTTAGCTTGCTTTTAATCTTTGCCTTTTAGCAACAATTTTTCCTCTTATCCTAGGTCTTGCCATAAGGATAACTAGAGAGTCTCCTGGACTCTTAAACATTTCTCTTTTATTTCTTTAACTCAAATTGAAGTTAAAGTTATTATCCATTTGCCCAGACACCCTATGACCTTCTAGGGTTATATTTGATCAACTCTTTAAACTGGGGATCTCATCCCACATTTCTGATTCCTCACTGAATCCTAGAGTTAACTAAACTCTGTTTTCCTGTTTCACCATTAACTTAGAGTTACACTGACTCTAATTCCATGTTCCACTGTTATCTTAGAATTACATTGACTCTACTTTTCTGTTTTCCCTTTCATATCTCCACACTTGATCCACTTTTTCCATCCTCCTGATTCCTTACTGAATCCTAGAGTCAACTTGACTCTATTTTCCTGTCTGTGAGTTTAAACTCTTCTAGCTCAACTTAGGTTCCCTTTACCTAAGTCACATGTCATACTTGTCCTAGAGTTCCATGACTCTATGCTGACCTCTAGTTCACCTTAGGTTTCCTTAACCTAAGTTCCATGTCATACTCATCCTAGAGTTCCTTGACTCTATGTTGAACACTAGTTCTCCTTAGGTTCTCTTTACCTAAGTTCCATGTCATATACACCCTAGAGTTTTCTGACTCTATGTTGATCACTCTATCCAGTGTCCTTAGGTTATCACCTAAGACCATGCCACTCATCCTTCCTAGGATAACTCCTAAGTTGATGTCACTCGTCAAACCCCTAAACTAGGTTTTCTCCTAGTCTTACTACCAACAAGTTCTGTTCCCTTATATCACATGATTCCTAGGGTTGTACCCTAACATGATCACAGTCATCAAGTAATTACTCATTTCTACGCATGCAATTATTTTCATATCCATCATAAAAATAATATTTATCCTCTAAGTTCTTTTTGCACATGAAAATGAATTATCTCCTTTTGGCAACTGACAGTTGCATTTATCATCTGTGTCCATCTACACATACAAATTTATCCCCTATTGTGGATAAATCATAAATATCACTTTTCCTCTAAATTTTTCTACACATGCACATATATCATCTGTTATTGGCAACCAACAGTTGCTCTTTTCATCTGTGTTCCTCTAAACATGCAATCTTATTCATAATTACCTAACGCCTCTAACAGGCTACTATCATGCTTCGAATCGAAAAGCAAAGGAGCAAGGGGAGAGGTCACCCAATTTCGGCAGAATTCCCCACCTTGTAGTGTACCCAATTGCTTGTAGACACTTGCAATTGGTCTCCGCGCGATTCCACTTGTCTCCTCGAGCTTGCACGCAAAACGATGCACTTCTCTCGAGTCTGCACGCAAAACGGTGCACGTCCACCAAGCCTGCACGCAATACGATACACGTCACTAAAAACCCACACGCAAAACGGTGTGCATCATTTTAGTCTGCACGCAAAACGGTGCGCGTTAAATCAACCGGCACGCAAAACGGTGCACGTACCTCGAATCTGCACGCAAAACAGTGCACGGTCTACTGTAGGGTAGCACGTAAAACGGTGCACGTTTTTCTAACCCTGTATGAAAAACGATGTATAATATTAGAGAGTGCACGCAAAACGATGCGCGACAACACAACTGGCACGCAAAACGATGCACGTACCTCAAATCTGCACGCAAAACGGTGCACGCCTCACTGTCGGGTTGCACGCAAAACGGTGCACATTTTTCTTGTCCTGCACGCAAATCGATGCAAAATATTAGACTTGCACGTAAAACGGTGCGCGATAAAACGATCTGCACGTAAAACGGTGCACGCTTAACTGTAAAGTTGCACGCAAAATGGTGCATATTTTTCTACCCCTGCACGAAAAACGATGTATAATATTATAAACTGCACACAAAACGGTGCGCGATAAAATAATCTGCACGCAAAACGGTGCAAGTTTAACTGTAGGGTTGCACGCAAAACGGTGCATATTTTTCTATCTCTGCACGAAAAACGATGTATAATATTATAAACTGCACACAAAATGGTGCGCGATAAAATAATCTGCACGCAAAACGGTGCACGTTTAACTGTAAAATTGCACACAAAATGGTGCACATTTTTCTACCCCTGCACGAAAAACGATGTATAATTTTAGAGACTGCACGCAAAACGGTGCGCGATAAAATAATCTGCACGTAAAACGGTGCACGTTTAACTGTAAAGTTGCACACAAAATGGTGCACATTTTTCTACCCCTGCACGAAAAACAATGTATAATACTATAAACTGCACACAAAACGGTGCGCGATAAAATAATCTGCACGCAAAACGGTGCAAGTTTAACTGTAGGGTTGCACGCAAAACGGTGCATATTTTTCTATCTCTGCACGAAAAACGATGTATAATATTATAAACTGCACACAAAATGGTGCGCGATAAATAATCTGCACGCAAAACGGTGCAAGTTTAACTGTAAGGTTGTACGCAAAACGGTGCATATTTTTCTATCTCTGTACGAAAAATGATGTATAATATTACAAACTGTATGTAAAACCGTGCACAACAACTCAATCTGTGCGTAAAACGGAGCACGTACCTCGGATTGGCACGCAAAACGAGGCGTGCAAAATTGTCCCCGACAGTCTGCGCAACAAAACGGCGCAGTATAACTCGGTTCCTAACACGCAACACGATAATGGGGTCAAATCCATACCCAAAGGAGGCATAAATATTGTGCCAAAAATACCGTAAAAATAATGTGCGGGGCTTACCTCATACAGTCGCGCCGTTCCATCTCACAAAATTTCCTCCTCTTTTTCTTTCTTTCTCTCTCTCTCTCTCTCTCTCTCTCTCTCTCTCTCTCTCTCTCTCCTCGAAGCTCGGTTGAAGCTCGGTTGGAGAAGGAAACGAAAGAAGGAAAAAAAATGGGGTGCGGGGAGGAAGAAGAAGAAGAAAAGGAGGGAGAGAGGAAAGTGGTCCATGGTGCACCGGTCCACGGTGCACCTGCCGGTCCACAGCACCCAGCCGGGTGCACCCGGCTCAGGCACGCGCGCCCCCCTGCGGGCGCACGTCCCTGCCCGTACGGGCCCAATGGGGGCCTGCCATGTGGCGGCCCCCTTTGACCCACGCATTTGATGCGCGCCAGCTGTGCGCGTTGAGCAGCGCGCCGCGCGCCTTGGAAATCCGTTTTTATCTCGTTTTCTGTCCATTTTTCGTCCGTTTCCGTCCAAATTTGACATGCGGGTTCGTTTCAGCTAAATTTATCACAGAAAAATTTAAATTTTCACTTTGGGCCATTTTTGGGCCACCAAAAGCCTCGCTGTATCCAAAATCATTGGCGGACCCCGTTCTCACAATCCGGGTATCCGATTAACCCGAAATTTTTACTGGGACCTTAAAACATAATTACGAAGCTCCCCAAATTTTCTCAGAATTTTTCGACACTGTTGGCGGAGCCCGTTTTCACTATCGGGTATCCGATAAACGCGAAACTTTTTCTGTGGTCTTAAAACATATTTACGGGGCTCCCGTAATTTTTTCGGAATTTTCCGACACTGTGAATTTTTCACTAAAAATCTGGGCCCCCATTTTCGAATAAAATTTCAGAACTCTCATTTTAATCCCGATTTGGGCCCAACTCGCTTCCAAATATTCTTTACTTCCCCAACTTTCATAACAATAGTATTTCATTCCGTCTTTATTTACATTTATTTATATGTCGAAAATCCGGTACTTTACACTGACTCTAATTCCATGTTCCACTGTTATCTTAGAATTACATTGACTCTACTTTCCTGTTTTCCCTTTCATATCTCCACACTTGATCCATCTTTTCCATCCTCTTGATTCCTTACTGAATCCTAGAGTCAACTTGACTCTATTTTCCTGTCTGTGAGTTTAAACTCTTCTGGCTCAACTTAGGTTCCCTTTACCTAAGTCCCATGTCATACTTGTCCTAGAGTTCCCTGACTCTATGTTGAACACTAGTTCTCCTTAGGTTTCCTTTACCTAAGTTCCACGTCATACTTGTCCTAGAGTTCCCTGACTCTATGCTGAACACTAGTTCTCCTTAGGTTTCCTTACCTAAGTTCCACGTCATACTTGTCCTAGAGTTCCCTGACTCAATGTTGAACACTAGTTCTCCTTAGGTTTCCTTTACCTAAGTTCCATGTCATATACATCCTAGAGTTCTCTGACTCTATGTTGATCACTCTATCCAGTGTCCTTAGGTTGTCACCTAAGACCATGCCACTCGTCCTCCCTAGGATAACTCCTAAGTTAATGTCACTCGTCAAACCCCTATACTAGGTTTTCTCCTAGTCTTACTACCAACAACTGTTACTCCCTTATGTCACGTGATTCCTAGGGTTACACCCTAACATGCTCACAATCATAATAGCTAATCCTTTTTCATGCATGCAGTTATCTTCAGTTCATTCATCAAATAGTAATTACTTCTACGCATGCATATTCCTCATATATCTTTGGCAACCAACAGTTGCACTTTTTCTCTGTGTTCATTTACACATGTACATCTATTCCTCTAGCTCTGGCAACCAACAGTTGCACTTTTCCATCTGAATCCATCTACACAGGCAATCATAATCATAATTACCTAACGCCTCTAACAGGCTACTATCATGCTTCGAATCGAAAAACAAAGGAGCAAGGGGAGAGGTCACCCAATTTCGGCAGAATCCCCCACCTTGTGGTGTACCCAATTGTCACGCCCCGGGTGTAAACCAGAACCCGGGCCCGTCTACAGATCCGCCGTGCATGCGGTATTTCCCACATACACGAAGCGTCGGTAACCTGCTCAAATAAGAAATAATAATAAAAGAGCATAGAATAACCAGAGCTAAACTAAAACTACTGTATCTCAGACAGAAGCTGGAAGTAAAAGGTACAACAGCAAAATAAAGTACAGATGTCTCTCCCAGCTCACCACTAAACTACAAACAGCTGGCAAAAGCCAGTCCCCAAAAGAAAGTAAAAAAAAACTGTCTGAGAAGTCCAGGTACCCCAAAATCTCCAGCTACAACCCTCGGGAGGCTCTCTATCTAGTCCGCGATGCGCTTGCCCCGATCAGTTGCTGACGGCCCAGCAACTCCCACTAAGGACTCTGCAAAACAAGGGAAAGAAAGAGGCAAGAAAAAACAATGGGGGTAAGTACTACTATAAACAGTAGCCTCCCCTAGTGGGTAAAGCCTCAGCTCAGATATGCCCACCAGGTGATCAGAGGCAAAAGGGAAAAGAAAAGAAAGGGGTGCAGATAAATGAGCAACTGATAAACTGCTATCCCTAATATGCCTCTATATGATAACTCAACACGGATGGGAAAAGGAATGCATCAGTATAAAGAAGCCTGTCCAAAGGACCCAATCTGACCGCCAGTGGACACTGGCACTGCCTGCTCTGCCGCGACGGGTATGCCAGCCTACGCATAACACCGAAGCAAAAGGAGTCCCTAGGACTCAAAGTCTGTCTGCCGCGCACTCCGGAGTCGCACTCGTGGGGAGCGACCCACACGAGGAAAGTAAGTAACCTGAAATAGCAGGACTGGATCGAGACTCAATGAAGTGGGAAAAACCCTCCACTAAAGAAAGCCCGATCCCCAAAACACCCAATCTGATGCAATAGTAACAACACGGTCAACCACCCAAGATCCGTGGTCGCCGCAACCCCCTGTCAAAAACCCAACCTGTCCCAAATCCCCAATACCTGACTACACTGTCCAACACCCGCTCGAATCCAGCAACTATGCCTCGAGTCCATCAATGATAGGAGAATAAAAGAATCAATGCATGGTTTCTCCTAAGTCAAGTCCCAAAGGATAGTGTAGTAGTAACAGATGACAGAATTATATGATTCGTTTAATCATGCGTTATTCCAACAATTTGTCCATTTTCCAAGAATAATCAGTTAAGGGAATGTAGGCTAAGGTGACAGTCACATATGAACAATCATCACTTTCATAGTCCTCAATTACTATTTTGCCCCTAAGCATGCAGTCCAGAATAATTAAATGCTTAAATAGAGTATTCATTCTACCACAATTTATCAGGGATTAAATAACTGAGAATTAACTTCCTAGAGCATGCAGGTCTACCAACAACAGTTAACATCGTCAAATCAGGAAAACTCTGACATTCCTAGTGGGTATATCGAAGGAGAGGGTACAACAACCACCCACCTGATCAGTCGAGCTGTCAAAAGTCCTACAGCTGATAATACCAAAAATGGTAGCTACACAAAGTCCAAAAGGTCCCGCGCAGTCCACACTGCTCCTGAGTACAAAAACCGAGCTGTCACTACACATGTATTCCTCCAGAACTGCCAAATTTAACAAACAATAATTCGGCTGCGAAGATGGGCAAAAATCACCTGCTCACAATCCCCAGAAAAATCCAAATAAAATATCTCCGCGATCTACGCGTCGATAGCTTCGAAACGACTACCTGCACATCCAAATCCGAGTTTTCTCCGCTGAGATATAAATCCGGCAAGAAAATAACCTCCAACACAACTGTAGAAATTTCCCCAGATAAACATTCGGAAAGAGGGAAGGTTCTTACCTTCGAGACAACCTCCTAAAATCCTGAGAAAAATCCAGGAGATTCCTCGCGAAGAGTAGATGAATTTAGCCTCTTGAATCACCCTGATCCGATGTCGGTACACGAAGATATGGCCGAAACACTGTGTCGCTGTCCAAAAATCCGCAAAGAAAAAGAGGCAACAGAAAGCTCAAATACCTCTAAAATCCGAAAAGAATCTGGGCAAACCGTGAATGTCAAAGTAGGAGTCCTACCTGTCGTGAATCTAACGGCGTAAAAATCGTCGAAATCGGGTGTCGGAGAAAACCAGGAGAGTCTGCGCACCGAGAAGACGCAAAACGGGTCGATGATGAACAAAGTCGCGCCGCGCCGGAAAGTGGCCAACCTCGGAAACCGTGCACCACAAAATTCCGGCAAGCTACAGTTGGGTTCAGCTCAGGCAGAGGAAAAATTTTCCTTAAGGCTCCACTGTAAAATTCCCAAAGAAAAGAGGTGAAAATGGGCTAAAAATCAGTAAAAACAAGCCTTTATAGGCTTAATGGGTTTCGGGTTTAAAACCCTTTAGCCCGGATCGATCCGGCGAGGCCCGGGTCGGACCAGCCACCGTCCGACGCGCCCGGGCGCCCGCCACGTACCCCCAAAACAGGGGACAGCCGTGCGGGGCCACCGCGCGCGCGCCACGCGCCCCCCCGCTACAGCGGCGGGGCCCCGCGGGTGGCGACGCGTGGCGCAATGCCACGCGTCGACCGCTCCGCCGCCCCCGCTCACCGCTCAACGTCCCGTGGACCAGGACCACGTGGACCAGCCAACACCCGCCTGCCACGCGTCCTGCTCCCGGTCCACGCGCCGCTCCGCCTTTTTCCCTGGACCGAGCCGCGCGCACCCGCCAATCCGGCCGTGCCACGTGGCCCGCCTCGCGGTCCATGCACCCGCGTTCCTTTCCCGTGGACCGAGCGGCGTGCGCCGGCCAATAAAAAGCCGCCACGTGGCCCCGGCCGGTCCACGGACACTCCCATGCACCCGTTTTTCCTCCCGAAACTTCCGGTAGCCCGTTTTTGGTCATCCGGACTCCAAATTTGGCAAACAAATAGCCGTTTTCAAGTGTTTTTCCGTGCTGAATCCAATTCTGACCTCCGTTTGGCCAAAATCCTTCCAGAAATTTCGGCAAACACAGCCGAAGCCAAGACAGTAAAAGATACATCACCAGGTCCAACAGTAGCATCTCTTTGATACCCCATGGGCCAAATACACCAACCATAGGTGTTCTAAACCGTAGATTCAGTCGGAAAACTGCATGGGATTTACGGTCTCCACATCCTCCCCCACTAAAAGGGAGTTTCGTCCTCGAAACAAAAAGGAAGTAAAACAGCGTACCTCAACCAGGAATCTCGAACAGAGAAGGGTAGGTATCCCGCATCACCGTCTCCAGCTCCCATGTAGCCTCTCGCTCACCATGGTTGCTCCACTGGATCTTCACAAATGGGATGGCCCGGTTGTGCAATTCTCTCACCTCACGAGCCAGAATTCGCAACGGCCGCTCCTCGTAACCAAGATCCTCGCCAATCTCCAAGGAAGTGAAGTCGATAACATGAGAAGGGTCGAAGACGTATTTCCTCAGAGCTGAGACGTGAAAAACATCATGGACTCCGGCCAGGCGCGGTGGAAGTGCAACTCTATAGGCCACAGGGCCGATCCTCTCCAGTACCTCGAAGGGTCCAATAAAGCGGGGACTAAGCTTTCCCCGAACTCCGAATCTCTTGACCCCTTTCGAAGGCGAAACCTTCAAAAAGACATGATCCCCAATCTGGAACTCCAGGTCTCGCCGCCGAGTATCAGTGTAGCTCCTCTGACGACTCTGGGCTGTTTCAAGATGTCGGCGAATTAATCTGACCTTCTCCTCTGCTTCCAACAATAAATCCGGTCCCAAAGTCTTCCTTTCACCCACGTCACTCCAGTATAAGGGCGACCGACACTTGCGTCCATACAACGCCTCAAACGGAGCCATTTGGATGCTCGCTTGATAGCTGTTGTTGTACGCAAACTCAACCAATGCTAAGTGCCGATACCACCCTCCTCCGAAATCCATAACGCACGCTCTAAGCATATCCTCCAGGGTCTGTATGGTGCGCTCCGACTGTCCATCGGTCTGTGGGTGATATGCTGTGCTGAAACGGAGCTGGGTCCCCAAAGCTGACTGTAAACTCGTCCAGAAATGTGACACAAACCTCGGGTCCCTATCCGATACAATCGAGGCGGGTATACCGTGCAACCTCACCACCTCGTCTAAATATAACTGTGCAAAACGGTCCAACGACCAGGTCATCTGTACAGGTAAAAAGTGAGCAGACTTGGTGAGTCTGTCCACGATAACCCAAATCGCATCGGCTCCACTCTGCGCCCGCGGTAGTCCAACTACAAAGTCCATGGTGATGTGGTCCCATTTCCACTCGGGAATTGGAAGACTTTGCAACTTGCCAGCAGGTACTCGATGTTCCGCCTTCACCTGCTGACAAGTTAAACACTGAGCCACGAATCTGCCAATATCCCGCTTCATTCCAGACCACCAAAAGTGTGCCTTGAGGTCCTTATACATCTTAGTACCTCCAGGGTGGACGGTATAAGGCGTATAGTGAGCCTCTCTCAAAATCTGGTCCCTGATCTCCGAATCTGTAGGCACACACACTCGGTCCCTGTACCGCAGTACTCCCGAGCTATCTACTGAAAAATCCCCTAACTGATCTGCCTGAATCTGCGATCTGATCCTCGTCAAGTAGGGGTCCTCACTCTGTGCCTCACCAATCCTGTCCAACAGGGTGGGCTGCAAGACCATGGACGAGAGTCTAGCAGAGACCCCAGGGGAAACTACCTCTATCTGTAGACGCCTCAACTGCTCTACAAGTGGTGCCTGCTGAGTGATCATCATGCTCAAGCTCCGTGCTGATCTCCTGCTCAAAGCGTCTGCAACCACATTGGCCTTGCCAGGGTGATAAAGGATACTCACATCATAATCCTTTAACAGCTCCAACCACCGGCGTTGCCGCAAGTTCAACTCCTTTTGAGTAAATAAATACTTTAAGCTCTTGTGGTCTGTATAAATCTCACAGTGCTCCCCGTAGAGATAATGCCGCCATAACTTCAGGGCGAATACCACAGCGGCAAGCTCCAAATCATGTGTAGGGTAATTCTTTTCATAATCCTTTAGCTGCCGTGAAGCATAAGTAATTACCCTACCATGCTGCATCAGGACACAACCCAAGCCACTGTGTGAGGCATCACTATAAATCACAAATCCGTCGCCCATCACGGGTAGAGCTAGAACTGGTGCCGAGATTAATCTCCTCTTGAGCTCCTCAAAGCTCTCTTGGCACCGCTCAGACCAAACGAACTTCACCCCTTTTCTAGTCAAGTTGGTCAGGGGGGTAGAGAGCTTTGCAAAGCCCTCTACAAAACGACGGTAATAACCTGCTAATCCAAGAAAACTACGGACCTCAGTAACCGTCGTCGGTCTAGGCCAATCCCGAACTACATCAATCTTCGTCGGGTCCACTGCCACCCCTGCGGCTGATATAACGTGGCCTAGAAAAGCAACCTCCCGAAGCCAAAATGCACACTTTTTCAGCTTAGCAAACAGCTTCTTCTCTCGCAGGAGCTGTAGCACGATCCTCAAATGCTCCTCGTGCTCTACCTCACTTCGGGAGTAGACCAAAATGTCGTCTATGAACACAACGACAAACCGATCCAAGTACGGCTGAAACACCCGGTTCATTAAATCCATGAATGCAGCAGGGGCATTAGTTAGTCCAAAAGGCATGACTGTAAACTCATAATGCCCATACCGGGTTCTAAAAGCCGTCTTGGGGATGTCCTCGGCCCTCACCCTCAACTGGTGGTAACCTGACTGAAGATCCAACTTCGAGAACACTGTTGCGCCCTGCAACTGATCAAACAGATCATCAATCCGTGGTAGCGGGTACTTGTTCCGAATGGTCACTTTATTTAGCTCTCGATAATCCACGCACAAGCGAAGTGATCCATCATTCTTCTTCACGAATAAAACAGGCGCTCCCCACGGAGATACACTGGGTGTCACGCCCCCGGGGGTTTTTGAGTCATTTAAAGCGGAAAATTGCGTGTCTATTTTTTTTTTTCTTAATAAGGTGATATAAACCTCAACCCCGGTGCGTGCCAGACCGCCACATACACAAATTCACTCTGTCCACGGACAGAGTCTCCTTTGTGTATGCACGGCGTCTCATTTACAACATACAATTCATCACACATTAGTCACCAACCAACAACCATACCGTAGACATTCATCACCAATTAAAGCAAGTTTATAAAGCGGCGTCAGTGTTTGGAAAGGATAAAACCCAGCGTTTGCAAAACCCGTGCCCACGCGGCACTTCGTTTTGAGAAAATAATTTTCGCAATCCTCTAATTTATCATGAAAACATGCCGCATAAAAGGAACGCCACTAAACGTAATTAAAACATAAGAATACACCTCATCCACAGAGCTAATTAATACATGTTCACAACTAAAGCCATCCACAAGCAAATTAAGTATTTATACGAAAAAGGAAATGAGATATAATCATAATAACCAAGTGTCCGACTACGGTCCTCACGACGCAGCCCCACCGTCACCCCGGCTGACGCACCTAGTAGCAGTACCTGTCACGGAGTGGGTAACGTCAGTGACAAACAAAGTAGATGTCTAATAGTATCAAGGAAGGAAAAACGAACCGAAAACACCGAGTACACCGTAACCTTTCGTTAAACCCCTGTGCATATTTTAAACTGGGCACCAACCCCAGATTATTTATTAATTAAGCTGGGCACCAACCCCAGAGTACCTGTCGGGGAGACTAAAGTCCCCCCTCGTGCGCAAACACCTTTTGATGCTTTTAACCTCTTCACGGGGCTAGTGCGGCCCCTATAGCTGCCGTGAAGGGGTCCTCACGGCTCCCACCCCTTTGTGAGGCACACGGGTCAAAAAGACCACTTTTTCGGAAAAGTACACCATGCGGTGGCCCGATCCGCCGGTGTACGTGCAGCATCCGAAACCGGATTGCCAAGATTGGCGTGTGGTGAGCACCGCGACCGCAGCCGCTTAAATTGTTAGATAAAACATCATTAAGCGAAAGGTTAAACTGTCCATCTACTTTGTTAGGTAAATTTAAGAGTACTTTAATGGCGATAAATGCACTTACTGCACTTGTTGCACTTATAGCAACCCTACCCACCTGGTTGGAGAGCAATCGGAACTCCTGAATCCTTTGCGCACCCCCGCTGCGCACCTGGACCTAAGGAAAGTCCGCAAGGATAACTATAGTCACAAACATGTACTAACATCCCAAAACAAAAGACCCAATTTACCCTTTTTGACGGAAAAGTCCAACATCGTCCGGTTCGCCGAAAACCGGAACCCCGCGCGGCACCCAACATAATAAAATAAAGACCAAGTAGGTCCCAAGTGGCTGTACCAAGAAAGCCGCGGGAATAACGATCCCAACGGCGAAAACCGCGCTCAAAACGGTGGAAAAACGGACCCAAACGGAGCTACCGAACTTTGGGCTGTCGGGTGGTGCACAGGGGTATCCGTGGACCAGGCTCACGGCGTCGGCGACCGCGCGGCATGCGCCGGGTGCACGCAGGAAGCGTGCACCGCGCGGTTTGGGCCGGGCCGGTGCACGCTTCAAAGCGTGCACCGGGTTCACACTCGTCGGCCGCCAGCACGTACGCCGGGTGCACGCCTAGGGCGTGCACCGCGCACACTGTGCAGCCCGGCGCACGGTTTCGTGCGCCGGGTCTGCGCCTTTGGGACAGCGGGGCGTGCACCGGGTGCACGCCCGTGGTCCGTGGACCGCGGCCGTACGGATGCTACAGTAAACCCCAAATTCGCCGTTTTCGCGCCGTTTTCGCTCCCGTTTCGCGATTTCTTCTCCGTTTTCGCTCCCGTGCGATTCCGGCGACGACCCCGTGACCATGGTAACGACGGCGGCGGCCTCCCGTCTAACAACGGCGGCGGTGGCCTCCCGTTAACCCACTATGTCCCGCCGAAGTCGCCCGGAAAATTCCCGAAAAATTCCCAAAAAATTCTCGGAAAATTCCCGGTAAATCTAATAACTAAACCAACGACCGACGAACAACCAAAACGTCGATCGGGGGTCCGACAACAAGAAACCGGTTAAAAACCATCAATTAAAATTCGATAAAAATCCTCGATCACACCCGATCAAGAACGAGGATAAAATATGGATCAAAACCCGACGAAAATCCGCGAACGATGTTCCGATTAAAATAACCTTACAAGAACACGGAAAACCCCCGATTTATTTTAACAAAAGAAACGATGATAACTAACCTTAAATTTATCGGAATAAAAGATCCGATCTTGTTTCTCGCGGCGTCGGAGATCCGGATCCGCTCCCCGTAGACGATGGCGTCTCGTTCTCCGATCTCCGGCACGTGAATCGGGGCGATCGGGTTCCTCCGCTTCCTCCTTCTTTTCCTCTTTTCTCCTCCGGTTAGGGTTTTCCTCTTTCTTTTCTAATTAGGATTTCGTTTGGTTTTCGGCACGCACGAAAGGGAAGGGTTTGAGGAGGCGGTATTTTAAGAATAGGGTTTCGTTGGTAAACGGGGGAATAAATAGATCTCCCTATCTATTTATTCTTTTTATCCAATTTCACGCATACGCACCGTCAAAATCCTTTCGGATATTTTGACTCCGATTAATTAATTTATTAATTAATTAGTCCTTACCGATAACCCTATTACTTAATTATTTAATTAATATCCGCTTTATCTTACACGTGCGTAACTAGGAAAACCCAAAACATCCTGTTTCTATTTCTCAAATAAATATCTGACTTACGAGATAAAATCCTCACCCTTTTAAATCCTGGCCACCGATCATTTAATCACCTTCATTAAATAATCATGGGGAATAAATTCCCACTTGGATTTAAATCATCGGTTATTTAAATTTCCAATTTTCAAATCCCGGTCACCGATTATTTAATCCCCTTCATTAAATAATCTTGGGAAGATAAATTTCCAAATTTAAGTATCTGGATTTTATCTCTTATCCAATCCGCGAGATAAAATCCCCCCTTTTATTCGTACGTAGGAGGATTTAAATTTCCGTCACCGGATAATTGATTAATTAATTAATTAATTATCCCCTACGAGATAACCCACCTCATCTCTAACGGGTGCAAGATATTTTTGCACGGTTTCCGAAGCGTGACTAATTACCGCGTCGCTAAGGATCCCGTTCCGGGAGATCCTGACATCGGATTTCGAATCCGATCGCACCGTCGGTCATCGTTTTTCGCGCTCTATCGCAGAAAAATACACACACCTTGTCCCGGCCGACTTTTGAAAATTAAATAATTTTATTTCGCTTAAGGCTTAAGCGATTACATGTGGGTTCAAAAATACCCCTAAGAGTCGGGTCACTACACTGGGTCTCACGAAGCCCACATCCATCAAATCCTGCAACTGAGCCTTCAATTCCCTCAGTTCCGCTGGGGCCATCCTATAAGGTGCCTTTGAGATTGGTGCGGTCCCTGGAACCACATCAATCACAAACTCCACCTCCCTCTCCGGCGGCAAAGTCGATAGCTCAGAAGGAAACACATCCGGGAACTCGCGGACGATAGGGATATCCTCGAGTCCCGGTGCCGCCGTAGGCACCTCTACGACTGTCGCCAAGAAAGCGATACAGCCCCTACTCAACATCCGCCGAGCTCTCGATGACGAGATTGTCATCGCAAACAGGGTACTCTGGCAGCCTCTAAATACGAACTCCTCCTGCCCTGGCTCACAAAGAGTCACCGTCCTCTCTCTGCAGTCGATAGTGGCGGAATACCGCGATAGCCAATCCATCCCCAACACCAAGTCAAAATCATGGAGCTGTTGCAAGACAAGCAAGTCTGCAGGCAAAATCCAAGGCCCCATCTGCACCGGATATGCCAAACAACGCTCTTCGACATGCATAACGTGATCAGGAACCCGCACCTCTAATGCACATGACAAGGACTCTACCTCTAGACCATGCAGGGATGCAAATGCTCGACTAATGAAAGAATGAGATGCTCCAGTGTCGAATAAAGTGCGAGCCCGAATACCAAAGAGTAGAGTAATATCTGCCACCACCTGGTCTGCTGCTGAAGAATCTGCTAACTGGGCGGCATACACCCGCCCGCTCGGTGCTGGAGGTCGAGAATCTGTAGGATGAGAGGTGGACGGCCTGCTCGCTGAAGCATAAGACCGCTGGGCTGGTGGCTGCTGCTGCTGAGGGGAATATGGAGTCGACGCCGAAGAAGGTGCCGAGGAAGTAGAAAGGGGGCAGGTAGCTCGCACATGCCCCGGCTGTCCACAACGGAAGCATCGACCCCATCTCTGGTCACAAGTGATGGCGGCATGCTGACCCCCGCAGAAAATACATCGGTCAGAAGGTCGGGGCTGTCTCGGCTGCTGCTGCTGCCTCGAGGACTGCTGCTGAGATGCTGCCTCTGCTGCGATCTCTGCTGCTGGTGCTGCTGCGGATGCTGCTGCGGTCTCTGGGGTCCCCCAGACCCTCTCCTATCAGATCGCCCACGGCCGTAAGACTGGGACTGCGGCGGCCGTGGCGGTCTCCATGAGCTGGCCTGTCCCCCGTCCTCCGGGGCTGGTCGCTTCCTGTCGGAACTCTGCGCGACCGCGGCCCTCCGTCTGGCCACCTCCTGATCACCTCTCTCCACCCACTGTGCGTGCTCTGCGGCTGCCTCCAGGGTCTGAAATCTCTGAGCGTGCACCAGTGTGAAAATCTCTGGGCGAAGGCCCGCCTCAAACATCTCTACCTGGTGCGGACCGTCACGGGCGACGAAAGGCACACAGTTCAGCAACTCCATGAACTCCTGGAAATAGACATGGGCCGATCGATCGCCCTGCTGCAGATTCTTCAAGTTGTCCTCCAACTTTTTCTTCACACTGGTAGAGAAATAGGTGTCCAACACCATCCGCTTGAACTCCTCCCAAGGCAACTGCCGAGTGATCCGAAACTCCAGTGGCTCTACCCGCTGCCACCAAAAATCTGCATCTCCATCCAAATAGTGCACCGCCATGTGCACTCGGTACTTCGGGTCGACGAAGAAGTCCCGAAAAAGCTTCTCCATCGCAGAAAGCCATCTCCCAACATCCCGGAGCTGAGCATCCCGCCCCGAGAATCTAGGTGGTCCCCGCTTAACAAACTGAGAGAGTTTGTCAGCAAAATCCTGCTCCTCCTCCGCAGTCAAAGGCTGATAGCTTCAGGAGCCCCGCTACTCGAAGATGGCGCTGACGGCACAAAAGGTGCAACAAGGGGCACAGGAGCCTCAGGAACAGCTGGGGGTGGTGCCTCCCTCCGAGCAAGCAGTTGCTCAATCCTCTGCTCCTGGCGGCGCTGACCCTCCGCCAACTGGGCCACCAAGGCCCTCAACTCAGTAAGCTCGGGGGGTGTAGGCTGCTCTGGCTCGACAGGGGGCGAAGGGACACCCCGAGTGGGAATTCGACGTCGAGGAGGCATCCTGCCACAAGAAACCAAACATCAGTAACAAAACCCCACACGACCCAATCTGGCGGAAGTCAAAGACATCCCCCTATTTCTGTAACCTTATGTTGTCTGCAGCCAACATAATGGTTCAACAGAGATAGACTATGTCGATCCCTCTTCACTCACAGGAAGAGTTGACTATAACAATCACCGACTTCCGCAAAATGTCACGCCACTCACGCCCTAACATCCTAGGGTATGTCCAAAGGCCTAGGGTTTCCTAAGTCCCAACTGACCCATCCCTAAGCTCTGATACCAACTTAATCTGTCACGCCCCGGGTGTAAACCAGAACCCGGGCCCGTCTACAGATCCGCCGTGCATGCGGTATTTCCCACATACACGAAGCGTCGGTAACCTGCTCAGATAAGAAATAATAATAAAAGAGCATAGAATAACCAGAGCTAAACTAAAACTACTGTATCTCAGACAGAAGCTGGAAGTAAAAGGTACAACAGCAAAATAAAGTACAGATGTCTCTCCCAGCTCACCACTAAACTACAAACAGCTGGCAAAAGCCAGTCCCCAAAAGAAAGTAAATAAAAACTGTCTGAGAAGTCCAGGTACCCCAAAATCTCCAGCTACAACCCTCGGGAGGCTCTCTATCTAGTCCGCGATGCGCTTGCCCCGATCAGTTGCTGACGGCCCAGCAACTCCCACTGAGGACTCTGCAAAACAAGGGAAAGAAAGAGGCAAGAAAAAAACAATGGGGGTAAGTACTACTATAAACAGTAGCCTCCCCTAGTGGGTAAAGCCTCAGCTCAGATATGCCCACCAGGTGATCAGAGGCAAAAGGGAAAAGAAAAGAAAGGGGTGCAGATAAATGAGCAACTGATAAACTGCTATCCCTAATATGCCTCTATATGATAACTCAACACGGATGGGAAAAGGAATGCATCAGTATAAAGAAGCCTGTCCAAAGGACCCAATCTGACCGCCAGTGGACACTGGCACTGCCTGCTCTGCCGCGACGGGTATGCCAGCCTACGCATAACACCGAAGCAAAAGGAGTCCCTAGGACTCAAAGTCTGTCTGCCGCGCACTCCGGAGTCGCACTCGTGGGGAGCGACCCACACGAGGAAAGTAAGTAACCTGAAATAGCAGGACTGGATCGAGACTCAATGAAGTGGGAAAAACCCTCCACTAAAGAAAGCCCGATCCCCAAAACACCCAATCTGATGCAATAGTAACAACACGGTCAACCACCCAAGATCCGTGGTCGCCGCAACCCCCTGTCAAAAACCCAACCTGTCCCAAATCCCCAATACCTGACTACACTGTCCAACACCCGCTCGAATCCAGGCAACTATGCCTCGAGTCCATCAATGATAGGAGAATAAAAGAATCAATGCATGGTTTCTCCTAAGTCAAGTCCCAAAGGATAGTGTAGTAGTAACAGATGACAGAATTATATGATTCGTTTAATCATGCGTTATTCCAACAATTTGTCCATTTTCCAAGAATAATCAGTTAAGGGAATGTAGGCTAAGGTGACAGTCACATATGAACAATCATCACTTTCATAGTCCTCAATTACTATTTTGCCCCTAAGCATGCAGTCCAGAATAATTAAATGCTTAAATAGAGTATTCATTCTACCACAATTTATCAGGGATTAAATAACTGAGAATTAACTTCCTAGAGCATGCAGGTCTACCAACAACAGTTAACATCGTCAAATCAGGAAAACTCTGACATTCCTAGTGGGTATATCGAAGGAGAGGGTACAACAACCACCCACCTGATCAGTCGAGCTGTCAAAAGTCCTACAGCTGATAATACCAAAAATGGTAGCTACACAAAATCCAAAAGGTCCCGCGCAGTCCACACTGCTCCTGAGTACAAAAACCGAGCTGTCACTACACATGTATTCCTCCAGAACTGCCAAATTTAACAAACAATAATTCGGCTGCGAAGATGGGCAAAAATCACCTGCTCACAATCCCCAGAAAAATCCAAATAAAATATCTCCGCGATCTACGCGTCGATAGCTTCGAAACGACTACCTGCACATCCAAATCCGAGTTTTCTCCGCTGAGATATAAATCCGGCAAGAAAATAACCTCCAACACAACTGTAGAAATTTCCCCAGATAAACATTCGGAAAGAGGGAAGGTTCTTACCTTCGAGACAACCTCCTAAAATCCTGAGAAAAATCCAGGAGATTCCTCGCGAAGAGTAGATGAATTTAGCCTCTGAATCACCCTGATCCGATGTCGGTACACGAAGATATGGCAGAAACACTGTGTCGCTGTCCAAAAATCCGCAAAGAAAAAGAGGCAACAGAAAGCTCAAATACCTCTAAAATCCGAAAAGAATCTGGGCAAACTGTGAATATCAAAGTAGGAGTCCTACCTGTCGTGAATCTAACGGCGCAAAAATCGTCGAAATCGGGTGTAGGAGAAAACCAGGAGAGTCTGCGCACCGAGAAGACGCAAAACTGGTCGATGATGAACAAAGTCGCGCCGCGCCCGAAAGTGGCCAACCTCGGAAACCGTGCACCACAAAATTCCGGCAAGCTACAGTTGGGTTCAGCTCAGGCAGAGGAAAAATTTTCCTTAAGGCTCCACTGTAAAATTCCCAAAGAAAAGAGGTGAAAATGGGCTAAAAATCAGTAAAAACAAGCCTTTATAGGCTTAATGGGTTTCGGGTTTAAAACCCTTTAGCCCGGATCGATCCGGCGAGGCCCGGGTCGGACCAGCCGCCGTCCGACGCGCCCGGGCGCCCGCCACGTACCCCCAAAACAGGGGACAGCCGTGCGGGGCCACCGCGCGCGCGCCACGCGCCCCCCCGCTACAGCGGCGGGGCCCCGCGGGCGGCGACGCGTGGCGCAATGCCACGCGTCGACCGCTCCGCCGCCCCCGCTCACCGCTCAACGTCCCGTGGACCAGGACCACGTGGACCAGCCAACACCCGCCTGCCACGCGTCCTGCTCCCGGTCCACGCGCGGCTCCGCCTTTTTCCCTGGACCGAGCCGCGCGCACCCGCCAATCCGGCCGTGCCACGTGGCCCGCCTCGCGGTCCATGCACCCGCGCTCCTTTCCCGTGGACCGAGCGGCGTGCGCCGGCCAATAAAAAGCCGCCACGTGGCCCCGGCCGGTCCACGGACACTCCCATGCACCCGTTTTTCCCCCCGAAACTTCCGGTAGCCCATTTTTGGTCATCCGGACTCCAAATTTGGCAAACAAATAGCCGTTTTCAAGTGTTTTTCCGTGCTGAATCCAATTCTGACCTCCGTTTGGCCAAAATCCTTCCAGAAATTTCGGCAAACACAGCCGAAGCCAAGACAGTAAAAGATACATCACCAGGTCCAACAGTAGCATCTCTTTGATACCCCATGGGCCAAATACACCAACCATAGGTGTTCTAAACCGTAGATTCAGTCGGAAAACTGTATGGGATTTACGGTCTCCACACCAATTGCTTATAGACACTTGCAATTGATCTTCGCGCAATTCCACTTGTCTCCTCGAGCTTGCACGCAAAACGATGCACTTCCCTCGAGTCCGCACGCAAAGCGGTGCACGTCCACCAAATCTGCACGCAAAACGGTGCGCGTCAGTAAAACCCACATGCAAAACGGTGCGCGCCACTTCAGTCGGCACGCAAAACGATGCGCGTCAACTCAACCTGCACGCAAAACGGTGCACGTACCTCGGGTTTGCACGAAAAACGGAGCAAGCTTCTCTTAAGGTTGCACGCAAAACGGTGCGCATCTTTTCTGACCATGCACGAAAAACGATGCATAATATTAAGATCGGCACGCAAAACGGTGCGCGACAACGTGATCGGCACGCAAAACGGTGCACATACCTCAAATCTGCACGCAGAACTGTGCACGCTCTGACTATAGAATTGCACGCAAAACGGTGCACGTTTATCTAACCCTGCACGAAAAACGATGTATATTATTAGACTTCGCACGTAAAACGGTGCGCGATAACACAAGTTGCACGCGAAACAGAGCACATACTTCAGTTTGGCACGCAAAACGGTGCACTTTTTTTTTTCAACGTTGCACGCAAAACGGTATATATTTTCTGAGTTTGTGTCCAAAACTTTGCATATTTTTTGAATCCGCACGCAAAACGGTGCATTTTTTCCATAACTGGCATGCAAAACGAGGCGCGCCAAAACTACCCCGACAGTCCGCGCAGCAAAACGGCGCAGTATAACTCGGTTCTTAACACGCAATACGGTAATGGGGTCAAATCTAAACCCAAATAAGGCATAAAAATTGTGCCAAAAATACCGTGAAAATAACGTTACCTCGTACAGTCGCGCTGTCCATCGGCTTTTGGAACGTTACGCGCGCTCCACGAGGTTCACGGCGCGCTCGCGCCCCACGAAATCCTCTCTTTTTTTTCTTTTCATCCCTCTCTATCTCTCTCTCTCTCTCCCTCACTCGAAGCTCGGCTGGAGAAAAAATGGAAGGAGAAGAGGAAGGGTCTGCGGGGAAGAAGGAAGAAGAAGAAAAGAAAAAAAAGAGAAGAGAAGGGAGAGTGGGGGTGGCCCGTGGACCGGGTCCACGGGTCCCCCCAATGGGAACCCGCCAAATGGCGGTTCACCACGACGGGGGGCGCGCACCGGGTCCAAGCGGCGCCCCCCGCACCACGTGGCGCGCGTCCTGCGCGCCACGCGGGCGCGCACTCGCGCCAGGCGCAGCACGCCTCCCTCGCCTCGATCCGCGCGTCGTCATCGCCTCGAGATCCGTTTTTGTTTCGTTTTCTGTCCATTTTTCGTCCGTTTCCGTCCAAATTTGACAGGCGGCTTCGTTTCAGCTTAATTTACCACAGAAAATTTTAAATTTTCACTTTTGGCCATTTCTGGGCCACCAAAAGCCCCGCTGTGTCCAGAATCATTAGCGGACCCCGTTCTCGCAATCCGGGTATCCGATCCACGCGAAAATTTTACTGGAACCTTAAAACATAATTACGAAGCTTCCGTAATTTTCTCAGAATTTTTCGACACTGTTGGCGGAGCCCGTTCTCACTATCCGGCCTCCGATCAACGCGAAACTTTTTCTGTGGCCTTGAAACATATTTACGGGGCTCCCGTAATTTTCTCGAAATTTTCCGACACTGTGAATTTTCCACTAAAAATCTGGCCCCCTTTCTCAAATAAATTTTTAGATCTCTCCATTTTAACCCGATTTGGGCCCAACTCGCGTCCAAATGTTCCTTACTTCCCCAACTTTCATAACAATAGTATTTCATATCATCTTTATTTATGTGCCGAAAATCCGGTACTTTACAATTAGCCTCGACATCGTGACCTTATCTGCCTAGAAATATCCTGACTATTCCCAAAGAAAGCACCATCTCTGCCTCCACTCATACTGCGGCAATGATCGCAGCCCATCATGCTTCCGCTGCGCTACTCTGATACTAATGCCGATGCTGCCGTCGGGGTCCACCCAACCTCTGGCACCTCAGAGGTCCACGACTCTGAAAAGAGATCGAGAAGGCCTCTGCCTACTAGTCTGCCCTCCAAAGGCTCCAAACTCAATCCTACGAGTCGGGATAGGTCAAACAGCCAAAGCTGACTCAGTCGATCAATAGTGTCCCACTGCTCATCTGCTATCCACAGTTCACCCTGCCTCGGTGCCTCCGCACTAAAAGTCGACACCAAGGGGGTTGCTCACTCAATCGGTGCCACAAGATTCGTTACCACTAAGGATACTACAAAGGGGTTGGTCTCGACGGAAAGCACTGTCGGAGATGCCCACTGCTCCAACAACTGTATCATCCTATCCGCTGCTCACTCCGTCGCCGATATGCCACTGCCAATCCTGACATCTGGGTCTGGAGCTCTCTGACCTCAATCTGGATATTCGGCCCGAAACTGCCTATCCTAGCCGACAAGCTGCAATGGGGTGCACCCAGATCAGACTCTGTGTCAGGGAGACACCGCACACCACGACGAACCACACAACAAAACACACAACAAGCACTCGACCCAATCCAGCGAAAGTCTAAGACATGTCACCCATTCCATAACATTATGTTGTCTGCATCCAACATAATCGCTGAGGAGAATAAATATGCCAATCACTCGTCCCGTCCCTTGGGAGAGGTATAAAACTCAATCAGGACTCTCGCTATAAGTCACGACTCTCACGTAGTCATCCTAAGGTCCAACCACAAGCCTAGGGTTTCTATGTCCATAATGATCTACATCCTAGGCTCTGATACCACTCTAATTTGTCACGCCCCGGGAGTCGAAACTGCGACCCGGGCTCTCCAACAGATCCGCCACCTATGCGAAACCCCGCATAGGCGAAGCGTCCAACCTGCAAAGTATCATCTAACAGCTAAATAGATATCAGAGCTGAAGAAAAACTGCTATAATAAAAAGCCGAATCACTATACAACTAAAAAAAAAAAAAAAAAAGTACAATATCCATCTCCCAAAAATAATAATATAATAATCCGGTCCACCGAAACTGTAATACAAGTAAAAGCCACCTATACAACATCTATAAATCCAAATAGGGAGATAAACAAGATAATAAAAAATACAACTGTGTACAGTGGAACCCACAATCCGGGTTGGTACATCTATCCCACTGTAGAAATCAACTCTGGTAGGGATCTATCTCGTGACTCCCTCGCCTCGATCCGTCAACCGAAAGATCCGCAACTCCCGCAGCAGTCACTGCAAAACAAAGGGGGGAAAGAGGAAAGACTACAATGGGGGTGAGAACCACTAGTAAAACCAGTAGCCTCCCCCCTGTGGGTAAAGCCTCAAACCCCAACGTACCCACAAGGTCTACCAGACGCAAAAAGGAAAGGAAGAGTGGTAAGCAATAGAGACTGCTGGAAATAGGAAACTACCACTACTATGTCTCTAAAATACCAAGCTAAAAGAATAGCTAAATGTATGCATCAGTAAATAAATGCCTGCCTGAATAAACCCAATCCGACCACCAGTAAACACTGGTACTGCCTGCTGTGCCTGCCAAATCGGGTATGCCAGCCTACGCACAACACCGATAGGGGATAGGAGTCTCGAGGACTCAAAGTCTGTATATCGCACACTCCGGAGTGGCACTCGAGGGGAGCGACCCACACGAGTAAAGTGCCTGAGTAATAAGTATCATGGTAGTATAAGTCAGCAGGACTGGATCACAACTCTGATCAAAGTGGGAAAACCCATCCACTAAAGAAAGCCCGATCCCCCGAATCTGATGCAATAATAACCACCCGGTCGACCGCCCAAAGTCCGCAATCGCCGCAATACCCTGCCATCAAGCCCAGCCTGTCCCATATCCCAAGAATCTGACTACACTATCCCAAACCCTCTGCTCGCACCCGAGCTACAAATACCCAGAGTCTAAAATGAAAAGGAGAAAGTATAAAGCATAGTTTCTCCTAAGTCAAATTCCAATATGCATATAGTGTAGCAGAAAAAGGTGGCCTATCTAGATGACCATACAAGCATGCAAATGTCCCAAAATGATAAAGAGAAAACAGGTGTCGATGTTCTTACATTTATTAGAGCATGCTATTCCAATATATCGATAATTGCATAAGAACATTAAGTGCGACATAGCCTGTGCCTGCCTATACCACATACACGATGCTCACAAAGTATAAAATAAGGAAATGCCACACCTAATCAACATCATATAAGGTGGTACAACGCTTGTCAAACCTTACCCTCACACATGAATAGTCTAAGGCTCCACAACCTTCATTGATCTCACATAGGATGAACATAGGATCTACCAACAACATCCAATCTCATTTGGAAGAATTAGGAGTCATGAACAATGCTTAGTCTCATAAGGAGTAGGCCTCAACTCATAATAATATCCATCTTATTGTGAATGAATTGAAAATCAGAGGCATAGGTCATTCTCACATCAACCAGATCAATAACCCACATCAACACCCATTTTCACATAAGCTAGATCAAAGATCAATCAACTATTCATTCTTTCATAGATAGATTAAGAATCAACATCTATGCCCAATATCACATATTGTAGGATAAGGATCAACAACTATAATTCATATCACCAAGTGGAGACATTATTCTCATATAGATAAGTCAAGAATCATTTAATATATAACCTCTCATGACATAGGTTCAAGAATCATCAACAAGATCACCCTCACTTACCCTTGATAGCCATTCACACTTAGCCCATATGACATTCACATAAAGTCATAATAACCCTTCTCACATAGCAACCATGTCCTTCACACATCAACCAACCCGACATTCACACTTGAGTTAATGAACCATTCGCATATAGCAACCAAAATTATTCTCGCATAACTTAAGCAAGTCCTCTTCACACACAATAGCCAATCCTTCACATACATCGACCAAAATCATTCTCACATGAATCAAGTTAACCATTCATCACAAAGGGTAGGCTAAAGATTAATTTTCCCAAATACTCTCACATAGCCATAATTTAAGGATGATCGCTTATAATCGCTTTATATGAGATAATGCAACATCCATCCAACTATTCATTCACTCGTGTATACACAGAGGATCAAATAACTTAATCTAAACATGGATATCCAAGCATAATATACCAAGGAGAAGAGAACAACAATCAACTATGCCATGAGGGAAACCAATAGCCCGAGTGGGTAAATCGTTGTTTTCGGCAAAGCACAACCACCCACCTGAAACTTGACGATCCGATGCCCGGTCTGGCTGAATTTTGGCGTGAGTAATTCTTATCCTCCCAGGAGCCCGATGCCGTGAAAATCATCCAATTCTGCCTCACGGATTGGGTGCAATCACTGAAACAATGCACACTGCGCACTCAAATTCCAAAATTTCAGCAATGGAAAATAAGTTTAAGAAAATGTAGGTGCAGCCCCAAATACCTCAAGATAAAGTTCCTAGCAGTAAAACAAAGATGTCCTCTTTCAAACAACCATCTTCAAGTCCTCAAAAATCCACCATCAATTTCCCTTAACATTCAAATGAAGCAAAATCACAATGCTGTCCAAAAACTGCTAACATAAACTTGCTAGCATTTCCAAGCTTAATTAGGGGCTTTTCCAAAGGGATTTATCCACAGATTACAAAAGGGAATTTGTTCACCTTGAAGTTAAGAAGAAGTCCCAACTTGAATTTCTGATAAAGACCTTGTATCCACAAAGTTATCTGCATTCTAAGGTGCATTGCTCTAATCAAAACTAAAACAGGGACTACAGTAATCCATATAACAACACTTGGAAAGATTATTAATGTTACCTAACCAATTGAGCTCCAAATCCTGTAAGAGAGGTACCATTGGATTCCTTATCGAGAGTAGATACAAATTGAGCTAAAGAACTCCAATTTTCATGCTCGAATGAAGGAGAAAACCCATAAACACTTTGAACTATCCACCAAGTTCCATCTGTACACGAATGCAGCAAGGTGCTCCAAAGATCATGCATACACTCTAATAAAAACTCAGTTCTGGGGAAAATGGTTTTACCAATATTGTCGATCTTTGAGTCCTGGAATTTTCCCCGCAAAAATCATCCAAAAATTTCACTCCTACAATTCAGAAAAGCCAAAATACTAAAGGCTGCCCAAAAATCCAGACTGAAACAAAGGGTCCCAAAGATGGCCCTAAAACTCTGTAAAACCATGAGATCTGAGGGAAGAGTTGAATACAAAGATTGTAGCCTTACCTCTCGTGAAAACGTAGAACCAGAAATGAGCTCAAAAGTCCAAGAGATGAGTCCTGGGGAATTTTCGTACTGAAACGCGACGGAGAGGGCTGTGAAGTAGCAATGGTGATGTCCTCAAACCTTGGTGAAGAAGATGATCCAAATGGCCTCCAAAAATCCCCAAAAAATCTAATTTTGTTGAAGACTTGTTGATGAAGCTCTGGTAAAAATCCCCACTGAGAAAGACCCTCCAAAAGATCTAAAATGGAGGATGAAACTCCATTTAAATAACAAGAGGATGAAGCTGCTGGAAAAAAAACCCCTGTTGCTACAGTAACGGGCCGGCCCGGCACTGTGCCGCCGGGCCGCCACGCGTCGCCCATCCGCGCGCTCCCACGCAGCCGAACCCGCGCCCGATCGCCGCCACGTGTCGCTTCCCGACAGGCCAATCCGCGCGACCAATCGGGAGGCGACACGTGGCCTCCCTTATCCACCTGCAGCAGCGCCTGCCCGCGTTGCTGCCCGCGCCTGCCCGGCCTGCCCACGCCTACTGCGTGGGCCGGGCCTGCTGCGCCGCGTCTCCAGCGCCTGCCACGTGGCATACGGACCCAATTGGGAGCCGCCACGTGGCACCCTCTCCGGTCCACCAGTCCACCATGCTCCCAAAAACACTGTAAACTTCGGGTTGCCCGTTTTCGCGCGTCCGGACTCAGAAAAATACATGTAAATAGCCGATTTTCATCGTTTTTCCGCGCTGAATCCAAATACGAAGTCCGTTTTGCAAGATTAAATTTCTAATTTTTGGCGAAACTCCACATTAGGCAATCTTGATCCATTTCTCGCACTGAGTCCGTTTCTTGGGTCCGATTTGCGCGCAATCAACACCATCCACAAAAATAGGCCTCCACAAGTTGTCGATCACACTGTAATGACCAGGAAGTTTCGGGTCTTCACAGTAGGAGTCAATGTGGCTGTAACCAATGATGCCGTCTCGCGAGTTATCCGCTGCACGACCTCAGTGAGCGCCGCCAATTGCCCCGATAATTCCTGGACTTGTTGCCGAAGCAACGGGTCCTCCCTGGCTGCAGTAGCCTCGGCGACAACCGGCCTCACTCCCTTCTCTCCTCTACCTCCACCCGAAGATCGGGTGCATGCCATACTCTGTACACACATCGCAAGGAATTAACAACCAACAACAACCAAAATTGATGAAGTAATCAAATACGAATTAAAGAAAGGCATAATGATTAAAATAAAAAAACTTAAAACCACCTACTCGTGTAACCGGGGGACCTTATTAATTACACTAGATATTTGCATGAATAAGGATACTGTGGATGTTTTAAAAATAGATGCACATTTAGTAATTTCCTTACATTTCTCTTCTAAAATTATCTTTTTCTCTCGGAAAGTTCTATTTCTCTTCTAAAATCATCTTTTTCTCTTAGAAACTATCATCGTAATGTCACCCATATTATCGTTGCCACCGCCACAGCTGGCACCGCCAATATTGTCATTAGTTTTTTCCTTCAAAGAAGTGAACATTATTATTTAGTCAAATATAAAGTTTGCATTGATTGGTTGATCCTCCAATATCTCAAGTTGTAAACATAATATAACATTACTTTAATCTATTGAAGTTTAGAAAAGTGATATAATTTGATATGATATTTAAAAGCATCAAGAATTATGTTGCTAATTATTTTACTACCTCACAAGAAAAAAATGAACTTATTTTACTATCTCACAAGGAAGAAATGAACCAACAATAATTGTCATTTGTTTGGACTGGTCTGTATTTTCCACAAGCATGAAAAAATAATGGATAATAAAATGGTTTGGATAGAGTGACTTTTAAGTCACTAGATGATTGTTGTTCTATCATATATATATATATATATATATATATATATATATATATATATATATATATATATATATGAATAAAACTTTATACTCTTTGATATTATTTATTTGGTGATCAAATTATTCAAAATTACTAATTCAAATGGCCGGTGTAAGAAATTTGTCATTTATATAACGACATGACACGCTAGTAATAATAACACGTTGGACTTAAACCACCGGTCTAAAATACTTAAATTTAATTATTATTACTAGAGTGTCTGATCTTTTTTATTTTCAATCAAAACCGTTTTTCCATCCGATGTGAGACTATAGACTATCCCCGTTTAGATCCTAACGTCCTCGCATCCCGGTGGATAGTGGCTTCCAGATAATATGCTCCCCAAATCCAAATCTCTACGCCTATCATTGGCATAGGACCTCCGTTGCTCCTTGGCAACTAAAATGCTCAAGTATCCCAAGTACAACACTCACATCCATCCACCGGGGAAGGAATTTCAACATCGGAAACCACTCTTAATCCCTCAGCTCTAAATTCCCAATTCCAAAAGTGGCGACTACAGATCGACACCTCATTCCAAGATCGCGCTGCTTGCCTCCCCAAGGCTTACAGAACATAAAATCATGCCGGAATAGACTATAGGATATTGTTACGGAATTTGAGTTGGCGTATTTCGTGAATGTGTTAAGTCTTGAAGATTGAAGATGAAGAAATTTTGGATCGTCTACCTCAATCTCAAGAAAGAAGAATTCAAAAGGATCAGGTACGTTTAACTAAAGAATTTTGATGATCCGAATACTTCTTATAGTGTAGAAACACCTGGAAGAGGTTTTAATTGCTTATTCATCAAAAACTGGACATGGGACATGTTCAGGATCCGGATCGTGGCTTTCAATCCGGATCCCGAAAGGTGTTTGTTCATACACTGGTTCAATCCGGATCGCAGCACTCTCTGATCCGGATCCCGAACACTAGTTTTACCTGTGTGCTTCTTCGATCCGGATCAGGAATTGCAATCCGGATCCCGAACATGATATTCTGGTAAAACTGTATGAACGATCCGGATCGGTGACTACGATCCGGATCCCGAACAGGCAATTTTCTGGAAATCGTCTTTGTGCTTCTGCAATCCGGATCGCCAGATCTGATCCGGATCGCCGTCGGTAAAACTTTCCAGAAAAGGCTGTTTTTGATCCGAATATTCTTCCTAGGGTTTCTAACCTATAAATAGCCCTTCCATTTCATTTCTAGGGCATCCGCAATAGATCGGCTGGTTAAGAAAAGATAGCCGAAAAGAAAAATCCACATATATAGAGAAGAACGGAAATCATTAGATCTATTCTATGGTTCTTCATCTATATTGATTGATTTGATTCTAGGTTTTCCATACTCACATTTTGAGTAGAATCAAATCAATGAATACTTAGATGGTATTTCCGATCTATCTTTAATCTAAGTATTCGGCGGATCATCACCACCCAAACAAACAACGATTTACCCAAAATCGGCGCGTGGACTCGCGTGGCCTTGTGGATTCAAGGTGTTACCGCTCTCGTGGATTCGGAGCGAGGTGCGTTCGTGGATTCGAAGCGTGCCATTGGGTGAAGACCGTGGATTCGGTTGGACGTCGTGGACTCGACGTTGGACGCTGTGGATTCAGCGTTGGGCGCGGATCGTGGATTCGAGAAGCGTCGTGGAGCGAGCGGAGAAGATCTACTAGGAGCGTATGGTAAAAGGTTGAGTCGTCTGTGAGTACGTTATATCACCTTGTACGTGTGTTAATTCTAGTGGATTTCGCCGTGTTATCGGTCCCGTGGTTTTTTACTCCGGTTTGGAGTTTTTCCACGTAAAAATCTTGTGTGTTCTTTTATTTTTCCGCATTGGGTTTTATCGCACAATGATTTTTTGAGTGTTTATTGTTTACACCTATTCACCCCCCTCTAGGTGTTTTTTCCCCTATTAGATCCTTATTAACCTAAACCCAACAAGTGGTATCAGAGCGGGAATAGGGTTGTAAACAATGGTTGAAGGTGGAAACATCAATCGACCCCCTTTCTTTGATGGAACTAATTATGCGTACTGGAAAGTACGGATGAAAGCTTTCTTAATTTCCATCGACGAAAGGGTGTGGCAATCAATTGAATTAGGATGGTCTAATCCAACTGAAATTTTAGATGATGTTCGCACCTTAAAACCTAGGTCGAAATGGACCAAGGAAGAGATAGACTTATCTTCTTACAATGGCAAAGGGATTAATGCTCTATTTAATGCTTTGTCACAAACTGAGTTCTCTCGCGTCTCGGCATGTGAGACTGCGAAAGAAATCTGGGATGTTCTTCAAGTTACGCATGAGGGAACTAACTTAGTGAAGATTCAGAAACTGCAAATGCTCACGAGCAAGTTTGACTCTATCTCTATGGCAGAGAATGAATCCTTCACTGACTATTACACACGATTGCAAGATATCGTGAACTCATGTGCTAACTTGGGAGAGAAGATTCCAGAATTTAAAGTTGTAAGAAAAATTCTAAGAACTCTTCCTGAACGATTTCGCCCGAAGGTCGCAGCCATTGAAACAATTAAACACCCGGACGAAATGCGTGTAGAAGAATTAGTAGGTGCTTTACAAACTTATGAAATGACTTTTCCTACTAACTATTCTTCTGGAAAGGCATCCTCTTCTAAGTCTTCAGGTTACGCATTGAAATCAACTAAAGAAGAAGACGCGGATTCATCCTCCTCGGACGACGACGAGAACATTTCTATGGAGGACTTTGAGAAGCAGCTCGCTCTCTTGACAAGGAAGTTTCGCCGCAACTTTCGAAGGGGAAATTCAAGCAAAACTCAATCCTTCGGAAAGTCGAAGAAAGGCAAGGGTCCTTCAATCACAAGTCAAGAAAGCAAGAGAACTTCTCAAAGGATAAGAAAAGTTCTGAGGGACAAGTTCAGTGTTTCAAATGTCGAGGCTACGGCCACATTGCAACGGAATGTCCCAACAAGAATCCGGCAAAGAAGAAAGCGATGCAAGTAGTTACTTGGGATGACAACTCCACGTCAAATGAGTCATCGTCAAGTGATGAAGAAGACAACGCGACAGCTTTCCACGCGTCCACCACATCTTCACCCTTCATGTGCTTAATGGCAAGTACATCCGACTCACTGTCCAACTCCACTGTTGAAAAGATTGCAACGGACGATGAATCAGATGATTCGGAAGGTGAAGATTTTGTTTTAGCCTACCATAAGCTTTTGAGGGATTCAAAGAAACTGGCTAAGCAAAACAAGGGGTTGAAAGAGAGATTACAGGATCTTGAAGATGAAGTAAAAAGGGTAACCTCTATCTCAACCGATCTTGAAGTGGAAAGGGACAATCTGATTAAGACAAATGTTTCCCTTCAAGAGTCCAATGAGCAACTCGAGAAGAATTATATGGATATGGTGAACAAAGCGAATTACTTCTTGAAGCTCAACGGCGAGGCTCGACAGGAAAAATTGGAAATGACGGAGACCATACGCCAACTAAAGGATGACTTAAAGAGATTTTCTTCTGGAAGGAGTAAGTTGGACAGACTTCTTGGTCTCGGTCAAAGAAATAAGTTCGGCCTCGGATACACTCAAACTGGAGACATTCCAAGTTCGAGTGGTACAGTATTTGTGCCTCAGTCGGTATCTCCTCCTCCGACACCGGTGTTCACGACAAGCAACGACAACGAACCTACTACATCTTCCTCGGAATCGACAAGAACCAAGGTATGTTTTCGTTGTGGCATTTCAGGGCACATAAGAAGAAATTGCAAGACGGAAGCCAAACGCACACCTCAAGCACATCTTGCAACGACTACCAAAAGGGCTATTCCTCGGAAAACAAGTGCAATTCATTCAAAGGAAAAGAGCCTTGGTAGTACACCGCTCAAGACGACATCATCAAGGAGCAGCAATTCTTCAAGCAAGACGCCCTCACCTAGGAAATCAACTTCACGACCATTACCGACGCACTTCAAAAAGGTTTGGGTGCGCAAAGGTGAGATCTTTCCCTGTCTTGCTACCAATGTTTCTTTGCATGCATATGATAGTTCGTCTTGGTACCTGGATAGCGGGTGTTCCCGTCATATGACCGGCGATAAAAACTGTTTTCAAACATTTGAGAAAAACTCCGGAGGACTTGTTGTTTTCGGAGATGGTCGGTCTTCCAAAATTGTTGGAAAGGGAACGGTAGCTATTCCAGATGGCCCGGTTCTAGATAATGTATTATTTGTTCATGGCCTTAAGACTAACCTCATAAGCATAAGTCAACTGTGTGATAGTGGTTATTCAGTTAATTTTTCATCTGATAAATGCACTGTAACTGACATGAACCATGCTTTCTTTTTAAAGGGGGTTAGATCAGAAAACAACTGTTATGTAGTTCCTTCTAAGATTTCTGAAAAATGTAACCTAGCATCTTTGAAAAATGAAACACTTTGGCATGAAAGGCTAGGTCACATAAACTTTAAGGAACTTTCTAGAATTTCAAATAAAGATGTGGTCAAGGGGGTTCCAAAACTTTCTTTTGAACAAAACCTTGTGTGTGGCGGTTGCCAAAAGGGAAAACAGTCTAGGACTGCACACAAGAATTTGAACCACATAGGTACAAAACGGCCTTTGGAACTTTTGCATATGGACTTAATGGGGCCAACTCGTCAACCATCTCTGGGAGGTAAATGGTATATTTTCTTGTTGGTTGATGACTTTTCTAGATATACTTGGGTAGCCTTCTTAAAAGAAAAAGCTGATACCTTTGATTCTTTTCTCGAAATCTGCAATCGTATTATGATAGAAAAGAATGATAGGATTACTCGAGTTAGGAGTGATAGAGGTGGTGAATTCATAAATTCCAAATTCATTGATTTTTGCATTTCTAATGGCATTAAACATGAATTCTCCGCACCTTACACACCTCAACAAAATGGTGTAGTCGAGCGCAAAAACAGGGTCGTACAGGAAATGGCACGTGTTATGCTTCACAGCCGGAACTTACCTTTTTACTTTTGGGCTGAAGCGGTAAACACTGCTGTTTATGTTATCAATCGCGTGTATTTGCGCCCGGGGACCTTGAATACACCATATGAACTTTGGTTTTGTAGAAAACCTAACATCAAATATTTTCGCATCTTTGGGAGTCGATGTTTTATTTTACGTGATCGTGAGAATCTTGGAAAATTTGACTCTCGAAGTGACGAAGGGATTTTCTTAGGTTATTCTACAAACAGCAGAGCATATCGAGTTTTTAACTTAGAATCTAAGACGATCGTAGAATCGATAAATGTTAAGGTAGATGAAGCTTTTCATTTTGAATCTGAAAAATCTACCCTCGATATCTCTCTTGATGATGATACACCTGCTAATGCATCTTCCTCTAACAATTCTTTCGATAATAACGTTGATGCATCTAACGGTTCTTCAAGCTTATCTGATGTGCAGGAATCATCTCGTGTACCTCCGCCTACTCCTCTACCTCAAACGTTACGCATCTCCAAGGATCACCCTGAATCGAACATAATTGGAGATCCACAAGAAGGAGTTAGAACACGGAGACAATTGGTTTGCGGATTTGCATGCTATGTATCACAAATCGAACCAAAGAATGTTGATGAAGCTCTCCAAGATGATTATTGGATTAAAGCAATGCAGGAAGAGCTCCATCAATTCGAGCGAAACAAAGTCTGGGAACTGACGAAGCCTCCGAAGCAACACAATGTGATAGGTACCAAATGGATCTTCAAGAACAAGAAAAACGAAGAAGGTACTATCATCAGGAACAAAGCAAGGTTAGTTGCTCAAGGCTATTCTCAAGTAGAAGGTATAGACTTTGATGAAACTTTCGCCCCTGTAGCTAGACTCGAGTCCATTCGTATATTGTTTGCGATCGCTTGTCATTTTAAAATCAGATTATTTCAAATGGACGTTAAGAGCGCCTTTTTAAATGGATTTTTAAATGAGGAAGTTTATGTAGCTCAACCGAAAGGTTTTGTGGATCATAAACTACCTAACCATGTTTTTCGACTGAAAAAGGCTCTTTACGGTCTGAAACAAGCACCGCGAGCATGGTACGAAAGGTTGACAAAGCACCTTTTGGAAAAGGGCTACACTCGAGGGGGAGCTGACAGGACTCTCTTTGTGAAGCATTATCAAAACAATTTCATAGTTGCTCAAATCTATGTTGATGACATTGTTTTTGGAGCAACAAGAGATAATGATGCTTCTAAATTCGCGGAGACCATGGAAAGCGAATTTGAGATGTCCATGATGGGCGAGTTGAACTATTTTCTTGGATTACAAGTTAAGCAGAACGATGAAGGAATTCACTTGTGTCAATCCAAGTATGCACTGGAGTTGGTCAAAAAATTTGATCTTGAAAATTCTAAAGATTTTCCGACTCCAATGGGTACTAGCCATAAGGGACTTGGAAGTGAATCACAAAGTGAGAATGTAGACGAGAAACTGTACCGCAGTATGATTGGAAGTCTACTATATCTCACGGCTAGTCGCCCGGATATATCCTTCAGTGTTGGGATTTGTGCGAGATATCAATCAGCACCGAAGGAGGTTCACCTGAAAGCGGTGAAACGGATCATCCGGTATATCAAAGGTACAATCAATTTCGGAATTTGGTATCCTATGGGAACGACTTTGGATATTGTTGGATACTCAGATGCCGATTGGGCTGGATCGGTGGATGACCGGAAAAGCACGAGTGGTGCATGCTTCTATCTCGGCCACTGCCTTGTTGCATGGCACAGTAAAAAGCAGAACTGCATAGCACTCTCGACTGCCGAAGCGGAGTACATTTCTGCAGGAAGTTGCTCAACCCAATTGATTTGGATGAAGAGCGTGTTGAGCGATTTCCGAATTTCAACATCTTCGGTAACCATTTTATGTGACAACACTAGTGCTATTAACATTTCAAAAAACCCTGTGTTGCACTCTAGAACAAAACATATTGAACTTAGATATCATTTTCTTAGAGAGCTAGTTGAATCAAACATTCTTCAACTGTCATATATTTCAACTGAGGATCAATTAGCCGACATCTTGACAAAACCTTTGGATCAAAAACGTTTTATTCACTTGCGTAAAGCAATTGGCATGCTTTCCTTGAAATAAACTCTTTTTGAAACCTTTGCTTAGATTAGGTTTTGTTTTTGTTCTTGTTTTTGTTTTGTTCTTTATCTATGTTCTGTACATAGCACACTAATTGAGCATATATCATAATTGACTTTAATTGCATCTTTTTATGCTTTTAGAAATTTATTATGTCCTTGATGTCATAATATCTCAATGTTGCAATGATCATTTACGTTAATTAAACCATCTTTTTGTGATCAAAGTCAATTTCTCTCTCAATGATCTCTTGGTATAGTCATTATCATATTTGATTGCTTAGTCGAGTATGAATTCGAGATCAATGGTTTGGTTGAATACCTTATATATTATATAATTGATAGCCAATTGAGGGGGAGTCAATGAAATGTGAAATGCTCAAAAGATGTGGAAAGAGTTACATCCCAATGAGGAGTGTGAAAACTACCACCACATGGAGAAAATGAAAGAAAAAGATACTCCATGAATGAAAAGCAAATTTTTGTTTGAAAAATTGTTGATGAAATTCATATTGAAATACTTGACTCAGTCGTATTTCATGGTTGGTATAAGGTGGGATTTTTTTTAAAAGATGCTCAAAGAGCCACTCCTTCAACAGATTGTCTAGATATATTATCTAACTTATCTGGGATTTCAAACATCTATTGATCTTGGTATTTCATTTTCTTTACCAAAATTGATGATTTGATAAAGGCATTACGCATAAGATCAGGATAGATGTAATTGAAATTGTTCAACTTTAAGTGTTTTAACTTTCGTAAATTTTCGTTTCATTTTTGGATATTTTTGATAGATTTTGCATAATCTATTTCTTGTTGCATGAAACGATGCCATTTGTTTGAAGTTGACATGGTAAAGTGCTTACATACTTTTTCTGGATTTTATTGTGTTTTTCTAAATTTTTCTCAAGAAAAAGGTGTAGCCGATCCGGATCGGGGCAAGTGATCCGGATCCCGAACGCAGGATTTTTCCTGCGGGTAGCCGATCCGGATCACATTCTCGGCCGATCCGGATCACGGATAGGGTTTTATATAGAAACATACAGATTCTTGATTTCTTTACCCTAATCTCTGGTTTTCAAGCCTCTAGAGTTTCTCTCTCTAGATTTCTTGCTTCTTGGTGCTTCAAAACTCAAAGTTCTTCGGATTCAAGTAAGTTTTCATGATCAAAACTCGGTTTTTCTCAGTTTTTATGGTTTTTCACCAAACGTGAGTTGAAAAATTGGAACTTTTTCGTTTGTGAATGGTTTTTGATCAAATTTCTTTTGAAATAAGAACTCTGGGTCAATTAGTTTTGCTTTTATGCTGGGATTTTACTTGATTAACGAGTTTTTAGGCTTCGATTTCTAAAAATTCGGTTTTAGGGCATAAAAGAGGAATTTTTGTAAATCATGGATTTGATCTATTTTTAAAATTCTTTTTGGAAAACTAATTTGATTCTTGGCTTCTCTACATGAATATGATTGTCTAGGTACAATGTTTTCAATTTTTTCAAAATTGACAATTTTTCATATGTTCTTGAGTTGGCTCTGCACAGGACACTTTTCGAAACTCAAGGTACTGTAAGCAATGGTGATCACCTGGATCATCTTCCTACTTGCTGCCATGGTCCACGTAAAGGACACTGCCAAGCCAAAGAGGACCAAAAGGACGAAACGAGCTAAAGCTGACTCCGATACTGAATCGGAAACAGAGTCAATTGATTGGGACAACATCGAAATTGAAGCACCTGTCCCAACTGTCGCAAAAGGAAAGGCTCCTGCTGAAGCCCCCAAAACTAAGCCTCCTCCTACAGCAGCTGAGAAAGGGAAAGCACCGATGGAACCCACACAAACTGGAAAAAGGATGAAAACTAGTGCGAGGAAAAGAGGTAGTGCTCAGGGCATTTCAATCAACGAACCTATAGCCACCCAGCCACCACCTCAGGGATTCATCAGCTCCACAAGAATCAAAGATTTTGAAAAGAGGGAATGTATAGGTGAAAGACATGTTAATGTACAACAGATGAGGAATCGATCTGCAGAGTTTGGAGCTCTGTTTGACCAAGTTGGTCTCGCTCCAATTTGCAACTTTCCTGAAAAAACTGGGTATTGCCCACACTCAGTTCGGATTTTCTATCAGAATGCTGGAAGTCTTATTGATGATGTTGACGGACGCCGGGAATTCCATACCTTTGTAAAAGGTATCAAAATCAAGGTCACTCCCCAACTGATTGGAGAGGTGCTTGGCATGACAGCCATCTCAGATGGACTTCATTATTTGAAGACTCAAGTCTTCACGGAAAACTCTTGGAGAATTGTAGTCAATGGAATTTGCCTTCCGGATACTCAGTCTACCGGAAACTCCGTATTTTCTAGAGAGCTTCGGAAAGAATATAAGTATATCAACTTCATTGTCTGCTACAACATTCTTCCAAATATGAATACAAAAGTGCTTCGATGGGATAGGATGTTATTTCTTTATCTTCTTGGGAACCCAACAGCTGCAATGGGAGCAAACTTGAACATCCCTTATCTCATTTGGAATAGGATGACGCGGTATGTCGATCACTCTCACCCAACAGAGCGACTACCATATCCAATGATTATCATGCGCATCCTTAGGAGATTTAAAGTGGATACAAGCGCGAGCTCTTATATGTATAGTTTGGGGACAATCAATGAGACAACCATCGTCAAGTCTCTACCAACAAAGCAGGATGATCCCCCCTCTCCTCCGATTGGACAACGAGCTCGACCACATGCAACTTCTACCACAGCCCCAGTTCCTCCGCAACAGAAGACACCTCCATCTCCCTCTGACGATGATGCCTCTGTCACCTCCATCTTTAAAGAACAACAGCGGCTTTCGAATGAACAGGAACGTATGTCCGCTGAATTCACTGAAATGAAAGGCGATCTTCACGTCATGAAAAATGAGATGGAAATTATCACAGCTTCTCAGGTTACTTTGACTAAGTCAGTCTCATCCGTGAAGAAACTTGTGAAGAAGCTGTTCGCGAAAATGGGGTGCACGACATCTGATGACTCCGACTCTCAGGAGTAGTTCTTTGCTTTAACTTCTGTTTGTTCTAACTTTGCAGGTTTTTCAATTTGATCCTTCGTTTGTTTTGCAGGTTTATAATTTTTGTTACCTCTCCTTGTTTTGTAATTATTTGGCTTTGTTTTGTGACAAAAAGGGGGAGAGAGTGAGAGAGTTAGAAAGAACTCTGAACAATGAATGATGTGAACAATGATTGTGAATATCGATGATATCAAGGTAAGTACAATGATTGTGAATATCGATGATATCAAGGTAAGTATGAACCTCAACTCAACTTTGGTTTTTCTTTTGTGATTTGTGACATGCTTCTATACTAACTATTCGACTAACTATTTGGGCATGTAATATGACTAACAAGTTGATGTTGGACTAACATACTTTGACATTTGGTTTTCAACTGCTTAGAAGATATGTTGGTTTTTAACTATGCTTCTTTCACATATCTGATTTTTTTCAAATGTCATGATGAGACTAAACTCTATCTCTGTATTTGGTTTTGTATGCTCCAATTCTTGAGGTATCTAACGAATTTGTTTGTCAAGAATGTTTTCTGTGTGCAGAGATTACAGATGTCTAAGTCTAGAGTCTGTTCTAGGAGTTTATCTCATGTTTTTAATTTCTGGAACTCTTTTGTAAATTTTTGTTGTATGGTGATAGCAACAAAAATATTCTTTTTGAATTTTCTTTGTGGATTTGTGTTTTGTCACGAAACCGCCAAAGGGGGAGATTGTTACGGAATTTGAGTTGGCGTATTTCGTGAATGTGTTAAGTCTTGAAGATTGAAGATGAAGAAATTTTGGATCGTATACCTCAATCTCAAGAAAGAAGAATTCAAAAGGATCAGGTACGTTTAACTAAAGAATTTTGATGATCCGAATACTTCTTATAGTGTAGAAACACCTGGAAGAGGTTTTAATTGCTTATTCATCAAAAACTGGACATGGGACATGTTCAGGATCCGGATCGTGGCTTTCAATCCGGATCCCGAAAGGTGTTTGTTCATACACTGGTTCAATCCGGATCGCAGCACTCTCTGATCCGGATCCCGAACACTAGTTTTACCTGTGTGCTTCTTCGATCCGGATCAGGAATTGCAATCCGGATCCCGAACATGATATTCTGGTAAAACTGTATGAACGATCCGGATCGGTGACTACGATCCGGATCCCGAACAGGCAATTTTCTGGAAATCGTGGTTTATGCTTCTGCAATCCGGATCGCCAGATCTGATCCGGATCGCCGTCGGGATTTCTTTCCAGAAAAGGCTGTTTTTGATCCGAATATTCTTCCTAGGGTTTCTAACCTATAAATAGCCCTTCCATTTCATTTCTAGGGCATCCGCAATAGATCGGCTGGTTAAGAAAAGATAGCCGAAAAGAAAAATCCACATATATAGAGAAGAACGGAAATCATTAGATCTATTCAATGGTTCTTCATCTATATTGATTGATTTGATTCTAGGTTTTCCATACTCACATTTTGAGTAGAATCAAATCAATGAATACTTAGATGGTATTTCCGATCTATCTTTAATCTAAGTATTCGGCGGATCATCACCACCCAAACAAACAACGATTTATCCCAAAATCGGCGCGTGGACTCGCGTGGCCTTGTGGATTCAAGGTGTTATCGCTCTCGTGGATTCGGAGCGAGGTGCGTTCGTGGATTCGAAGCGTGCCATTGGGTGAAGACCGTGGATTCGGTTGGACGTCGTGGACTCGACGTTGGACGCTGTGGATTCAGCGTTGGGCGCGGATCGTGGATTCGAGAAGCGTCGTGGAGCGAGCGGAGAAGATCTACTAGGAGCGTATGGTAAGAGGTTGAGTCGTCAGTGAGTACGCTATATCACCTTGTACGTGTGTTAATTCTAGTGGATTTCGCCGTGTTATCGGTCCCGTGGTTTTTTACTCCGGTTTGGAGTTTTTCCACGTAAAAATCTTGTGTGTTCTTTTATTTTTCCGCATTGGGTTTTATCGCACAATGATTTTTTGAGTGTTTATTGTTTACACCTATTCACCCCCCTCTAGGTGTTTTTTCCCCTATTAGATCCTTATTAACCTAAACCCAACAGATATCACTCCTACAGCTCCAATAGCTCTGTCCACCGGCATTGCCTCAATCAAAGTCCTCCTGAGTAACCATGTACTCCAGGCTCAAGGATCTCTGGTTAATTCCATGACCTCCTCAACATAGGCGAAATCTATAACAATGCTGGTATTCTCCTCAGCTTTGGCTCTTCCAAGCTACACTGGCCTTGCATAATCCCAAAAGCTTCTGACCTCTGTCACTAATATAAGTCTAGGCCCAACCCAAACTGTCACGCCCCGGGTGTAAACCAGAACCCGGGCCCAATCACAGATCCGCCGAGCACACGGTATTTCCCGTGTACACGAAGCGCTGGTAACCTGCTCAGATATAAGAAATATAATAAAGGAGCATATAACAGAGCTAAAACTAAAACTAATACATCTCAGACAAAAGCTGAAAAGTAAAAGTACAATAAAGCTCTCAAATAAGTACATGTGTCTCTCCCAGCTCACGAAATAAATACAACCAGCTGGCAGAAGCCAGACCCAAAATAAAAGAAAATACAACTGTCTGAGAGTACAGGGGATACATCCTAAACTACAAAACTCGAAATCGGGGAAGTGACTATCTAATCAGCTATCCTCTTACCTCGATCCTGGGTAGAGGGTCCCGCAACTCCCGCAGAAGACTCTGCAAAACAAAGAGGGAAAAGAAAAGAGAAAACAGTGGGGGGTGAGAACTACTATAAAAACAGTAGCCTCCCCTAGTGGGTAGACCTCAAACTCATGCATGCCCACTAGGACTATCAGAGGCGAAATGCGAATGAAGGTGGTAAGCTACAAGTAACCCTACTGATGAAGAGCTACCACTAATATGCCTCAAAGATGCCGAGCTAAAAGAATAGCTAATGATATGCACCAGAATGTCACAGACTACAAGACCAACCCAATCGAACACCAGTAACACTGGTACTGCCTGCTCTGCTGTCATCTCAAGAACCAGTAACTGATCGGCACACGGCACGATCCCAAAAGTAACCAATCGACCGGCACACGGCACGGCCCTAAGCCTACTCCGGAGTGGCACTCGAGGGGAGCGACCCACACGAGTAAAATATGTAACCATAAGTATCTGATGTAGCAGGACTGGATCAAGACTCTAAACATGTGGGTAAGACCATCCACTAAAGAAGCCCGATCCCTCACCTCCAATCTGATGCAATAATAATAATAATACTAATAAGCCGGTCAACCGCCCACAGTCCGCGGTTGCCGCAACACCCAACCATCAATCCCCGACTGTCCCAACTCTGAACATCTGACAACACAATCCCCTAAGACTAGACAACAGGAGAATGAATAAAGAGCAAGGTTTCTCCTAAGTCAATTCCAGCATGTATGTGTGGCAGAAAAAGGTGGCCTAACTAGATGACCATTCAAGCATGCAAAGTCCTTTACTTGATAAAACCATTTCAATTATTCTAACATATGCAACATTAAGTGTTTGGAACCTCTGATGTATATGTGGCATGATATATGATTCATGATACAATTTGGATGCATAATCTACTAGCAAGTTTCCCCTCTTTACAACATGAATACTAATCACATGCTCAAACCTTCACTTAACATACAACATGATATGGCTTTAGTATTATTTCCAAATAATTAAACTGCATATCTAAAACATGGAAACACCCCGTACTAACTTGTAGCTTGCTAACAACACAAATATTAACAAAGAAATCTTAATCTCATGCAAGCATGCTTGATACATTCACAATTAATAGCACATGATCAAGGCATTCTAATAGGCCTAGTGACATTCACAAGTAGGAGGTTCACAACATCACCCACCTCGAGCGCTAATCCAAGTCCCCAAATGCGAATCCCACGCTCTGTCCAAAAACTCGTCACAAATCTGTACAAAATACCCCAAAGGAAAGTACAGAAGCCAATCATTCTCATTTTCCAAAATCTGTCCCCTAAAACCACAGTCCAGAGTTCTCAAATTTTTACCTGCGAAAAATGCCCAGAAAAATCCAAGAAAAATACTATCGCGATCCTCGCGACGAACCCGTCGAAACGAGTACCTGCACGTCCAAATCGGAGTTTCCTACGCTGAGATAAAAATCCGGAAAGGGGAACACCCCAAACAAAACTGTACCAAATTTCTGTAACAAAGAACCACAGAAAAAGGAGGTTCTCACCTTCGTGAAAAATCCAGAAAAATCTGAGAAAAATCTAGGAGATTCCTTACGAAATGTAGATGAACTTTGCCTTTGAATCGCCTCGATCCGATGCCTGAGCGCAAAGTTACAGCCAGAACACTGCGGTGCTGTCCAAAAATCCGTGAAGAAAAATGGGTCAAATGGAAGCTCGAAAAACTCTAAGATTAGCACGTAAATCGAGGAAGCTCGAAACACAGAAGTTGAAGTCCTACCAGTCGAGAGTCCGATGGCGCAAAAATCGTCGAAAGAGGAGGTCGGGGTGAGTCGGGGGAGCCCAAACACTGAAAAGGGTCGAAGCGGGTCGAAGGTGAACAAGCGTCGCGCCGCCCCGCAAAATAGCTAACCTCGGGATGCGTGCCTCCGTAAATCCTCAAAATCCTCCAATGGATAGTATACTGTGAGGGGAAAAACTTCTCTGAAGACTCCACAGTGAAAAGAGGTGTAAAAGGCCCGAAAAAGGACCCAGGAGGCCTTTTTATAGGCTCAGCCCAAAGCCATAAGTGGGCCGGGTTTTCGGGCGCAACTTTCGGGCGCCCGAAAACCCGAAGAAGGGTCGGACGGCCCCCGTCCGACGCGCCCGAAAATTCCTGGGGCTGACACGTGTCCCCATAACAGGGAACAGCGGTGCAAGGCTCTCCGCTGTGCGCCACGTGTCCTCCCGCGGTCAGCGGGGTAGGTACGGGCCGCCTATCACGCGCTGACGCGTGGCGCACTCGAGTACGGCCGCCGCTCGCGTCACGACCCGTGGCGCACTCGAGTGCGGCCGACAGCCGCGTCAGCGCCCCCCTGTGCGCGCTCCGTCCCGAGGCGGGACTTCACGGACTCCGTGCACCGCGCAAGCTGAGCCCGCCACTCACCTGCTGCCACGTGTCCCTGCGCCGGGTCCATGCACCCGCGCGGGGAACTCCGTAGACCGCGCACCCATGCGCCCGCCAATCAGGGTTCGAAACGTGGTTCCCGCTCGAACCCGTGCACCGGCGCTCAAACTGTGCACCCGCCAGTCGAATTCCCGTGGACCGCGCACCAAAGGCCTGCCAATCCCCGCCTGCCACGTGTCCTGCGTCGGGCCCATGCACCCAGCCGCGCCGCTCCGTGGACCGAACGTCGCGAACCGGCCAATTACAGGCCGCCACGTGGCAGCCGGCGGTCCACCGACACCCCCCCATGCACCGAAAAGCCCAGGAAACTTCCAGAAGCCCGTTTTTGGTCATCCGGACTCCAATTTCAACAAGCAAATAGCCGTTTTCAAGCGTTTTTCCGCGCTGAATCCAAATCCAACCTCCGTTTGGCCAAATTCAATTTCTAAACTTTGGCAAATACAGCCGAAGGCCCAAACAGTTACAAAATCTCACAGGGTCCATCTGTGGCACCCTTTTGATGCACCATGGGCCAAACACCAACACTAGGTGTTAAACAAAGTGGATTCATCGGAAAAGTTGCATGGGAAAAAACCAGAACACTACATCCTCCCCTACAAGGAAAAGTTTCGTCCTCGAAACAAAAGTCATACCTCATGCTGGGGCCTCGAACAAGTAGGGGTAAGCATCCATCATCGCTGACTCCAGCTCCCAAGTAGCCTCGCGCTCATCATGACTGCTCCAAAGGATTTTCACATAAGGGATGGCTCGGCTGCGCAACTCTCTAACCTCCCGGTCCAATATCCTCAACGGTCGCTCGACGTAGCTCAAATCCTCGGCGATCTCCAATGGGGCGAAATCGATAATGTGCGACGGGTCAAACATATACCTCTTCAGAGTCGATACATGAAACACATCATGGACACCTGCTAATCTGGGAGGAAGTGCAAGCCTGTAGGCAACTGTCCCTATGCGCTCCAACACCTCGAAAGGTCCAATATAACGAGGGCTCAGTTTTCCATGAATACCAAATCTCCGAATCCCCTTCGAAGGCGAGACTTTCAAAAAGACATGGTCGCCCACCTGGAACTCTAAGTCTCGCCGTCGCGTATCAGCATAACTCCTCTGTCGACTCTGGGCAGTCTCGAGATGTCGTCGAACCAATCTGACCTTTTCCTCTGCCTCAAGTAGTAGATCAGGACCCAAAGTCTTCTTCTCACCCACGTCACTCCAATATAGGGGTGACCGACACTTGCGTCCATACAACGCTTCAAACGGAGCCATCTGAATGCTCGCTTGATAGCTGTTGTTGTACGCAAACTCAACTAATCCCAAGTGTCGGTACCACCTTCCTCCAAAGTCCAGAACACAGGCTCTCAACATATCCTCGAGGGTCTGAATCGTGCGCTCTGACTGTCTATCGGTCTGTGGGTGGAAGGCTGTGCTAAATCGGAGCTGTGTCCCCAAGGCTGTCTGTAAACTCCTCCAGAAATGCGAGACAAACCTCGGGTCTCTATCTGATACGATGGAAATGGGTACCCCATGCAATCTGACCACCTCAGCCAAATAAACCTGTGCCAGTCGATCCATCGACCAAGTCATCTGAACCGGTAGAAAGTGAGCGGACTTGGTAAGCCTGTCCACGACTACCCAAATAGCATCCGCTCCTGTCTGTGCTCTCGGCAGGTGCAAAGGGTAACATGTTTCTATTTCCAAAGGGGGGAGACTTGGGAACTTGCCAGCTACCGATGCTCAGCCTTTACTGCTGACAAAAGCATGTGCTACAAATTTCCTGTCTCTTTTCATCCCATTCCAGGTGCCTTGAGGTCCCTAACATCTTAGTCCCACTTAATCATTGTCATAGTGGGCCCTCAAGACTGCTCTCGAATCTCTGAATCATAGGCACGCAAGCTCGGTCCCTGTACCGCAGTACTCCCGAAGCATCAACTGTAAGCCCCTGTCGAACCGGTCTGGACCTGCTCTCGAATCCTCATCATGGGGGTCCTTCTGTTTCTCCGAATCCTGTCCACAGAGGGGCTGCACGACTAAGACATAAGTCTAGCAGAGACCCCAGGGGACACAACCTCGATAGCATCCTGATGGTGCCCACTGCAGGGTGGCGAGCTCAGTATCATCAAGGATAGACTCTGTACTGCTCTCCTCGAGGGCATCAGCAACCACGTTGGCCTTGCAGGATGGTATAATATGTCCACATAAGTCCTTCAACAATTCCAACCATCTACGCTGCCTCAGGTTGAGCTCCTCCTGTGAAACAGGTATTCCAGGCTCTTGTGGTGGTGTATATCTCGCAGTGCTCCCCATACAGGTAATGGCGCCACAATTCAATGCAGAAAATGCTGCAGCTACACTCCAAGTCATGGGTAGGGTAACTCTTTTCTAATCCTTCAGTTGGCCGAGAGGCATAAGCGATTACCCTACAATCCTGCATCAGCACGCAAGCCACTGTGCGATGCATCACTATAAATCACGTATCCTTTCCCCATAACAGGGAGGGAACATAGGAGCCGTCATCAATCTGTTCTTTAATTCCTCGAAGCTCCTCTGGCAATCCTCACTCCAAACAAACTTAATACCTTTTCGCGTCAGACGAGTG
>JAQOTM010000492.1:55763-95600 GCA_029168755.2 Tillandsia fasciculata | reverse complement strand
ATTAGTTCTATAATGATTTATCCTAATTATGGTTTTTTCTTTGATACATGTGAGCAAACAGGTGATTCATGCTCAGCTTACCTTGATTGTATATTTCCACATGCCAGAAACCTTGTTTACTTTCTTGTCCATCCAAATAAACATGAGATCTATAACAGAATGCCAAAGCAGGAAAGTAAACATTGAACTGAATTGACCCATATTTCATTTCAAAGCAACTATTCCAACCTAAATACAATTCACTTGGATCATTGAACTACAAATTGTACAATTTCATCTTAATCTGGTACCTAAAAAGTAACAACCATAACAAAACCAATTGATTTTAATGGCAGACGAACAACAAGCTAGTATATTTCATTTCAAACACCTGATTTCAACTCCCCAAACAAGATAAAAGTAGGGAAAAAAAACCAAAAATAAGTAGCAATTTTTCGCTGCTTTGTTTTGTTTTTTGTAAAAAAACACAGCCATCCTGCATCTGTCCATACCATGTGGCAAGCTAACAACAATACATCAAAATCATTGATATGAAACCAAACATCAAAATCTACAAGCGATTACCACCTTATCCCGCGGGTTGGTGCGGAGTCGGAGAGGAGATCGGTGTCGGAGAGGAAGAGAGAGTGTTGAGAGAGATCGGTGGAGAGGGAGAGAGATCGGTGGAGAGGGGATTTGTTGGTGAGTGAGGGGCGAGGTGAAAGAGGAGTGTGGCGGGGGTGAGGCGCGCACGAGGTGGGGAGGGGGGAAAGCGATTTTGATCGGGAGAATGAGTTTTGATCGTGCGTTTTTTTTTTTTTTTTTTTTTTTTTTTTTTTTTTTTGGGTTATTTGGGCTGGGTTTTAGCCTTTTATTGGACCAAATTTTTTGGGCTGAATTTTTTTTATTCTTGTTTTTTTAAGAATATGATGGCCATAAATTATGGCCATCAAATAAAAATAAAAAAATTATTTGGTGGCCAAAAATTTTTGCAACAAAAAATTAATTATAAGAAAAATTGAAAACTATATAGTGGCCATAAATTCTTGTCACCAAATGAAAAAAAAATTTATTTGATGGCAAAAAAATTTTGCCACAATAGAACTAATTGAAAAAAAAATTAGAGATTATATGGTGACTATAAATTATGGCCACAAAAAATTAAGAAAATATATATATATATTTGGTGGCGATAAGTTTTTGCCACTAAAAATTAAATGTAAAAAATTATATGGTGACAATAATATGTCAACACCGAACCTAATAAATTTTGATTTGAAAAAAAAAAAAAATTATTATTATTTTTATTTGGTGGCGATAATATTTGGCCACCAAAAAGTAATAATATCGGTGGCAATATTTATATAATTGCCATTAATTATGAAATTTAGTGACAATAATTTATGTGGCCACAATATATTTGCCACTAATTTTTATTATTGGTGGCGATAATATTTAGCCATCAAAAATAATAATAACAGTGGCAATATTTACATAATCGTCATTAATTATGAGAATTTAGTGGCAATAATTTATGTGGCCACAATATATTTGCCACTAATTTTTTATTATTGGTGTAGTGGGGACAGATTTTGGGAAAATGAGAATGAATAGCTTATGTACTTTTCTTTGGGGTATTTTGTACAGATTTGTGACGAGTTTTTGGACAGAGCGTGGGATTCGCATTTGGGGACTTGGATTAGCGCTCGAGGTGGGTGATGTTGTGAACCTCCTACTTGTGAATGTCACTAGGCCTATTAGAATGCCTTGATCATGTGCTATTAATTGTGAATGTATCTAGCATGCTTGTATGGGATTAAGGTTCTTTGTTAATATTTGCATTGTTAGCAAGCTACAAGTTAGTAAGTGGTGTTTCCATGTTTTAGATATACAGTTTAATTATTGGAAATAATACTAAAGCCATATCATGTTGTATGTTAAGGGAAGGTTTGGGCATGTGGTTAGAGTTCATGTTGTAAAAAAAAAGGGGAACTTGTTAGTAGATTATGCATCTAAATTATATCATGTATCATATATCATGCCACATGTACATCAAAGGTTCCAAACACTTAATGTTGCATATGTTAGAATAATTGAAATGGTTTTATCAAGTAAAGGACTTTGCATGCTTGAATGGTCATCTAGTTAGGCCACCTTTTTCTGCTACACATACATGCTGGAATTGACTTAGGAGAAACCATGCTTTTTATTCATTCTCCTGTTGTCTAGCCTTAGGGGATTGTGTAGTCAGATGTTCAGAGTTGGGACAGTCGGGTATTGATGGTTGGGTGTTGCGGCAACCGCGGACTGTGGGCGGTTGACCGGCTTATTAGTATTATTATTATTGCATCAGATTGGAGGTGAGGGATCGGGCTTCTTTAGTGGATGGTCTTACCCACTTGTTTAGAGTCTTGATCCAGTCCTGCTACATCAGATACTTATGGTTACATACTTTACTCGTGTGGGTCGCTCCCCTCGAGTGCCACTCCGGAGTAGGCTTAGGGCCGAGCCGTGTGCCGGTCGATTGGATACTTTTGGGATCGTGCCGTGTGCCGATCAGTTACTGGTTCTTGAGATGACAGCAGAGCAGGCAGTACCAGTGTTACTGGTGTTTTGATTGGGTTGGTCTTGTAGTCTGTGACATTCTGGTGCATACCATTAGCTATTCTTTAGCTAGGCATCTTAGAGGCATATTAGTGGTAGCTCTTTATCAGTAGGGTTACTTGTAGCTTACCACCTTCATTTGCATTTTCGCCTCTGATAGTCCTAGTGGGCATGTATGAGTTTGAGGTCTACCCACTAGGGGAGGCTACTGTTTTTATAGTAGTTCTCACCCCCCACTGTTTTCTCTTTTCTTTTCCCTCTTTGTTTTGCAGAGTCCTCTGCGGGAGTTGCGGGACCCTCTACCCAGGATCGAGGTAAGAGGATAGCTGATTAGATAGTTACTTCCCCGATTTCGAGCTTTGTAGTTTTGGATGTATCCCTTGTACTCTCAGACAGTTGTATTTTCTTTTATTTTGGGTCTGGCTTCTGCCAGCTGGTTGTATTTATTTCGTGAGCTGGGAGAGACACATGTACTTATTTGAGAGCTTTATTGTACTTTTATTTTCCAGCTTTTGTCTGAGATGTATTAGTTTTAGTTTAGCTCTGTTGTATGCTCCTTTATTATATTTCTTATATCTGAGCAGGTTACCAGCGCTTCGTGTACACGGGAAATACCGTGTGCACGGCGGATCTGTGATTGAGCCCGGGTTCTGGTTTACACCCGGGGCGTGACAGATTAAGTTGGTATCAGAGCTTAGGGATAGGTCAGTTGGGACTTAGGAAACCCTAGGCATTGGACAGACCCTAGGATGGCAGGGCGTGAGTGACGTGACATTTTGCGAAAGTCGGTAATTTATTGTATTAAACTCTTCCTGTGAGTGAAGAGGGACTGGCATATCCTATTTCTGGAGAACCATTATGTTGGCTGCAGACAACATAAGGTTACAGAAATAGGAGGATGACCATGACTTTCGCTGGATTGGGTCGAGAGTGGTTTTGTTTACTGACCCGTGGTTTCTTGTGTGACAGGATGCCTCCTAGGCGGCAGATCCCTACCCGGGGTACTCCTATACCCCCGGAGGAGCCGGAGCAGTCTGGGCCGTCCGAGATTAGTGAGCTGAGGGCCATGGTGGCCCAGTTGGCGGAGAGTCACCGCCGACAGGAGCAGAGGTTCGAGCAGTTGCTTGCCCAGGTTGGGGCACCTCCCCCTACTACTGTAGAGGCCCCTGTTCCCCCTGTTGTACCACCGGTTATTCCACCTGTCCCTTCGGCACCGTCGTCGAGCAGTGGGGCTCAGGGAGCGTTCAGGCCTTTGACCACAGCGGAGGAGCAGGAGTTTGCTGACAAACTCACTCAGTTTTGTCAGCGAGGACCACCTAGGTTCTCTGGACGGAGCACCCACCCTTGGGAGATTGGATCGTGGTTAGCGTCAATGGAGAAGTTATTCAGAGACTTCTTCATTGACCCGAAATACAGAGTTCATATGGCTGTGCATTGTCTGGAGGGGGATGCAGATGTTTGGTGGCGCCGGGTCGAGCCGTTGGAGTTCCAGATTACCCGGCAGCTACCGTGGTCGGAGTTCAGGCGGATGATCCTCGACACTTACTTCTCCACGAGCGTGAAGAAAAAGATAGAAGATGACTTGAAGAATCTCCAGCAGGGGGATCGGCCAGTGTGGGACTATACCAGGAGTTTACGCAGTTGCTCAACTGCGTGCCTTATGTCGCCAGGGATGGGCCGCACCAGGTGGAGCTTTTTGAGACAGGACTGCGCCCTGAGATCTATACCTTGGTGCACGCCCAGAGGCTCCAGACTTTATCAGAGGCAGTGGATCATGCCCAGTGGGTCGAGAGGGGAGACCACGTTGTCTCTAGACGTGGAGGCCTGGTCGCTCAGAGTTCTGAGAGGAAGCGACCAGCGACAGATGATGGGGGACAGGCCAGTTCCTGGAGGCCGCCCCGGCCGCCACCGCCTCAGTTTTCGGGCCGTGGGCGTTCGGAGCGGCGAGGGCCTGGGGGATCCCAGAGGCCCCCAGCAGCAGCAGCAGCAGCAGCCCCAGCGACAGCAGCAGCACTCGCAGCAGCAGAGGTCGCAGTCGCGACAGCAGGGGTCACAGCGGCAGTCACAGCGGCAGCAGCAGCAGCAGTCTCGGAGACCACAGCAGCAGTCCCGACAGCCCCAGTCGTCAGATAGATGTATTTTCTGTGGAGGGCAGCACTATCCCAGTACTTGCGATCAGCGATGGGGACGCTGTTATATTTGTGGACAGTCTGGTCACATGCGAGCTACTTGCCCTTATGCGGCGTCGACGGCTCCTTCCTCAGCCTCAGCCCCTTCAGTGCCACAGCAGCGGCCTTATACTCCAGCGAGTAGGGCTCCTTCCTCCCACCCTGCAGACCATCGACCACCAGCTCAGAGCGGGCGAGTCTACGCCGCCCAGGTAGGGGACTCCGCGGCAGCCGATCACGTGGTGGCAGGTATCACTTTACTTTTTGGTACTAGAGCTCGCACTTTATTTGATACCGGTGCATCACATTCTTTTATTAGTAGATCTTTTACATCATCTCATGGACTAGAGTTAGATCGGTTGCCACATGCATTAGAGGTGCAGATTCCTGATCATACATTGCATGTAGAGGAGTGTTGTTGGTCTAGTCCTGTACAGATTGAGTCTTGGATTTTGCCAGCGGACCTGATGGTCCTTAGTCAGCTGCGAGATTTCGACATTGTACTTGGGATGGATTGGCTGGCTCGCTACTTCGCGACGATTGATTGCGCCGCGAGGACTGTGACTTTTAGCGAGCCAGGCCAGGAGGTATTTGTTTACAGGGGGTGCCGGAGTGCTTTCTTCGCCTCGGTAGTTTCGACTTCCCGCGCGAGGCAGATGATGCGCAGTGGATGCGTGGCCTTTTTGGCTTCTGTGGTTAAGGAGCCTACGGCGGCACCGGGACTCGCGGATATCCCTATTGTCCACGAGTTCCCGGATGTGTTCCCTCCTGAGCTGATTAGCATACCGCCAGATAGAGAGATTGAGTTTTTGATTGACGTAGTCCCAGGAACTGCGCCAATCTCTAAGGCTCCTTACCGTATGGCACCGGCTGAGCTGCGAGAGTTAAAGGCGCAACTACAGGACTTAATGGATAAAGGTTTTGTAAGACCGAGTGTATCGCCTTGGGGAGCGCCGGTGCTATTTGTGAAGAAGAAGGATGGTTCACTTCGACTTTGTGTTGATTACCGGGAGCTGAATAAAGTGACCCTCAAGAACAAGTACCCTTTGCCGCGCATTGATGACTTATTTGATCAGCTGCAAGGGTCTTGTGTCTTCTCCAATATTGATTTACGGTCTGGTTACCACCAATTGAAGGTGAAGGCCGAGGACATCCCAAAGACGGCGTTCAGGACGCGGTACGGGCATTATGAGTTCACCGTCATGCCTTTTGGATTGACAAATGCCCCTGCTGCTTTATGGATTTAATGAACAGGATTTTTCGACCATACCTGGATCGGTTCGTCGTCGTTTTCATTGATGATATCCTGGTTTACTCCCGGAGCGATGCAGAGCATGAGGAGCACTTGAGGATTGTGCTGCAACTTCTGAGAGAGAGGAAGTTGTATGCCAAGTTGTCTAAGTGCGAATTTTGGCTTCGGGAGGTTGTCTTTTTGGGCCACGTGATTTCAGCCGCTGGAGTGGCAGTAGACCCGGCGAAGATTGAGGCAGTCCGGGATTGGCCCCGACCGACGACGGTATCTGAGGTCCGCAGTTTTATGGGCTTGGCTGGATATTACCGTCGGTTTGTGGAAGGTTTTGCGAAACTTTCCACACCCCTCACTCGTCTGACGCGAAAAGGGATTAAGTTTGTTTGGAGTGAGGATTGCCAGAGGAGCTTTGAGGAATTAAAGAACAGATTGATGACGGCTCCTATCCTTTCCCTCCCTGTTATGGGGAAAGGATACGTGATTTATAGTGATGCATCGCACAGTGGACTTGGTTGCGTGCTGATGCAGGAGGGTAGGGTAATCGCTTATGCCTCTCGGCAACTGAAGGATTACGAAAAGAATTACCCTACCCATGACTTGGAGCTAGCTGCAGTGATTTTCGCATTGAAGTTGTGGCGCCATTACCTGTATGGGGAGCACTGCGAGATATACACAGACCACAAGAGCCTGAAATACCTGTTTACACAGAAGGAGCTCAACCTGAGGCAGCGCAGATGGTTGGAATTGTTGAAGGACTTTGATGTGGACATATTATACCATCCTGGCAAGGCCAACGTGGTTGCTGATGCCCTGAGCAGGAGAGCAGTACAGAGTCTATCCTTGATGATCACTGAGCAGGCGCCACTACTTGAGCAGATGAGGCGGCTGGAGCTCGAGGTTGTGTCCCCTGGGGTCTCTGCTAGACTTATGTCTCTAGTCGTGCAGCCCACTCTGCTGGACAGGATTCGGGAGAAACAGAGTGAGGACCCCCACCTGATGAGGATTCGAGAGCAGGTCCAGACCGGTTCGACAGGGGATTTTTCAGTTGATGCTTCGGGAGTACTGCGGTACAGGGACCGAGCTTGCGTGCCTATGGATTCAGAGATTCGAGAGCAGATCTTGAGGGAGGCCCACTATACACCTTATACCATTCATCCTGGTGGGACTAAGATGTATAAGGACCTCAAGGCACAGTTTTGGTGGAATGGGATGAAAAGAGACATTGGGAGATTTGTAGCACACTGCTTAACTTGTCAGCAAGTAAAGGCTGAGCATCGTGTACCTGCTGGCAAGTTACAAAGTCTCCCAATCCCTGAATGGAAATGGGAACATGTTACCATGGATTTTGTCACCGGGTTGCCGAGAGCACAGACAGGAGCGGATGCTATTTGGGTAGTCGTGGACAGGCTTACCAAGTCCGCTCACTTTCTACCGGTTCAGATGACTTGGTCGATGGAGCGACTGGCACAGGTTTACTTGGCTGAGGTGGTCAGATTGCACGGGGTACCCGTTTCCATCGTATCAGATAGAGACCCGAGGTTTGTCTCGCATTTCTGGAGGAGTTTACAGACAGCCTTGGGGACACAGCTCCGGTTTAGCACAGCATTCCACCCACAGACCGATGGACAGTCAGAGCGCACGATTCAGACCCTCGAGGATATGTTGAGAGCCTGCGTTCTGGACTTTGGAGGAGGGTGGTACCGACACTTGGGATTAGTTGAGTTTGCGTACAACAACAGCTATCAAGCGAGCATTCAGATGGCTCCGTTTGAAGCGTTGTATGGACGCAAGTGTCGATCACCCCTGTATTGGAGTGACGTGGGTGAGAAGAAGACTTTGGGTCCTGATCTACTACTTGAGGCAGAGGAAAAGGTCAGATTGGTACGACGACATCTCGAGACTGCCCAGAGTCGACAGAGGAGTTATGCTGATACTCGACGGCGAGACTTAGAGTTCCAGGTGGGCGACCATGTCTTTTTGAAAGTCTCACCTTCGAAGGGGATTCGGAGATTTGGTATTCGTGGGAAACTGAGCCCTCGTTATATTGGACCTTTCGAGGTGTTGGAGCGCATAGGGCCAGTTGCCAACAGGCTTGCACTTCCTCCCAGATTAGCAGGTGTCCACGATGTGTTTCATGTATCGACTCTGAGGAGGTATGTGTTTGACCCGTCGCACATTATCGATTTCGCCCCATTGGAGATCGCCGAGGACTTGAGCTACGTCGAGCGACCGTTGAGGATATTGGACCGGGAGGTTAGAGAGTTGCGCAGCCGAGCCATCCCTTATGTGAAGATCCTCTGGAGCAGTCATGATGAGCGCGAGGCTACTTGGGAGCTGGAGTCAGCGATGATGGATGCTAACCCCTACTTGTTCGAGGCCCCAGCCTGAGGTATGACTTTTGTTTCGAGGACGAAACTTTTCCTTGTAGGGGAGGATGTAGTGTTCTGGTTTTTTCCCATGCAACTTTTCCGATGAATCCACTTTGTATAACACCTAGTGTTGGTGTCTGGCCCATGGTGCATCAAAGGAGTGCCACAGATGGACCCTGTGAGATTTTGTAGCTGTTTGGGCCTTCGGCTGTATTTGCCGAAATTTAGAAATTGAATTTGGCCAAACGGAGGTTGGATTTGGATTCAGCGCGGAAAAACGCTTGAAAATGGCTATTTGCTTGTTGAATTTGAAGTCCGGATGACCAAGAACGGGCTTGTGGAAGTTTCCTGGGCTTTTCGGTGCATGGGGGATGTCGGTGGACCGCCGGCTGCCACGTGGTGGCCTGTAATTGGCCGGTTCGCGACGTTCGGTCCACGGAGCGGCGCGGCTGGGTGCATGAGCCCGGCGCAGGACACGTGGCATGCGGGGATTGGCAGGCCTTTGGTGCGCGGTCCACGGGAATTTGACCGGCTGGTGCACAGTTTGAGCGCCGGTGCACGGGATCGGGCGGGAAACACGTTTCGATCCTTGATTGGCAGGCGCTTGGGTGCGCGGTCCTCGGAGTTCCCCGCGCGGGTGCATGGACCCGGCGCAGGGACACGTGGCAGCAGGAGAGTGGCGGGCTCAGCTTGCGCGGTGCACGGAGTGTGTGAAGTCCCGCCTCGGGACGGAGCGCGCACAGGGGGGCGTTGACGCGGCTGTCGGCCGCACTCGAGTGCGCCACGCGTCGCGACGCGAGCGGCGGCCGTACTCGAGTGCGCCACGCGTCAGCGCGCGGTTGGCGGTCCGTACCTACCCCGCTGACCGCGGGGGGACACGTGGCGCACGGCGGGGTACCTTGCACCGCTGTTCCCTGTTATGGGGACACGTGTCAGCCCCACAAACTTTCGGGCGCGTCGGACGGGGGCCGTCCGACCCTTCTTCCGGGTTTCGGGCGCCCGAAAGTTGCGCCCGAAAACCCGGCCCACTTACACTTTGCGCTGAGCCTATAAATAGGCTTCCTGGGTTCTTTTTCGGGCTTTTTACACTCCTTTTCCCTGTGAAGTCTTCAGAAGAGTTTTTTCCCACACAGAGCACTATCTATTGGAGGACTTTGAGGATTTACGGAGGCACGCATCCCGAGGTTAGCTATTTTGCGGCGCGGCGTGACGCTTGTTCACCTTCGACCCGCTTTGCCCCTTTTCAGTGTTTGGGCTCCCCCGACTCACCCCGACCTCCTTTTTCGACGATTTTTGCGCCATCGGACTCTCGACAGGTAGGACTTCAACTTCTGTGTTTCGAGCTTCCTCGATTTCCGTGCTGATCTTAGAGTTTTTCGAGCTCCCATTTGACCCATTTTTCTTCACGGATTTTTGGACAGCACCGCAGTGTTCTTGCTGTAACTTTGCGCACAGGCATCGGATCGAGGCGATTCAAAAGGCAAAATTCATCTACATTTCGCAAGGAATCTCCTGGATTTTTCTCAGATTTTTCTGGATTTTTCACGAAGGTGAGAATCTCCTTTTTCTGTGGTTCTTTGTTACAGAAATTTGGTACAGTTTGGATTGGGGTGTTCCCCTTGCCGGATTTTTATCTCAGCGTAGGAAACTCCGATTTGGGCGTGCAGGTACTCGTTTCGACGGGTTCGTCGCGAGGATCGCGATAGTATTTTTCTTGGATTTTTCTGGGCATTTTTCGCAGGTAAAAGTTGGAAAATTCTGGACTGTGGTATTAGGGGACAGATTTTGGAAAAATGAGAATGAATAGCTTATGTACTTTTCTTTGGGGTATTTTGTACAGATTTGTGACGAGTTTTTGGACAGAGCGTGGGATTCGCATTTGGGGACTTGGATTAGCGCTCGAGGTGGGTGATGTTGTGAACCTCCTACTTGTGAATGTCACTAGGCCTATTAGAATGCCTTGATCATGTGCTATTAATTGTGAATGTATCTAGCATGCTTGTATGGGATTAAGGTTCTTTGTTAATATTTGCATTGTTAGCAAGCTACAAGTTAGTAAGTGGTGTTTCCATGTTTTAGATATGCAGTTTAATTATTTGGAAATAATACTAAAGCCATATCATGTTGTATGTTAAGGGAAGGTTTGGGCATGTGGTTAGAGTTCATGTTGTAAAAAGGGGAACTTGTTAGTAGATTATGCATCTAAATTGTATCATGTATCATATATCATGCCACATGTACATCAAAGGTTCCAAACACTTAATGTTGCATATGTTAGAATAATTGAAATGGTTTTATCAAGTAAAGGACTTTGCATGCTTGAATGGTCATCTAGTTAGGCCACCTTTTTCTGCTACACATACATGCTGGAATTGACTTAGGAGAAACCATGCTTTTTATTCATTCTCCTGTTGTCTAGCCTTAGGGGATTGTGTAGTCAGATGTTCAGAGTTGGGACAGTCGGGTATTGATGGTTGGGTGTTGCGGCAACCGCGGACTGTGGGCGGTTGACCGGCTTATTAGTATTATTATTATTGCATCAGATTGGAGGTGAGGGATCGGGCTTCTTTAGTGGATGGTCTTACCCACTTGTTTAGAGTCTTGATCCAGTCCTGCTACATCAGATACTTATGGTTACATACTTTACTCGTGTGGGTCTCTCCCCTCGAGTGCCACTCCGGAGTAGGCTTAGGGCCGAGCCGTTTGCCGGTCGATTCGATACTTTTGGGATCGTGCCGTGTGCCGATCAGTTACTGGTTCTTGAGATGATAGCAGAGCAGGTAGTACCAGTGTTACTGGTGTTTCGATTGGGTTGGTCTTGTAGTCTATGACATTCTGGTGCATACCATTAGCTATTCTTTTAGCTAGGCATCTTAGAGGCATATTAGTGGTAGCTCTTTATCAGTAGGGTTACTTGTAGCTTACCACCTTCATTTGCATTTTCGCCTCTGATAGTCCTAGTGGGCATGTATGAGTTTGAGGTCTACCCACTAGGGGAGGCTACTGTTTTTATAGTAGTTCTCACCCCCCACTGTTTTCTCTTTTCTTTTCCCTCTTTGTTTTGCAGAGTCCTCTGCGGGAGTTGCGGGACCCTCTACCCAGGATCGAGGTAAGAGGATAGCTGATTAGATAGTTACTTCCCCGATTTCGAGCTTTGTAGTTTTGGATGTATCCCTTGTACTCTCAGACAGTTGTATTTCCTTTTATTTTGGGTCTGGCTTCTGCCAGCTGGTTGTATTTATTTCGTGAGCTGGGAGAGACACATGTACTTATTTGAGAGCTTTATTGTACTTTTATTTTTCAGCTTTTTGTCTGACATGTATTAGTTTTAGTTTAGCTCTGTTGTATGCTCCTTTATTATATTTCTTATATCTGAGCAGGTTACCAGCGCTTCGTGTACACGGGAAATACCGTGTGCACGGCGGATCTGTGATTGAGCCTGGGTTCTGGTTTACACCCGGGGCGTGACACCTTATACATCTTAGTCCCACCAGGATGTAGGGTATAAGGTGTATAATGGGCCTCTCGCAATATCTGCTCTCTAATCTCTACATCTATTGGCACACATGCTCGGTTTCTGTTCCTAAGTACTCACGAAACATCCACTATAAAGTTCCCTGACCGATCACTCGGAATATGATCTCTAATCCTAGTCAAGTGGGGGTCCTCACTCTGTCTTTCTCTGATTTTGTCCAGCAGAGTGGGCTGCATGACTAAAGACGTTAGTCTAGCAGAGACCCCAGGGGACACAACCTCTATCTCGAGCCGTCTCATCTCCTCTAATAGCGGTGCCTGGTCTGTGATCAACATAGACAAACTTTGCACCGCTCTCCTACTCAAGGCGTCAGCGACCACATTAGCCTTTCCTGGGTGGTAGAGAATATCATAATCCTTTAATAGCTCTAACCACCTACGTTGCCTCAAATTCAGCTCCTTCTGCGTGAACAGGTACTTTAGGCTCTTGTGGTCAGTGTAGATTTCACAGTGTTCCCCATAAAGATAATGACGCCAAAGCTTCAGTGCAAACATTACGGCAGCAAGCTCCAAGTCATGGGCAGGGTAATTCTTCTCATATTCCTTGAGTTGCCTTGATGCATATGCAATTACCCTTCCTTCCTGCATCAACACACAACCGAGTCCACTGTGTGATGCATCGCTGTAGATCACATATCCTTTCCCCATAACAGGGAGGGAAAGGATAGGAGTGGTCATCAGCCTATTCTTCAGCTCCTCAAAACTCCTTTGACAGTCCTCACTCCAGATAAACTTCACTCCCTTACGCGTCAAGCGAGTGAGGGGTGTGGAGAGCTTCGCAAAGCCTTCCATAAACCGACGGTAATACTCAGCTAAGCCCATAAAACTACGCACCTCAGAGACGGTAGTCGGTCGGGGCCAATCCCGGACTGCCTCAATCTTTGCCGGGTCCACCGCCACACCTGCGGCGAAAATCACATGGCCTAAGAAGACTACCTCCCGAAGCCAAAACTCGCACTTTGCCAGTTTGGCAAACAACTTCTTCTCTCGCAGAAGTTGCAGCGCCACCCTCAGGTGCTCCTCATGCTCCGCATCACTTCGGGAGTAGACCAGGATATCATCAATGAAAACTACCACGAATCGGTCTAAGTATGGTCGGAAGATCCGGTTCATTAAATCCATGAATGCGGCAGGGGCATTAGTCAGTCCAAAAGGCATAACTGTAAACTCATAATGCCCGTACCGTGACCTAAATGCCGTCTTAGGAATATCTTCGGCCTTCACCTTCAACTGGTGGTAACCGGACTGCAATCTTATCTTGGAAAAGACACAAGACCCTTGCAGCTGATCAAAAAGATCATCGATGCGCGGCAAAGGGTACTTGTTCTTGATGGTCACTTTATTTAATTCACTATAGTCCACACACAGTCGAAGTGACCCATCTTTCTTCTTCACGAATAGCACCGGCGCTCCCCAAGGCGACACACTCGGCCTAATAAAGCCCTTGTCCATCAAATCTTGGAGTTGCGCCTTAAGCTCTTGTTACGGAATTTGAGTTGGCGTATTTCGTGAATGTGTTAAGTCTTGAAGATTGAAGATGAAGAAATTTTGGATCGTCTACCTCAATCTCAAGAAAGAAGAATTCAAAAGGATCAGGTACGTTTAACTAAAGAATTTTGATGATCCGAATACTTCTTATAGTGTAGAAACACCTGGAAGAGGTTTTAATTGCTTATTCATCAAAAACTGGACATGGGACATGTTCAGGATCCGGATCGTGGCTTTCAATCCGGATCCCGAAAGGTGTTTGTTCATACACTGGTTCAATCCGGATCGCAGCACTCTCTGATCCGGATCCCGAACACTAGTTTTACCTGTGTGCTTCTTCGATCCGGATCAGGAATTGCAATCCGGATCCCGAACATGATGTTCTGGTAAAACTGTATGAACGATCCGGATCGGTGACTACGATCCGGATCCCGAACAGGCAATTTTCTGGAAATCGTCTTTGTGCTTCTGCAATCCGGATCGCCAATCCAATCCGGATCGCCGTCGGTAAAACTTTCCAGAAAAGGCTGTTTTTGATCCGAATATTCTTCCTAGGGTTTCTAACCTATAAATAGCCCTTCCATTTCATTTCTAGGGCATCCGCAATAGATCGGCTGGTTAAGAAAAGATAGCCGAAAAGAAAAATCCACATATATAGAGAAGAACGGAAATCAATAGATCTATTCTATGGTTCTTCATCTATATTGATTGATTTGATTCTAGGTTTTCCATACTCACATTTTGAGTAGAATCAAATCAATGAATACTTAGATGGTATTTCCGATCTATCTTTAATCTAAGTATTCGGCGGATCATCACCACCCAAACAAACAACGATTTATCCCAAAATCGGCGCGTGGACTCGCGTGGCCTTGTGGATTCAAGGTGCAACCGCTCTCGTGGATTCGGAGCGAGGTGCGTTCGTGGATTCGAAGCGTGCCATTGGGTGAAGACCGTGGATTCGGTTGGACGTCGTGGACTCGACGTTGGACGCTGTGGATTCAGCGTTGGGCGCGGATCGTGGATTCGAGAAGCGTCGTGGAGCGAGCGGAGAAGATCTACTAGGAGCGTATGGTAAAAGGTTGAGTCGTCTGTGAGTACGTTATATCACCTTGTACGTGTGTTAATTCTAGTGGATTTCGCCGTGTTATCGGTCCCGTGGTTTTTTACTCCGGTTTGGAGTTTTTCCACGTAAAAATCTTGCGTGTTCTTTTATTTTTCCGCATTGGGTTTTATCGCGCAATGATTTTTTGAGTGTTTATTGTTTACACCTATTCACCCCCCTCTAGGTGTTTTTTCCCCTATTTAGATCCTTATTAACCTAAACCCAACAAGTGGTATCAGAGCGGGAATAGGGTTGTAAACAATGGTTGAAGGTGGAAACATCAATCGACCCCCTTTCTTTGATGGAACAAATTATGCGTACTGGAAAGTACGGATGAAAGCTTTTTAATTTCCATCGACGAAAGGGTGTGGCAATCAATTGAATTAGGATGGTCTAATCCAACTGAAATTTTAGATGATGTTCGCACCTTAAAACCTAGGTCGAAATGGACCAAGGAAGAGATAGACTTATCTTCTTACAATGGCAAAGGGATTAATGCTCTATTTAATGCTTTGTCACAAACTGAGTTCTCTCGCGTCTCGGCATGTGAGACTGCGAAAGAAATCTGGGATGTTCTTCAAGTTACGCATGAGGGAACTAACTTAGTGAAGATTCAGAAACTGCAAATGCTCACGAGCAAGTTTGACTCTATCTCTATGGCAGAGAATGAATCCTTCACTGACTATTACACACGATTGCAAGATATCGTGAACTCATGTGCTAACTTGGGAGAGAAGATTCCAGAATTTAAAGTTGTAAGAAAAATTCTAAGAACTCTTCCTGAACGATTTCGCCCGAAGGTCGCAGCCATTGAAACAATTAAACACCCGGACGAAATGCGTGTAGAAGAATTAGTAGGTGCTTTACAAACTTATGAAATGACTTTTCCTACTAACTATTCTTCTGGAAAGGCATCCTCTTCTAAGTCTTCAGGTTACGCATTGAAATCAACTAAAGAAGAAGACGCGGATTCATCCTCCTCGGACGACGACGAGAACATTTCTATGGAGGACTTTGAGAAGCAGCTCGCTCTCTTGACAAGGAAGTTTCGCCGCAACTTTCGAAGGGGAAATTCAAGCAAAACTCAATCCTTCGGAAAGTCGAAGAAAGGCAAGGGTCCTTCAATCACAAGTCAAGAAAGCAAGAGAACTTCTCAAAGGATAAGAAAAGTTCTGAGGGACAAGTTCAGTGTTTCAAATGTCGAGGCTACGGCCACATTGCAACGGAATGTCCCAACAAGAATCCGGCTAAGAAGAAAGCGATGCAAGTCGTTACTTGGGATGACAACTCCACGTCAAATGAGTCATCGTCAAGTGATGAAGAAGACAACGCGACAGCTTTCCACGCGTCCACTACATCTTCTCCCTTCATGTGCTTAATGGCAAGTACATCCGACTCACTGTCCAACTCCACTGTTGAAAAGATTGCAACGGACGATGAATCAGATGATTCGGAAGGTGAAGATTTTGTTTTAGCCTACCATAAGCTTTTGAGGGATTCAAAGAAACTGGCTAAACAAAACAAGGGGTTGAAAGAGAGATTGCAGGATCTTGAAGATGAAGTAAAAAGGGTAACCTCTATCTCAACCGATCTTGAAGTGGAAAGGGACAATCTGATTAAGACAAATGTTTCCCTTCAAGAGTCCAATGAGCAACTCGAGAAGAATTATATGGATATGGTGAACAAAGCGAATTACTTCTTGAAGCTCAACGGCGAGGCTCGACAGGAAAAATTGGAAATGACGGAGACCATACGCCAACTAAAGGATGACTTAAAGAGATTTTCTTCTGGAAGGAGTAAGTTGGACAGACTTCTTGGTCTCGGTCAAAGAAATAAGTTCGGCCTCGGATACACTCAAACTGGAGACATTCCAAGTTCGAGTGGTACAGTATTTGTGCCTCAGTCGGTATCTCCTCCTCCGACACCGGTGTTCACGACAAGCAACGACAACGAACCTACTACATCTTCCTCGGAATCGACAAGAACCAAGGTATGTTTTCGTTGTGGCATTTCAGGGCACATAAGAAGAAATTGCAAGACGGAAGCCAAACGCACACCTCAAGCACATCTTGCAATGACTACCAAAAGGGCTATTCCTCGGAAAACAACTGCAATTCATTCAAAGGAAAAGAGCCTTGGTAGTACACCGCTCAAGACGACATCATCAAGGAGCAGCAATTCTTCAAGCAAGACGCTCTCACCTAGGAAATCAACTTCACGACCATTACCGACGCACTTCAAAAAGGTTTGGGTGCGCAAAGGTGAAATCTTTCCCTGTCTTGCTACCAATGTTTCTTTGCATGCATATGATAGTTCGTCTTGGTACCTGGATAGCGGGTGTTCCCGTCATATGACCGGCGATAAAAACTGTTTTCAAACATTTGAGAAAAACTCCGGAGGACTTGTTGTTTTCGGAGATGGTCGGTCTTCCAAAATTGTTGGAAAGGGAACGGTAGCTATTCCAGATGGCCCGGTTCTAGATAATGTATTATTTGTTCATGGCCTTAAGACTAACCTCATAAGCATAAGTCAACTGTGTGATAGTGGTTATTCAGTTAATTTTTCATCTGATAAATGCACTGTAACTGACATGAACCATGCTTTCTTTTTAAAGGGGGTTAGATCAGAAAACAACTGTTATGTAGTTCCTTCTAAGATTTCTGAAAAATGTAACCTAGCATCTTTGAAAAATGAAACACTTTGGCATGAAAGGCTAGGTCACATAAACTTTAAGGAACTTGCTAGAATTTCAAATAAAGATGTGGTCAAGGGGGTTCCAAAACTTTCTTTTGAACAAAACCTTGTGTGTGGCGGTTGCCAAAAGGGAAAACAGTCTAGGACTGCACACAAGAATTTGAACCACATAGGTACAAAACGGCCTTTGGAACTTTTGCATATGGACTTAATGGGGCCAACTCGTCAACCATCTCTGGGAGGTAAATGGTATATTTTCTTGTTGGTTGATGACTTTTCTAGATATACTTGGGTAGCCTTCTTAAAAGAAAAAGCTGATACCTTTGATTCTTTTCTCGAAATCTGCAATCGTATTATGATAGAAAAGAATGATAGGATTACTCGAGTTAGGAGTGATAGAGGTGGGGAATTCATAAATTCCAAATTCATTGATTTTTGCATTTCTAATGGCATTAAACATGAATTCTCCGCACCTTACACACCTCAACAAAATGGTGTAGTCGAGCGCAAAAACAGGGTCGTACAGGAAATGGCACGTGTTATGCTTCACAGCCGGAACTTACCTTTTTATTTTTGGGCTGAAGCGGTGAACACTGCTGTTTATGTTATCAATCGCGTGTATTTGCGCCCGGGGACTTTGAATACACCATATGAACTTTGGTTTTGTAGAAAACCTAACATCAAATATTTTCGCATCTTTGGGAGTCGGTGTTTTATTTTACGTGATCGTGAGAATCTTGGAAAATTTGACTCTCGAAGTGACGAAGGGATTTTCTTAGGTTATTCTACAAACAGCAGAGCATATCGAGTTTTTAACTTAGAATCTAAGACGATCGTAGAATCGATAAATGTTAAGGTAGATGAAGCTTTTCATTTTGAATCTGAAAAATCTACCCTCGATATCTCTCTTGATGATGATACACCTGCTAATGCATCTTCTTCTAACAATTCTTTCGATAATAATGTTGATGCATCTAACGGTTCTTCAAGCTTATCTGATGTGCAGGAATCATCTCGTGTACCTCCGCCTACTCCTCTACCTCAAACGTTACGCATCTCCAAGGATCACCCTGAATCGAACATAATTGGAGATCCACAAGAAGGAGTTAGAACACGGAGACAATTGGTTTGCGGATTTGCATGCTATGTATCTCAAATCGAACCAAAGAATGTTGATGAAGCTCTCCAAGATGATTATTGGATTAAAGCAATGCAGGAAGAGCTCCATCAATTCGAGCGAAACAAAGTCTGGGAACTGACGAAGCCTCCGAAGCAACACAATGTGATAGGTACCAAATGGATCTTCAAGAACAAGAAAAACGAAGAAGGTACTATCATCAGGAACAAAGCAAGGTTAGTTGCTCAAGGCTATTCTCAAGTAGAAGGTATAGACTTTGATGAAACTTTCGCCCCTGTAGCTAGACTCGAGTCCATTCGTATATTGTTTGCGATCGCTTGTCATTTTAAAATCAGATTATTTCAAATGGACGTTAAGAGCGCCTTTTTAAATGGATTTTTAAATGAGGAAGTTTATGTAGCTCAACCGAAAGGTTTTGTGGATCATAAACTACCTAACCATGTTTTTCGACTGAAAAAGGCTCTTTACGGTCTGAAACAAGCACCGCGAGCATGGTACGAAAGGTTGACAAAGCACCTTTTGGAAAAGGGCTACACTCGAGGGGGAGCTGACAGGACTCTCTTTGTGAAGCATTATCAAAACAATTTCATAGTTGCTCAAATCTATGTTGATGACATTGTTTTTGGAGCAACAAGAGATAATGATGCTTCTAAATTCGCGGAGACCATGGAAAGCGAATTTGAGATGTCCATGATGGGCGAGTTGAACTATTTTCTTGGATTACAAGTTAAACAAAACGATGAAGGAATTCACTTGTGTCAATCCAAGTATGCACTGGAGTTGGTCAAAAAGTTTGATCTTGAAAATTCTAAAGATTTTCCGACTCCAATGGGAACTAGCCATAAGGGACTTGGAAGTGAATCACAAAGTGAGAATGTAGACGAGAAACTGTACCGCAGTATGATTGGAAGTCTACTATATCTCACGGCTAGTCGCCCGGATATATCCTTCAGTGTTGGGATTTGTGCGAGATATCAATCAGCACCGAAGGAGGTTCACCTGAAAGCGGTGAAACGGATCATCCGGTATATCAAAGGTACAATCAATTTCGGAATTTGGTATCCTATGGGAACGACTTTGGATATTGTTGGATACTCAGATGCCGATTGGGCTGGATCGGTGGATGACCGGAAAAGCACGAGTGGTGCATGCTTCTATCTTGGCCACTGCCTTGTTGCATGGCACAGTAAAAAGCAGAACTGCATAGCACTCTCGACTGCCGAAGCGGAGTACATTTCTGCAGGAAGTTGTTCAACCCAATTGATTTGGATGAAGAGCGTGTTGAGCGATTTCCGAATTTCAACATCTTCGGTAACCATTTTATGTGACAACACTAGTGCTATTAACATTTCAAAAAACCCTGTGTTGCACTCTAGAACAAAACATATTGAACTTAGATATCATTTTCTTAGAGAGCTAGTTGAATCAAACATTCTTCAACTGTCATATATTTCAACTGAGGATCAATTAGCCGACATCTTAACAAAACCTTTGGATCAAAAACGTTTTATTCACTTGCGTAAAGCAATTGGCATGCTTTCCTTGAAATAAACTCTTTTGAAACCTTTGCTTAGATTAGGTTTTGTTTTTGTTCTTGTTTTTGTTTTGTTCTTTATCTATGTTCTGTACATAGCACACTAATTGAGCATAAATCATAATTGACTTTAATTGCATCCTTTTATGCATTTAGAAATTTATTATGTTTTGATGTCATAATATTTCAATGTTGCAATGATCATTTACGTTAATTAAACCATCTTTTAAGTGATCAAAGTCAATTTCTCTCTCAATGATCTCTTGGTATAGTCATTATCATATTTGATTGCTTAGTCGAGTATGAATTCGAGATCAATGGTTTGGTTGAATACCTTATATATTAAATAATTGATAGCCAATTGAGGGGGAGTCAATGAAATGTGAAATGCTCAAAAGATGTGGAAAGAGTTACATCCCAATGAGGAGTGTGAAAACTACCACCACATGGAGAAAATGAAAGAAAAAGATACTCCATGAATGAAAAGCAAATTTTTGTTTGAAAAATTGTTGATGAAATTCATATTGAAATACTTGACTCAGTCGTATTTCATGGTTGGTATAAGGTGGGATTTTTTTTAAAAGATGCTCAAAGAGCCACTCCTTCAACAGATTGTCTAGATATATTATCTAACTTATCTGGGATTTCAAACATCTATTGATCTTGGTATTTCATTTTCTTTACCAAAATTGATGATTTGATAAAGGCATTACACATAAGATCAGGATAGATGTAATTGAAGTTGTTCAACTTTAAGTGTTTTAACTTTCGTAAATTTTCGTTTCATTTTTGGATATTTTTGATAGATTTTGCATAATCTATTTCTTGTTGTATGAAACGATGCCATTTGTTTAAAGTTGACATGGTAAAGTGCTTACATACTTTTTCTGGATTTTATTGAATTTTTCTAAATTTTTCTGAAGAAAAAGGTGTAGCCGATCCGGATCGGGCAAGTGATCCGGATCCCGAACGCAGGATTTTTCCTGCGGGTAGCCGATCCGGATCACATTCTCGGCCGATCCGGATCACGGCTAGGGTTTTATATAGAAACATACAGATTTTGATTTCTTTACCCTAATCTCTGGTTTTCAAGCCTCTAGAGTTTCTCTCTCTAGATTTCTTGCTTCTTGGTGCTTCAAAACTCAAAGTTCTTCGGATTCAAGTAAGTTTTCATGATCAAAACTCGGTTTTTCACAGTTTTTATGGTTTTTCATCAAACGTGAGTTGAAAAATTGGAACTTTTTCGTTTGTGAATGGTTTTTGATCAAATTTCTTTTGAAATAAGAACTCTGGGTCAATTAGTTTTGCTTTTATGCTGGGATTTTACTTGATTAACGAGTTTTTAGGCTTCGATTTCTAAAAATTCGGTTTTAGGGCATAAAAGAGGAATTTTTGTAAATCATGGAATTGATCTATTTTTAAAATTCTTTTTGGAAAACTAATTTGATTCTTGGCTTCTCTACATGATTATGATTGTCTAGGTACAATGTTTTCAAATTTTTCAAAATTGACAATTTTTCATATGTTCTTGAGTTGGTTTCACAGGACACTTTCTTAAACTCAAAGCACTAGACGCAATGGCCTTCTCCTGGTTAATTCTGCTACTGGTTACGATGGTGCTCACCAGAGCAACTAATAAGTTGAAAAGAGCCAAGAAACTCCAAAGAAAAGGAGAAGTCGATGTCATAAGTGACACTGAACTTGAAGAGAATGAGAATGAGATTCATTGGGACATGATAACAGATGATGAAGATGATGAGGTATTGCCGACTAACTCAACACGAAAAGGAAAAGCTCCCTTGGACACTGGGAAAGCTCCTATGCCTGCCCCAACTATCTCTATAAAACGTAAGCGACTTGCTCGACGTTTTGGACTGGGACAGGAGACCAAGGTTGACCCACCAATAGCTCCTGACTCTCCGCCACGTGTTGAAGAAGTATTTGTTAACAGTGACCGTCTTAGAGCGTTTGCACATCGCGAATGCATTGGCGAAAGGCACGTGAACATTGAGGCTCTACAAGGTCACTCCCCTGAATTTGGTACTTTGATTGAACAAGCAAATCTCATTCAAGTATGTCGCTTCCCAGAAACTCTCGGTTACTGCCTGCACCAGGTGAGGACCTTCTATACCAACGCACGGCATCTTCGCGAATTTGAAAACGGTCCTATGGAGTTCTACACGAATATCCAAGGCACGAGATTCAAAATCACTCCACAGTTGATTGGCGAGGTTTTGGGAATGGAAGCCAGCAAGAAAGGAGTCCACTACCTGAAAGGGATAAATTTGACAAATACTTTATGGCGAAAAGTTATCGAAGGAATTTGTCTCGAGGGAACACAGTCAACCGAAAAATCAGTTCGATCTAAAGAACTTCGTCTTGAATATCGCTTCTTAAATTTCATCACGTGTTACAATATACTTCCAAACATGCAGACGAAGGTTGTGAGATGGGAACGATTGTTGTTCTTATATCTCATCGGACATCCATCAGAGGCAACGGCATTGAATATCAACATCCCGTACATCATCTGGAATAGAATGGCACGATATGTTGAGCATCCTCACCCCAGCGAAAGAATTCCTTTTCCACTGATTATAATGAGGATTTTAAAGAAATTTCAAGTTGACATCACTTCTACAACCTATCATCAATGTCTGAACATGATAGATGAGTCCACAATTGTCAAATCCCTTCACAAGTTGCCACATGTCACTCAAGCTTCTGCATCTGGGAAGAAGCCTGACCCAAGCACGGCTGCATCACCATCTCATCAAGCACCTGGCACAGATGATGACGCATCATTGAATTCGATTTTCAAGTTACAGCAACGACTGTCTATCCAGCAGGAACAAATTTTGAAAGAACAACAGCGGATTACCAATGAGCTAGAAATATCAACAGCAGCTCACATCACCATCACGAAGAAGATAAATTCAATGGACAAGCGGATGCGAAAGATAATGTCCAAGATTGGGTGCACAAGTTCTGAAGATTCAGATTCTGAAAACTGACCTTTTCTTTTTGTGCAGGATTTTTTTAGTTTAGTTTTCAGTTTGTGCATACTATTAGGACTTTATGTTTTCTTTACTCTCCTTACATATTGTAGCTCATGCTACGTTTTGGCTTTGTTTTGTGACAAAAAGGGGGAGAGAGTGAGAGAGTTAGAGAGAACTCTGAACAATGAATGATTGTGAATATCGATGATATCAAGGTAAGTATGAACCTCAACTCAACTTTGGTTTTTCTTTTGTGATTTGTGACATGCTTCTATACTAACTATTCGACTAACTATTTGGGCATGTAATATGACTAACAAGTTGATGTTGGACTAACATACTTTGACATTTGGTTTTCAACTGCTTAGAAGATATGTTGGTTTTTAACTATGCTTCTTTCACATATCTGATTTTTTCAAATGTCATGATGAGACTAAACTCTATCTCTGTATTTGGTTTTGTATGTTCCAATTCTTGAGGTATCTAACGAATTTGTTTGTCAAGAATGTTTTCTGTGTGCAGAGATTACAGATGTCTAAGTCTAGAGTCTGTTCTAGGAGTTTATCTCATGTTTTTAATTTCTGGAACTCTTTTGTAAATTTTTGTTGTATGGTGATAGCAACAAAAATATCTTTTTGAATTTTCTTTGTGGATTTGTGTTTTGTCACGAAACCGCCAAAGGGGGAGATTGTTACGGAATTTGAGTTGGCGTATTTCGTGAATGTATTAAGTCTTGAAGATTGAAGATGAAGAAACTTTGGATCGTATACCTCAATCTCAAGAAAGAAGAATTCAAAAGGATCAGGTACGTTTAACTAAAGAATTTTGATGATCCGAATACTTCTTATAGTGTAGAAACACCTGGAAGAGGTTTTAATTGCTTATTCATCAAAAACTGGACATGGGACATGTTCAGGATCCGGATCGTGGCTTTCAATCCGGATCCCGAAAGGTGTTTGTTCATACACTGGTTCAATCCGGATCGCAGCACTCTCTGATCCGGATCCCGAACACTAGTTTTACCTGTGTGCTTCTTCGATCCGGATCAGGAATTGCAATCCGGATCCCGAACATGATGTTCTGGTAAAACTGTATGAACGATCCGGATCGGGGACTACGATCCGGATCCCGAACAGGCAATTTTCTGGAAATCGTGGTTTGTGCTTCTGCAATCCGGATCGCCAATCTGATCCGGATCGCCGTCGGTATTTCTTTCCAGAAAAGGCTGTTTTTGATCCGAATATTCTTCCTAGGGTTTCTAACCTATAAATAGCCCTTCCATTTCATTTCTAGGGCATCCGCAATAGATCGGCTGGTTAAGAAAAGATAGCCGAAAAGAAAAATCCACATATATAGAGAAGAACGGAAATCATTAGATCTATTCAATGGTTCTTCATCTATATTGATTGATTTGATTCTAGGTTTTCCATACTCACATTTTGAGTAGAATCAAATCAATGAATACTTAGATGGTATTTCCGATCTATCTTTAATCTAAGTATTCGGCGGATCATCACCACCCAAACAAACAACGATTTACCCAAAATCGGCGCGTGGACTCGCGTGGCCTTGTGGATTCAAGGTGTTATCGCTCTCGCGGATTCGGAGCGAGGTGCGTTCGTGGATTCGAAGCGTGCCATTGGGTGAAGACCGTGGATTCGGTTGGACGTCGTGGACTCGACGTTGGACGCTGTGGATTCAGCGTTGGGCGCGGATCGTGGATTCGAGAAGCGTCGTGGAGCGAGCGGAGAAGATCTACTAGGAGCGTATGGTAAGAGGTTGAGTCGTCAGTGAGTACGCTATATCACCTTGTACGTGTGTTAATTCTAGTGGATTTCGCCGTGTTATCGGTCCCGTGGTTTTTTACTCCGGTTTGGAGTTTTTCCACGTAAAAATCTTGTGTGTTCTTTTATTTTTCCGCATTGGGTTTTATCGCACAATGATTTTTTGAGTGTTTATTGTTTACACCTATTCACCCCCCTCTAGGTGTTTTTTCCCTTATTAGATCCTTATTAACCTAAACCCAACAGCTCTCGCAGCTCAGCCGGTGCCATCCGGTAAGGAACCTTAGAGATTGGCGCAGTTCCTGGAACTACGTCAATCACGAATTCAATCTCCCTATCTGGCGGCATGCTAGTCAGCTCAGGTGGGAAAACATCCGGGAACTCGCGGGCAATGGGGATATCCTCGAGTCTCGGCGCCGCCGTAGGTCTCTCAACGACACTAGCCAAAAAGCTACACATCCTTGACGGGTCCTCTGCCTCGCTCGGGAAGTCGAAACTATAGAAGCAAAGAAAGCGCTCTGACATCCCCGGTATACTAATATTTTCTGGTCTGGCTCTCTAAAAGTGACGGTCCTTGCGGCACAATCAATAGTCGCAAAATACCGAGCCAGCCAGTCCATCCCGAGGACCACATCGAAGTCCTTCAGTTGTCTCAGGACCAACAGGTCTACTGGCATAATCCAGGACTCGATCTAAATCGGGCGGGGCTAACAGCACTCCTCCATGTGCAGAGTTCAATCGGGAATCTACACCTTCCGTGCACAAGGTGAGAGTCCTATTTCTAACCCTATGCAATGATGCACGTTCTCTACAAATAAAAGAGATGTCCCTATATAAATGAGGTACGAGTCCTTATGTCAGAAAGTAAATCATACCTGCCTCCACTCGGTCAGCTATAGTAGAATCCTCCGCCAGCGCTAAGTCATCCTGACTGCTCGACAACGGTTGTTTTTCTCCAGAAGGGCGGGGGAACGAAACTTGATCTACTTGAAGGTTTGTCGGTGAAGCTCCCGGTCGTAGCTGGGAAGTGGTAGGGACAGACGCCAAAGTAGGTGCCATAGTTATCCTCGAAGGGCACGTAACTCGTAGGTGCCCAGGCTGTCCACACAGGTAGCAATGTCCCCACCGTTGATCACAAGTACCAGGAAAATGATGATCTCCACAAAAGATACAACTGCCAGGAACTCGCAACTGCCGTGACTGCTGCTGAGATGAAGAAGGAGCAGATGCTGAAGAAGGAGCCGTCGATGGCGCATAAGGGCAAGTAGTTCGGACGTGGCCAGACTGTCCACACCGATAACAGCGGCCAAACCTCAGATCACAAGTATCATAAGCATGCTGTCCCTGGCAGAAGATACACTTGCCGCGAAGCCGTGGCCGTCTCCGATAACTGGTCTGTCCATCAACATCCGGGGCTGGGCATTTTCTTTTAAAACACCGCTCAGGAGCCCTAGCCCTCTTCTCGACTGCCGGATCACTCCTCTGCGCCAACAGCTGTTCCAAGCGCTGGTCCTGTCGAAAGCTCCTCGCCACCAACTGGGTCACCAAGGCCCGCAGTTCTCCCAGTTCGGCAGACACTGCCTGCTCGGGCTCCTCAGAAGGGGTGGGAATACCCCCGGCGGAAATACGACGAAGGGGCGACATACTGTCACCAGAAGCCACAAATCTGGAAAACAAAACCCCACACGACCCAATCTAGCGAAAGTCAAAGACATTCCCCTATTTCTGTGACTTTATGTTGTCTGCAGCCAACATAACTGTTCACCAGAAATTGGGTATGTCGGTCTCTCTTCACTTACTTGGAAGAGTCAAACAAATAAATCAACGACTTTCGCAAAATGTCACGTCTCTCACGCCCTATCATCCTAGGGTCTGCCAAAAGCCTAGGGTTTCCTAAGTCCCAACTAACTTATCCCTAAGCTCTAATACCAACTTAATCTGTCACGTCCCGGGTGTAAACCAGAACCCGGGCCCGTCTACAGATCCGCCATGTACACGGAATTTTCCGCATACACGAAGCGCTGGTAACCTGCTCAGATATAATGTAACAATAAAAGAGCATAAGGCAGAGCTGAACTAAACATAATAAGCTCAGACTGATAAGGTACAAGCTGTAATAATACAATAATCTCCCAGCTCACCCAAAATAATACACCCAGCTGGCCAGAGTCAGACCCAAAATAAAAGTGCTACAGTCTGAGATAAAAAGGGGTACAATATAAGTCCAGCTACTCTCATGGTTGAGGCAGACGATCTAGCTAGTCCGCTATCTTCTTACCTCGATCTGCCGCTGATGGCCCCGCAGCTCCCACAGATGACGCTGCAAAATAAAGGAGAAGAAAGAGAGGAACAACAATGGGGGGTGAGAACTACCAGATAAATCAGTAGCCTCCCCTAGTGGGTAAAAACCTCAACTCTGACGCACCCACTAGGACTACTAGAGGAAATGGGAAAAGGGGAAGTGGTAAGATACATAAGATGCTGAAACAGGAAAACTACCACTACTATGCTGTCAAAACTGTATGCATGCATCAGAGATAGTATCTGTCCAAATATACCCAATCTAGATACCAGTAACAACTGGTGCTGCCTGCTCAGCGGAATCTGCACACAAGGCTCGAAACCGCGGGATCGGCCCGCACGGCTCGCATCCCAACATAAGTATCAGACCGGCACACATGGCTGGGTCCGAAAAAGCTCACCTCCGGAGTGGCACTCGAGGGGAGCGACCCACACGAGTAAAGTATCTCTGTCATCAGTATCATCAGTATCTTTGTAGCACATATCTCAATATAGCAGGACTGGATCATGACTATGATCAAAGTTGGAAACTGCATCCACTATAGAAAACCCAAATCCCAACAGATGCAAACAATAAACCAGACTCAACCCCAATCTGATGCAAGGATAAACATCTGGTCGACCGCCTACTGTTCGCGGTCAACGCAATACCCCACAAATCCACAATCTAATGCAATCTCGACTACACTATCCCAACCCCTGCTCATACTTGAGCAACAAGCATCTGGATGCAAAGGACAACAATGAAACATGTTCAAATCCCAATATGATAGTGTAGCAATAAATAGGGCTAACTAGATGTCCAAGCGAGCATGCAATTGTACCATTTAAAAGCTGAAAAAAGGGTGTCAAATATTTATTTTAAAAGAAGATTGATTTACTGGAAAAGTTATTTGCATGCGAGATTATAGCCTTTGTCCCAATCACAGTTCCCAAGATAAGTTATTATATAATCTGTGGGGTCATATTAATTTTTAGAAGAGTTCATCCCAGCGGTTCTCATCAATTGTCACATTAGTTCGTCCCAATAGTCCTCATCAATCGTCATATTAGTTTGTCCCAATGGTTCTCATCAATTGTCATATTAGTTCGTCCCAATGGTTCTCATCAATTGTCATATTAGTTCGTCCCAATGGTTCTCATTAATTATCATATTAGTTTGTCCCAATGGTCCTTATCAATTGTCATATTAGTTTGTCCCAATGGTCCTCATCAATTGTCATATTAGGGGAGTTCTAATAATCCCAGTGAGCTTGTCAAAAATGAGGTAAGCAACAACCGCCCACCTCGAAAAGCGTGCACTATACCTAGGTAGTCTCCTGGCTGTCCATAGTCCTCAAATCCTGCAAATCAGTGCACAGCTGTACATAACAACTGTGAAGACCCCAAAACCTTTGTGAATTGTGTCTCTAGGGGATTAGTAGCTCGTCGGCACTTTTTGAGGTGTGTTAGTGTCGTCGGTGCGCGAAGAGGACGTGAAAATCGAATCCAGCGCGAAAAACCGCATAGTGGGGATGTACGGATGTGCGGTGGTTGTTATATTTGTGGTTGGGAGAGTTTGGCGTTACTTTTTCGGTGTGTCGGAAGCCTCGGTTCGCCAAATGGACGAGAGAAATGGACTCAGGGCGAAAAACGGTGCAAAATAGGCTTTTTCTGGACATTTTGGGCTTAAAACGGGGTTTTTGGTGTTGCTGGGATGGTGGACCGGGCTCACGGTGGCCGGCGCACGGCCCATGCACCGGTTGGTGCACCGCGGTGCACGGGGGAAGGCGTGCACCCGGTACAGAGGCGGCGCGGGGGAGCTGGCGCACGGGCGTGGACCGGCCGGTGCAGCGCGGTCCACGGCCGCGCTGCACCCGGTCCACGAGCACGGGCGAGCGCCCGGTGCACGCGCGGTGCACCGGGCACCGCACCGCGCATGCGCGCGCGCGCGTGGCGCGCGGCCGAGCCCACACGTGGAGCTGGGCCACGTGGCGCAACCCGGGGTCGGTCGGACCATTTGGTCCGACCAGCCTTGCACCGGATCGGGTGCAAGGATTTTGGATAAGTTAGGGGGAGTTTTGGTGTTTTTCTTCCCTTTGGCCAGCTCTTTGAGGGTGATTCCGAGCTCTCCTGCACCTGAGGTGTGAAAGGGAAATGTTCTTCTCCCTCTCCTCCACCAGCCGACAAAAGTTCAGCATTTTTGGAGATCATCTATTCGACTTCATCTGCGACGCGGCGCACAGTGACGCTTCTACTCCGAGGACCCGTTTCGTCGCGTTTTAGTGCGCGGACTCTCCCGACTCACCCCGACCTCCGTTTTTACCGATTTTTGCGCCATCGGACTCACGACTGGTAGGACTTTAACTTTGATATTCAGAGTTTTCTCAGATTCTTTACGGATTTTGGGGGTATTTGAGCTTTTTGTTGCCCCTTTTTCTTCGCGGATTTTTGGACAGCGTTGCAGAGTTTTGGCCATAACTTTGCGCACAGACATCGGATCGAGGTGATTCAAGAGGCAAAATTCATCTACTTCTCGCGAGGAATCTCCTGGATTTTTCTCAGAATTTTATGAGGTTGCTTCGAAGGTGAGAATAGTGTTTCTTTCCGAGTTCTTATCTGTGAAAATTGGTACAGTTAGAAAAGAAGTGTTTCTCTTGCCGGATTTATATCTCAGTGTAGGAAACTCGGAATTGGACGTGCAGGTATTCGTTTCGAAGCTATCGACGCGTAGATCGCAGGGATATTTTATTTGGATTTTTCTGAGGACTTTCAGCAGGTGATTTTTGTGCATCTTCGCAGCTGAGTTTCAGTGTAAATTCTGGCAGTTTTGGGAGGAATGTTTGTGTAACGACAGCTCTGTTTTTGTACCCAGGAGCAGTGTGGGCTGTGCTGGACCTGTTGGACACTGTGTAGCTGCTACTTTTGGTATTATCAGCTGTAGGACTTTTGACTGTTCGTCTGACCAGGTGGGTGGCCTCGCTTTCAGGATTTACGATCTGCACACTAATTCTAGCTGTTTAGGGATGTGTATGTATTATTGTTACCTCCAATACAGCATGTTAGAGAGCATGAGTTGGGATTGCTTACCAGTTCAGTTCAGCATGTGTTCCTTATCATTATTCTCCACATCCTTATTTATCGCAATCCTTGGACTTGACCTAGCACCCCCGTCATATATTGCATGTGTAACCAGACCAGTAGAAAACCCTCACTTGGGCTAGGGTTATTTATGTTTAGACATCCACACCTTATGTTTCATTCCTGGACTTAGTGTTATCCTCGCCCGGGTAGTGGGCCGAGAGGTCGGGACTTCTTTTTAGTGTGGGATGCATTTGCACTCGTGCTTGGGAGCAGAGTGGAGTCTGGTAGTTATAGCGGGTCGCTTGTCTGTACCGGGAACCGTTTGGAGTAAACGGTGGTCTCGGGAGGTCTTGTTCTCCCTGTTTGGGTCGTCGCCACTGGATTAGTGGCGGTAGTTTACTAGTGTTAGTCGGACCTAGAACCCAGAACCCTTTTTGACATACACATGATTTTAGTCTAACAATGGTTTCTTTCAAGCATCGAAGGGCCGCTGGAGTCTGTTCTTGTTTGATTGGGACAAAGGCATCAGCCCTTCGAGGTTTGGGTAAAACAATTGTTTCTAACTATTTTTCTAAAAAGAACTAAAATCATTAAATATGGATTTCTTCCAGATCAAAATGGTTTTCAATAACAAATGTCACCTTTTCCCTGTATATCCCCCCACTCGAAAGGATTCGAGTGATCTGGGTTCTAGGGGCCGTGCCTTGTCGGGCCGAAAGTCACGGGGGCCGAGCCTGGAACCTGTTCTTGTTTGGTAGGGTTGTAGGTGTAGGTCTCCCGGAACTTTCGGGCCCTGGTTGGTGTCTTCTGCGTGTTTTATCGGGGTTGATGTGTCCCGAACTATAAGGGTCGGGAACTTTGATAGGCGGAGCCTAGAGTCTGTTCTTGTTTGATAGGGTTCTAAGCACCGGCCTATCGGGTTTCGAACCCTTATGGTGTCGGTCTTACTTGTGAGTTTAGGGTTCTGTTGTGGGAGCCGTCTGGTGGGCGGTGGCCCCGGCTGTGTGGTTTTCCAGCCTGTGGTTGAGCATTGGTGTTGTTGGTCGATCTTGTTGATCGTGGGTTGGACTATAGCCTGCATGAGCCATTTTGAGCTCGACAGAGATGCGCGGATACTTTCCTCGGTGGGGTCGCGCCCCTCGAGTGCCACTCCGGAGTTGGGCCTGTTACTTGCTATCGCGACTTGTCGACGCCGTCCCTCTGGCTGGGCCAGTTTTCATGGACACCCTACGGTAGACCCGTCCTGTTGAGGATGTGCGGCAGTAGGTGGGCGCAGGTTTGACTGGACCCTATGCGGCAGTCAGTATAGATTGGGTGAGTGTACTGTGTGAGTTAGTAGATGCATCATGTTTCATCTGTTTCACTTTTTGAGCATCTAGATAGAGGCATAGTAGCTGTAGAGTTACTTTTCCAGCCTTTCATTTCAGTTTATATTATTGTTACTTATGCCTCTAGTAGACTTAGTGGGCAGACCGTCGGGCTTGTTGGCGGCACCCACTGAGAACTACTTGGGACGTAGTTCTCACACCCGTCGTGGTGTCTTTTCCCACAGGGACTTCTACTCCTGTTCCTGCTGCTCCTGTTGCTGCTTCTTCTGATCGAGGTAAGGGAGTCGCGAGATAGATCCCTACCAGTGTCGTCCAGAGAGTAGATGTACCCCCTCACTTTTGAGAGTTTATGTTGAGAGACTTTGTAGTGAGGTATAGAGTTGTACTTTTATTTTACTGCTTGAGAGATTATGTATTTTGGTGAGGTTGGTTTGTATTATCTGAGAGATGTAGTTGTTCATTGAGCTTTTATTTCCAGCAGTTTACACTTCAGCTCTGATATCTGTATAGTATAGATGTTCTTTTGCAGGTTAGACGCTTACGTCATACGGGGCTTCCCGTATGGGCGGCGGATCTGTTGGCGAGCCCGGGTCGCAGTTTCGACCCGGGGCGTGACAGATTAGAGTGGTATCAGAGCCTAGGTTGTAGGTCATGTTGGACTTAGAAACCCTAGGCTTGTGGTTGGACATTAGGATGACTACGTGAGAGTCGTGACTGTTAGCGAGAGTCCTGATTGAGTTTTATACCTCTCCCAAGGGATGGGATGAGTGATTGGCATGTTTATTCTCCTAAGTGATTATGTTGGCTGCAGACAACATAATGCTATGGAATTGATGACATGTCTTAGACTTTCGCTGGATTGGGTCGAGTGTTGCTTGGTACTGTCCTGATGTTTGCATGTGTATTGTAGGTGGGTACGATGCCTCCACGACGCAGGATGTCCACGCGTTCGCAGCCTTCTTCCTCGGTACTCGAACAGGAGGACTCGGGACAGGGACATCAGGATGAGGTACAGGAGCTCCGTGCTCAGGTGGCACAGTTGTCTGAGGTTATTCAGCGTCAGGAGGGGACCTTGCGACGCCAGGAGGAGGCTTCTCGCCGTCAGGAGGAGGCCTTGGGCCGGATGATGGTTCTGTTAGAGCAGAGGTCGCAGTCAGCGGTAGCACCTCATGATGGTTTGCCTATACCTTCTTCCCCAGCTGCGGCACCCCCTATTGTTCCTCCAGCACCAGTAGTTCCTGAGGAGTTGGTTCCTTGCAGACCACCGTCTGGGTCGACGGGACCTCTGTCTTCAGCTGAGCAGCGGGTGGTGGTGGATTTGTTGATGAGGTTTCGCCAGTTCGATCCACCCCGATTTTCTGGTATGGGAGCTGAGCCGTGGGAGGCCGAGTCTTGGATTACGGCCATGGAGCGGCATTTTGAGAGTTTGTTCATTGAGGATCGCTTTCGGGTTCTCCTGGCTTCCCACTTCTTGGAGGGGAACGCCGAGGCGTGGTGGCGGCGTGTGCGACCAGCTGGGCCGCCGGGGACGCAGTTTCTCACATGGACGGAGTTTCGCAGCCTTCTTTTGGGAGCTTTCTTCCCTGAGAGTGTCCGTCAGAGATTGGAGGAGCAGTTGAGGAGTCTCCGCCAGGGAGATCGGCCCGTGCACGTATACATAGCTGATTTCAATCAGTTGTTGGCTAGTATGCCTCACGTGGCCAGGGATGAGGCTCATCAGATCTACATGTTCGAGCGAGGATTGCGTCGGGATATTTATCAGTTTGTTCGCTCCCGCAGACTGCAGACTTTGCAGGCCTCGATGGAGCAGGCTTTATATGTTGAGTCAGGAGAGGCAGTGATGGCAGAGGTGGCGCCAGCCCCTGTACTGACTCCAGGGGCGAAGCGCCCGGTACCGTTGGATGAGGGGCAGTCGAGTCAGCAGGGACCTCCGAGACCTCCACGATCTCATCCTCAGGGTCGTGGGTTGCGTAGGCGTCAGAGATCAGGTGGGCCCCAGCAGCAGCAGCAGTATCAGCAGCAGCGGCAGGAGCGGTGCGTCATCTGTGGCGGGCCTCATCCACCGTCGCAGTGTGAGCAGAGACAGGGGCGGTGTTTCCTCTGTGGAGAGTTGGGACATTTCCGCGCAGCTTGCCCCCAGGCCATCTTGTCAGTGCGGCCGATTGCGACAGCACCCCCCTTGCCTATCCATGCAGCGGAAGCCTCTCCGGCACACCGTCAGACAGAGTGGGCCACGACGTCGGGACAGACGGGACGACGATCTGCGGCACCCAGTGGACGGGTTTATGCAGCCCTGGTGGAGGACACCCCCGCAGCAGATCATGTAGCGGCAGGTATGACTTTATTTCTGTTAGCTGAGTTGAGCTTTTCGTTACCGCTGCATTTTCTGCTTATTAGTAGAGCATCTGCATCAGCATCTTTGCATGGGTATGGGTTAGGAATTTCTGCTATTTGTTTTAGCGTTTGGATTCTTCCCTGTATCCCACTATTAGAGGAGGATCGCGGTGTTTGATCAGTGCAGTTGAGACTCGTAACTTTACCGGCTGATTTGATGATTCAAGGACAGCTCCAGAACTTGGATTGAGCACACAGGTTGGACTGGTTGGTGCGGTGCAGTGCTATGACTGATAATGGAATGAGAGTTGTGACCCTTCGGCGAGTTAGACAGGAGGAGTTCATTTTCTCGGATTGCCGGCGTATCCTTCCAGCAGCATTGACTTCAGCAGCATTGGACAGACGCCACCTCGGGGGCAGATGGGAGGTTTAGGACTAGAGGTTGTGTCCTTAGGAGTCTCGGTTAGTGATAGCTTTCGTTTTTGTTGCCACAGCAGGAACGGCACCAACACTTCTCTCTCTTTTCACGCCTTTGTGCTGAAATTTACGAACATGACGAAAACTTCGAAAGATTGCTCTAGAAATAGAGACAGTGCCCGAACTTGTTCTTGTTTGATTGGGGCGAAGGCACTGATCTTTCGAAATTTTCGGACTTTTCGCTAATTTCAGCTGTTTTCTCAATCGAGGGTTGTGGTTGTTGATCTTCCTGCTGATGGGACCTTACCTTCCTTGGTCGTTTGCGTAGTTTTGTTGGTTTGGTCTTGTTGTTGTGGATTGTTTTAGTTTCGGGGACGAAACTTCCTCTTAGTGGGGGAGGATGTGAAGACCCCAAAACCTTTGTGAATTGTGTCTCTAGGGGATTAGTAGCTCGTCGGCACTTTTTGAGGTGTGTTAGTGTCGTCGGTGCGCGAAGAGGACGTGAAAATCGAATCCAGCGCGAAAAACCGCATAGTGGGGATGTACGGATGTGCGGTGGTTGTTATATTTGTGGTTGGGAGAGTTTGGCGTTACTTTTTCGGTGTGTCGGAAGCCTCGGTTCGCCAAATGGACGAGAGAAATGGACTCAGGGCGAAAAACGGTGCAAAATAGGCTTTTTCTGGACATTTTGGGCTTAAAACGGGGTTTTTGGTGTTGCTGGGATGGTGGACCGGGCTCACGGTGGCCGGCGCACGGCCCATGCACCGGTTGGTGCACCGCGGTGCACGGGGGAAGGCGTGCACCCGGTACAGAGGCGGCGCGGGGGAGCTGGCGCACGGGCGTGGACCGGCCGGTGCAGCGCGGTCCACGGCCGCGCTGCACCCGGTCCACGAGCACGGGCGAGCGCCCGGTGCACGCGCGGTGCACCGGGCACCGCACCGCGCATGCGCGCGCGCGCGTGGCGCGCGGCCGAGCCCACACGTGGAGCTGGGCCACGTGGCGCAACCCGGGGTCGGTCGGACCATTTGGTCCGACCAGCCTTGCACCGGATCGGGTGCAAGGATTTTGGATAAGTTAGGGGGAGTTTTGGTGTTTTTCTTCCCTTTGGCCAGCTCTTTGAGGGTGATTCCGAGCTCTCCTGCACCTGAGGTGTGAAAGGAAATGTTCTTCTCCCTCTCCTCCACCAGCCGACAAAAGTTCAGCATTTTTGGAGATCATCTATTCGACTTCATCTGCGACGCGGCGCACAGTGACGCTTCTACTCCGAGGACCCGTTTCGTCGCGTTTTAGTGCGCGGACTCTCCCGACTCACCCCGACCTCCGTTTTTACCGATTTTTGCGCCATCGGACTCACGACTGGTAGGACTTTAACTTTGATATTCAGAGTTTTCTCAGATTCTTTACGGATTTTGGGGGTATTTGAGCTTTTTGTTGCCCCTTTTTCTTCGCGGATTTTTGGACAGCGTTGCAGAGTTTTGGCCATAACTTTGCGCACAGACATCGGATCGAGGTGATTCAAGAGGCAAAATTCATCTACTTCTCGCGAGGAATCTCCTGGATTTTTCTCAGAATTTTATGAGGTTGCTTCGAAGGTGAGAATAGTGTTTCTTTCCGAGTTCTTATCTGTGAAAATTGGTACAGTTAGAAAAGAAGTGTTTCTCTTGCCGGATTTATATCTCAGTGTAGGAAACTCGGAATTGGACGTGCAGGTATTCGTTTCGAAGCTATCGACGCGTAGATCGCAGGGATATTTTATTTGGATTTTTCTGAGGACTTTCAGCAGGTGATTTTTGTGCATCTTCGCAGCTGAGTTTCAGTGTAAATTCTGGCAGTTTTGGGAGGAATGTTTGTGTAACGACAGCTCTGTTTTTGTACCCAGGAGCAGTGTGGGCTGTGCTGGACCTGTTGGACACTGTGTAGCTGCTACTTTTGGTATTATCAGCTGTAGGACTTTTGACTGTTCGTCTGACCAGGTGGGTGGCCTCGCTTTCAGGATTTACGATCTGCACACTAATTCTAGCTGTTTAGGGATGTGTATGTATTATTGTTACCTCCAATACAGCATGTTAGAGAGCATGAGTTGGGATTGCTTACCAGTTCAGTTCAGCATGTGTTCCTTATCATTATTCTCCACATCCTTATTTATCGCAATCCTTGGACTTGACCTAGCACCCCCGTCATATATTGCATGTGTAACCAGACCAGTAGAAAACCCTCACTTGGGCTAGGGTTATTTATGTTTAGACATCCACACCTTATGTTTCATTCCTGGACTTAGTGTTATCCTCGCCCGGGTAGTGGGCCGAGAGGTCGGGACTTCTTTTTAGTGTGGGATGCATTTGCACTCGTGCTTGGGAGCAGAGTGGAGTCTGGTAGTTATAGCGGGTCGCTTGTCTGTACCGGGAACCGTTTGGAGTAAACGGTGGTCTCGGGAGGTCTTGTTCTCCCTGTTTGGGTCGTCGCCACTGGATTAGTGGCGGTAGTTTACTAGTGTTAGTCGGACCTAGAACCCAGAACCCTTTTTGACATACACATGATCTTAGTCTAACAATGGTTTCTTTCAAGCATCGAAGGGCCGCTGGAGTCTGTTCTTGTTTGATTGGGACAAAGGCATCAGCCCTTCGAGGTTTGGGTAAAACAATTGTTTCTAACTATTTTTCTAAAAAGAACTAAAATCAGTAAATATGGATTTCTTCCAGATCAAAATGGTTTTCAATAACAAATGTCACCTTTTCCCTGTATATCCCCCCACTCGAAAGGATTCGAGTGATCTGGGTTCTAGGGGCCGTGCCTTGTCGGGCCGAAAGTCACGGGGGCCGAGCCTGGAACCTGTCTTGTTGGTAGGGTTGTAGGTGTAGGTCTCCCAGAACTTTCGGGCCCTGGTTGGTGTCTTCTGCGTGTTTTATCGGGGTTGATGTGTCCCTGAACCATAAGGGTCGGGAACTTTGATAGGCGGAGCCTAGAGTCTGTTCTTGTTTGATAGGGTTCTAAGCACCGGCCTATCGGGTTTCGAACTCTTGTGGCGTGGGTCTTACTTGTGAGTTTAGGGTTCTGTTGTGGGAGCCGTCTGGTGGGCGGTGGCCCCGGCTGTGTGGTTTTCCAGCCTGTGGTTGAGCATTGGTGTTGTTGGTCGATCTTGTTGATCGTGGGTTGGACTATAGCCTGCATGAGCCATTTTGAGCTCGACAGAGATGCGCGGATACTTTACTCGGTGGGGTCGCGCCCCTCGAGTGCCACTCCGGAGTTGGGCCTGTTACTTGCTATCGCGACTTGTCGACGCCGTCCCTCTGGCTGGGCCAGTTTTCATGGACACCCTACGGTAGACCCGTCCTGTTGAGGATGTGCGGCAGTAGGTGGGCGCAGGTTTGACTGGACCCTATGCGGCAGTCAGTATAGATTGGGTGAGTGTACTGTGTGAGTTAGTAGTTGCATCATGTTATCATCTGTTTCACTTTTTGAGCATCTAGATAGAGGCATAGTAGCTGTAGAGTTACTTTTCCAGCCTTTCATTTCAGTTTATATTATTGTTACTTATGCCTCTAGTAGACTTAGTGGGCAGACCGTCGGGCTTGTCGGCGGCACCCACTGAGAACTACTTGGGACGTAGTTCTCACACCCGTCGTGGTGTCTTTTCCCACAGGGACTACTACTCCTGGTCCCGCTGCTCCTGTTGCTGCTTCTGCTGATCGAGGTAAGGGAGTCGCGAGATAGATCCCTACCAGATGTCGTCCAGAGAGTAGATGTACCCCCTCACTTTTGAGAGTTTATATTGAGAGACTTTGTAGTGAGGTATAGAGTTGTACTTTTATTTTACTGCTTGAGAGATTATGTACCTTTGGTGAGGTTGGTTTCTATTATCTGAGAGATGTAGTTGTTCATTGAGCTTTTATTTCCAGCAGTTTACACTTCAGCTCTGATATCTGTATAGTATAGATGTTCTTTTGCAGGTTAGACGTTACGTTCATACGGGGCTTCCCGTATGGGCGGCGGATCTGTTGGCGAGTCCGGGTCGCAGTTTCGACCCGGGGCGTGACAACAACGCTCCCGGTATAAATATAAATCCCAAAAAGTACAATATTTGCTGTTTTTCAAACAGCATGAGAAAAGAGGAGTTTTTCACCTCTAAACTGAGCTTTAAAAATCCCAGAAAAATCACGGTTGCGTTCCTCACGAAGAGTAGATCAAAATCGACTCTTTAAACGCCTCGATCTGATGTTCCTACGTCAAGATAAAAATCGGAGAAGTTGGAGCTGTCTAGAAACTACCACAGTAAAAAGGGGGGTCAAAGAGGACTCGGGAATCGTGCCAAAAGTACGAAACGGAGTGAAATGATCAACACGAAAATCGAAGCCCTACCTCTTAGGAACGCGCTGTCATGAAAATCGTCCAAAAATTCCTCCTGGTTAGCACACAGGGAATTTTCGACTGAACTGCGACGGGAAATGGGCCGAAAAAGAAAACCGTCGCAGTGCGCCGCGTCGCAGTGCGCCGCGTCGCAGATAACTCACTATCTGTAACTCCAGAAATTCTGAAATTTCTAGGAGAGAGAGAGAAGAGAGAGGGGAAGAATTTTTATAGAGGGCCCAAACTCTGGTTCTCTCTAAAGCTCGGAACCCGAGGTGAGAATGAGAGGGGTGGGGGGAATCCTATTTATAATGGGCCAAGGAATCTTCCACACGGGATCGGACAGAACAGGAAACACCGAAATGGACTAACCGGAATGCACCACATGTCACAAAACAGGAAACAGCCGTGCAAGTACCACTCAAAAACTTCCACGTGTCCCACGTGGTGCACGTGTTTGGTCCGCGCTCCGGGTTTTCCGGAAATTGTCGGCCAATAGGGTGCTGCCACGTGTCACTCTCCCAGCGGCCTTCTAGAAGCCGGCCCACCAATGGGGAAGCACCACGTGGCCAGGGGGTTCTTCGTGTGCTCCCGGTGCACGCCAGGCCCATGGACCCCGCTCCAGCGCCCCTGCCCGCGCCTCCGGCTGCCGCGCTGAGGGGGCCGCGCGCCTCCGCTTTCTGCCTTGCTCCGCCACGCTCCGCCGCCGCGCCGCCGCCCGCCGGTCGCCGCCGGCCGCCGCCGGCTGCCGGAACAGTAATTCCGGCCTGCCGGGTTACTGTTCCGGTGAACAGTACCAATGTGCCGAAAAAATAAAGTGAATATACCATTTTGATCGTTTTCGCGCGCTGAGTCCAAATACGACGTCCGTTTCGCCAAATTCTCATCCAAAATTTTGCCGAAAGCTCCCGGAAAAGCCCATTTGCTCCGATTTTCGTGCCAAGTCTATTTTTAATGTCCAATTTTGATTTTACAAGCTCCGTTTCACCGTATAAGCTCCCTACGGTCACTGTTTAATGTTGCACTGCGGGAGTCCGGATCATCACACAACCGGAGCGGGCTAGGGTGAGGGCAAGCCTGGCGGAGTTTCGAAAGTACAAGCCACCCATGTTTGAGGGTGAAACCACTGATCCATGGGTAGTGGAGAAGTGGGTGGACACTATGGAGAAGTTTTTGAGGATCTCATCATGGAGGAGGACGAGCGGGTTCCTCTAGCAGTTCACTTTTTGAAGGGCACAGCCCGGATTTGGTGGAAAGACTGTGCGACCTTCTAACGGTGTTTCTTTTCCTTCGTGGTCTACTTTCAGAGAGATGTTGTTTGGAGCCTTCTTCTCAGATAGCGTCAAACAGAAGCATGAAGATGATTGGAAGACAATCAAGCAAGGAAGCCGGTCAGTGATGGAGT
>JAQOTM010000492.1:0-55663 GCA_029168755.2 Tillandsia fasciculata | reverse complement strand
GGTTGGGTTTAGGTTAATAAGGATCTAATAGGGGAAAAAACACCTAGAGGGGGGTGAATAGGTGTAAACAATAAACACTCAAAAAATCATTGTGCGATAAAACCCAATGCGGAAAAATAAAAGAACACACAAGATTTTTACGTGGAAAAACTCCAAACCGGAGTAAAAAACCACGGGACCGATAACACGGCGAAATCCACTAGAATTAACACACGTACAAGGTGATATAGCGTACTCACTGACGACTCAACCTCTTACCATACGCTCCTAGTAGATCTTCTCCGCTCGCTCCACGACGCTTCTCGAATCCACGATCCGCGCCCAACGCTGAATCCACAGCGTCCAACGTCGAGTCCACGACGTCCAACCGAATCCACGGTCTTCACCCAATGGCACGCTTCGAATCCACGAACGCACCTCGCTCCGAATCCACGAGAGCGATAACACCTTGAATCCACAAGGCCACGCGAGTCCACGCGCCGATTTTGGGATAAATCGTTGTTTGTTTGGGTGGTGATGATCCGCCGAATACTTAGATTAAAGATAGATCGGAAATACCATCTAAGTATTCATTGATTTGATTCTACTCAAAATGTGAGTATGGAAAACCTAGAATCAAATCAATCAATATAGATGAAGAACCATTGAATAGATCTAATGATTTCCGTTCTTCTCTATATATGTGGATTTTTCTTTTCGGCTATCTTTTCTTAACCAGCCGATCTATTGCGGATGCCCTAGAAATGAAATGGAAGGGCTATTTATAGGTTAGAAACCCTAGGAAGAATATTCGGATCAAAAACAGCCTTTTCTGGAAAGAAATCCCGACGGCGATCCGGATCAGATCTGGCGATCCGGATTGCAGAAGCATAAACCACGATTTCCAGAAAATTGCCTGTTCGGGATCCGGATCGTAGTCACCGATCCGGATCGTTCATACAGTTTTACCAGAATATCATGTTCGGGATCCGGATTGCAATTCCTGATCCGGATCGAAGAAGCACACAGGTAAAACTAGTGTTCGGGATCCGGATCAGAGAGTGCTGCGATCCGGATTGAACCAGTGTATGAACAAACACCTTTCGGGATCCGGATTGAAAGCCACGATCCGGATCCTGAACATGTCCCATGTCCAGTTTTTGATGAATAAGCAATTAAAACCTCTTCCAGGTGTTTCTACACTATAAGAAGTATTCGGATCATCAAAATTCTTTAGTTAAACGTACCTGATCCTTTTGAATTCTTCTTTCTTGAGATTGAGGTAGACGATCCAAAATTTCTTCATCTTCAATCTTCAAGACTTAACACATTCACGAAATACGCCAACTCAAATTCCGTAACAATCTCCCCCTTTGGCGGTTTCGTGACAAAACACAAATCCACAAAGAAAATTCAAAAAGAATATTTTTGTTGCTATCACCATACAACAAAAATTTACAAAAGAGTTCCAGAAATTAAAAACATGAGATAAACTCCTAGAACAGACTCTAGACTTAGACATCTGTAATCTCTGCACACAGAAAACATTCTTGACAAACAAATTCGTTAGATACCTCAAGAATTGGAGCATACAAAACCAAATACAGAGATAGAGTTTAGTCTCATCATGACATTTGAAAAAAAATCAGATATGTGAAAGAAGCATAGTTAAAAACCAACATATCTTCTAAGCAGTTGAAAACCAAATGTCAAAGTATGTTAGTCCAACATCAACTTGTTAGTCATATTACATGCCCAAATAGTTAGTCGAATAGTTAGTATAGAAGCATGTCACAAATCACAAAAGAAAAACCAAAGTTGAGTTGAGGTTCATACTTACCTTGATATCATCGATATTCACAATCATTCATTGTTCAGAGTTCTTTCTAACTCTCTCACTCTCTCCCCCTTTTTGTCACAAAACAAAGCCAAAACGTAGCATGAGCTACAATATGTAAGGAGAGTAAAGAAAACATAAAGTCCTAATAGTATGCACAAACTGAAAACAAAAACTAAAAAAATCCTGCACAAAAAGAAAAGGTCAGTTTTCAGAATCTGAATCTTCAGAACTTGTGCACCCAATCTTGGACATTATCTTTCGCATCCGCTTGTCCATTGAATTTATCTTCTTCGTGATGGTGATGTGAGCTGCTGTTGATATTTCTAGCTCATTGGTAATCCGCTGTTGTTCTTTCAAAATTTGTTCCTGCTGGATAGACAGTCGTTGCTGTAACTTGAAAATCGAATTCAATGATGCGTCATCATCTGTGCCAGGTGCTTGATGAGATGGTGATGCAGCCGTGCTTGGGTCAGGCTTCTTCCCAGATGCAGAAGCTTGAGTGACATGTGGCAACTTGTGAAGGGATTTGACAATTGTGGACTCATCTATCATGTTCAGACATTGATGATAGGTTGTAGAGGTGATGTCAACTTGAAATTTCTTTAAAATCCTCATTATAATCAGTGGAAAAGGAATTCTTTCGCTGGGGTGAGGATGCTCAACATATCGTGCCATTCTATTCCAGATGATGTACGGGATGTTGATATTCAATGCCGTTGCCTCTGATGGATGTCCGATGAGATATAAGAACAACAATCGTTCCCATCTCACAACCTTCGTCTGCATGTTTGGAAGTATATTGTAACACGTGATGAAATTTAAGAAGCGATATTCAAGACGAAGTTCTTTAGATCGAACTGATTTTTCGGTTGACTGTGTTCCCTCGAGACAAATTCCTTCGATAACTTTTCGCCATAAAGTATTTGTCAAATTTATCCCTTTCAGGTAGTGGACTCCTTTCTTGCTGGCTTCCATTCCCAAAACCTCGCCAATCAACTGTGGAGTGATTTTGAATCTCGTGCCTTGGATATTCGTGTAGAACTCCATAGGACCGTTTTCAAATTCGCGAAGATGCCGTGCGTTGGTATAGAAGGTCCTCACCTGGTGCAGGCAGTAACCGAGAGTTTCTGGGAAGCGACATACTTGAATGAGATTTGCTTGTTCAATCAAAGTACCAAATTCAGGGGAGTGACCTTGTAGAGCCTCAATGTTCACGTGCCTTTCGCCAATGCATTCGCGATGTGCAAACGCTCTAAGACGGTCACTGTTAACAAATACTTCTTCAACACGTGGCGGAGAGTCAGGAGCTATTGGTGGGTCAACCTTGGTCTCCTGTCCCAGTCCAAAACGTCGAGCAAGTCGCTTACGTTTTATAGAGATAGTTGGGGCAGGCATAGGAGCGTTCCCAGTGTCCAAGGGAGCTTTTCCTTTTCGTGTTGAGTTAGTCGGCAATACCTCATCATCTTCATCATCTGTTATCATGTCCCAATGAATCTCATTCTCATTCTCTTCAAGTTCAGTGTCACTTATGACATCGACTTCTCCTTTTCTTTGGAGTTTCTTGGCTCTTTTCAACTTATTAGTTGCTCTGGTGAGCACCATCGTAACCAGTAGCAGAATTAACCAGGAGAAGGCCATTGCGTCTAGTGCTTTGAGTTTAAGAAAGTGTCCTGTGAAACCAACTCAAGAACATATGAAAAATTGTCAATTTTGAAAAAATTGAAAACATTGTACCTAGACAATCATATTCATGTAGAGAAGCCAAGAATCAAATTAGTTTTCCAAAAGAATTTTTAAAAATAGATCAATTCCATGATTTACAAAAATTCCTCTTTTATGCCCTAAAACCGAATTTTTAGAAATCGAAGCCTAAAAACTCGTTAATCAAGTAAAATCCCAGCATAAAAGCAAAACTAATTGACCCAGAGTTCTTATTTCAAAAGAAATTTGATCAAAAACCATTCACAAACGAAAAAGTTCCAATTTTTCAACTCACGTTTGGTGAAAAACCATAAAAACTGAGAAAAACCGAGTTTTGATCATGAAAACTTACTTGAATCCGAAGAACTTTGAGTTTTGAAGCACCAAGAAGCAAGAAATCTAGAGAGAGAAACTCTAGAGGCTTGAAAACCAGAGATTAGGGTAAAGAAATCAAGAATCTGTATGTTTCTATATAAAACCCTATCCGTGATCCGGATCGGCCGAGAATGTGATCCGGATCGGCTACCCGCAGGAAAAATCCTGCGTTCGGGATCCGGATCACTTGCCCGATCCGGATCGGCTACACCTTTTTCTTGAGAAAAATTTAGAAAAACACAATAAAATCCAGAAAAAGTATGTAAGCACTTTACCATGTCAACTTCAAACAAATGGCATCGTTTCATGCAACAAGAAATAGATTATGCAAAATCTATCAAAAATATCCAAAAATGAAACGAAGATTTACGAAAGTTAAAACACTTAAAGTTGAACAACTTCAATTACATCTATCCTGATCCTATGTGTAATGTCTTTATCAAATCATCAATTTCAGTAAAGAAAATGAAGTACCAAGATCAATAGATGTTTGAAATCCCAGATAAGTTAGATAATATATCTAGACAATCTGTTGAAGGAGTGGCTCTTTGAGCATCTTTTAAAAAAAATCCCACCTTATACCAACCATGAAATACGACTGAGTCAAATATTTCAATATGAATTTCATCAACAATTTTTCAAACAAAAATTTGCTTTTCATTCATGGAGTATCTTTTTCTTTCATTTTCTCCATGTGGTGGTAGTTTTCACACTCCTCATTGGGATGTAACTCTTTCCACATCTTTTGAGCATTTCACATTTCATTGACTCCCCCTCAATTGGCTATCAATTATATAATATATAAGGTATTCAACCAAACCATTGATCTCGAATTCATACTCGACTAAGCAATCAAATATGATAATGACTATACCAAGAGATCATTGAGAGAGAAATTGACTTTGATCACTTAAAAGATGGTTTAAATAACGTAAATGATCATTGCAACATTGAAATATTATGACATCAAAAACATAATAAATTTCTAAATGCATAAAAGGATGCAATTAAAGTCAATTATGATATATGCTCAATTAGTGTGCTATGTACAGAACATAGATAAAGAACAAAACAAAAACAAGAACAAAAACAAAACCTAATCTAAGCAAAGGTTTCAAAAAGAGTTTATTTCAAGGAAAGCATGCCAATTGCTTTACGCAAGTGAATAAAACGTTTTTGATCCAAAGGTTTTGTTAAGATGTCGGCTAATTGATCCTCAGTTGAAATATATGACAGTTGAAGAATGTTTGATTCAACTAGCTCTCTAAGAAAATGATATCTAAGTTCAATATGTTTTGTTCTAGAGTGCAACACAGGGTTTTTTGAAATGTTAATAGCACTAGTGTTGTCACATAAAATGGTTACCGAAGATGTTGAAATTCGGAAATCGCTCAACACGCTCTTCATCCAAATCAATTGGGTTGAGCAACTTCCTGCAGAAATGTACTCCGCTTCGGCAGTCGAGAGTGCTATGCAGTTCTGCTTTTTACTGTGCCATGCAACAAGGCAGTGGCCGAGATAGAAGCATGCACCACTCGTGCTTTTCCGGTCATCCACCGATCCAGCCCAATCGGCATCTGAGTATCCAACAATATCCAAAGTCGTTCCCATAGGATACCAAATTCCGAAATTGATTGTACCTTTGATATACCGGATGATCCGTTTCACCGCTTTCAGGTGAACCTCCTTCGGTGCTGATTGATATCTCGCACAAATCCCAACACTGAAGGATATATCCGGGCGACTAGCCGTGAGATATAGTAGACTTCCAATCATACTGCGGTACAGTTTCTCGTCTACATTCTCACTTTGTGATTCACTTCCAAGTCCCTTATGGCTAGTTCCCATTGGAGTCGGAAAATCTTTCGAGTTTTCAAGATCAAATTTTTTGACCAACTCCAGTGCATACTTGGATTGACACAAGTGAATTCCTTCATCGTTCTGCTTAACTTGTAATCCAAGAAAATAGTTCAACTCGCCCATCATGGACATCTCAAATTCGCTTTCCATGGTCTCCGCGAATTTAGAAGCATCATTATCTCTTGTTGCTCCAAAAACAATGTCATCAACATAGATTTGAGCAACTATGAAATTGTTTTGATAATGCTTCACAAAGAGAGTCCTGTCAGCTCCCCCTCGAGTGTAGCCCTTTTCCAAAAGGTGCTTTGTCAACCTTTCGTACCATGCTCGCGGTGCTTGTTTCAGACCGTAAAGAGCCTTTTTCAGTCGAAAAACATGGTTAGGTAGTTTATGATCCACAAAACCTTTCGGTTGAGCTACATAAACTTCCTCATTTAAAAATCCATTTAAAAAGGCGCTCTTAACGTCCATTTGAAATAATCTGATTTTAAAATGACAAGCGATCGCAAACAATATACGAATGGACTCGAGTCTAGCTACAGGGGCGAAAGTTTCATCAAAGTCTATACCTTCTACTTGAGAATAGCCTTGAGCAACTAACCTTGCTTTGTTCCTGATGATAGTACCTTCTTCGTTTTTCTTGTTCTTGAAGATCCATTTGGTACCTATCACATTGTGTTGCTTCGGAGGCTTCGTCAGTTCCCAGACTTTGTTTCGCTCGAATTGATGGAGCTCTTCCTGCATTGCTTTAATCCAATAATCATCTTGGAGAGCTTCATCAACATTCTTTGGTTCGATTTGTGATACATAGCATGCAAATCCGCAAACCAATTGTCTCCGTGTTCTAACTCCTTCTTGAGGATCTCCAATTATGTTCGACTCAGGGTGATCCTTGGAGATGCGTAACGTTTGAGGTAGAGGAGTAGGCGGAGGTACACGAGATGATTCCTGCACATCAGATAAGCTTGAAGAACCGTTAGATGCATCAACGTTATTATCGAAAGAATTGTTAGAGGAAGATGCATTAGCAGGTGTATCATCATCAAGAGAGATATCGAGGGTAGATTTTTCAGATTCAAAATGAAAAGCTTCATCTACCTTAACATTTATCGATTCTACGATCGTCTTAGATTCTAAGTTAAAAACTCGATATGCTCTGCTGTTTGTAGAATAACCTAAGAAAATCCCTTCGTCACTTCGAGAGTCAAATTTTCCAAGGTTCTCACGATCACGTAAAATAAAACATCGACTCCCAAAGATGCGAAAATATTTGATGTTAGGTTTTCTACAAAACCAAAGTTCATATGGTGTATTCAAGGTCCCCGGGCGCAAATACACGCGATTGATAACATAAACAGCAGTGTTTACCGCTTCAGCCCAAAAGTAAAAAGGTAAATTCCGGCTGTGAAGCATCACACGTGCCATTTCCTGTACGACCCTGTTTTTGCGCTCGACTACACCATTTTGTTGAGGTGTGTAAGGTGCGGAGAATTCATGTTTAATGCCATTAGAAATGCAAAAATCAATGAATTTGGAATTTATGAATTCACCACCTCTATCACTCCTAACTCGAGTAATCCTATCATTCTTTTCTATCATAATACGATTGCAGATTTCGAGAAAAGAATCAAAGGTATCAGCTTTTTCTTTTAAGAAGGCTACCCAAGTATATCTAGAAAAGTCATCAACCAACAAGAAAATATACCATTTACCTCCCAGAGATGGTTGACGAGTTGGCCCCATTAAGTCCATATGCAAAAGTTCCAAAGGCCGTTTTGTACCTATGTGGTTCAAATTCTTGTGTGCAGTCCTAGACTGTTTTCCCTTTTGGCAACCGCCACACACAAGGTTTTGTTCAAAAGAAAGTTTTGGAACCCCCTTGACCACATCTTTATTTGAAATTCTAGAAAGTTCCTTAAAGTTTATGTGACCTAGCCTTTCATGCCAAAGTGTTTCATTTTTCAAAGATGCTAGGTTACATTTTTCAGAAATCTTAGAAGGAACTACATAACAGTTGTTTTCTGATCTAACCCCCTTTAAAAAGAAAGCATGGTTCATGTCAGTTACAGTGCATTTATCAGATGAAAAATTAACTGAATAACCACTATCACACAGTTGACTTATGCTTATGAGGTTAGTCTTAAGGCCATGAACAAATAATACATTATCTAGAACCGGGCCATCTGGAATAGCTACCGTTCCCTTTCCAACAATTTTGGAAGACCGACCATCTCCGAAAACAACAAGTCCTCCGGAGTTTTTCTCAAATGTTTGAAAACAGTTTTTATCGCCGGTCATATGACGGGAACACCCGCTATCCAGGTACCAAGACGAACTATCATATGCATGCAAAGAAACATTGGTAGCAAGACAGGGAAAGATCTCACCTTTGCGCACCCAAACCTTTTTGAAGTGCGTTGGTAATGGTCGTGAGGTTGATTTCCTAGGTGAGGGCGTCTTGCTTGAAGAATTGCTGCTCCTTGATGATGTTGTCTTGAGAGATGTGCTACCAAGGCTCTTTTCCTTTGAATGAATTGAACTTGTTTTCCGAGGAGTAGCCCTTTTGGTAGTCGTTGCAAGATGTGCTTGAGATGTGCGTTTAGCTTCCGTCTTGCAATTTCTTCTTATGTGCCCTGAAATGCCACAACGAAAACATACCTTGGTTCTTGTCGATTCCGAGGAAGATGTAGTAGGTTCGTTGTCGTTGCTTGTCGTGAACACCGATGTCGGAGGAGGAGATACCGACTGGGGCACAAACACTGTACCACTCGAACTTGGAATGTCTCCAGTTTGAGTGTATCCGAGGCCGAACTTATTTCTTTGACCGAGACCAAGCAGTCTGTCCAACTTACTCCTTCCAGAAGAAAATCTCTTTAAGTCATCCTTTAGTTGGCGTATGGTCTCCGTCATTTCCAATTTTTCTTGTCGAGCCTCGCCGTTGAGCTTCAAGAAGTAATTCGCTTTGTTCACCATATCCATATAATTCTTCTCGAGTTGCTCATTGGACTCTTGAAGGGAAACATTTGTCTTAAACAGATTGTCCCTTTCCACTTCAAGATCGGTTGAGATAGAGGTTACCCTTTTTACTTCATCTTCAAGATCCTGTAATCTCTCTTTCAACCCCTTGTTTTGCTTAGCCAGTTTCTTTGAATCCCTCAAAAGCTTATGGTAGGCTAAAACAAAATCTTCACCTTCCGAATCATCTGATTCATCGTCCGTTGCAATCTTTTCAACAGTGGAGTTGGACAGTGAGTCAGATGTACTTGCCATTAAGCACATGAAGGGAGAAGATGTAGTGGACGCGTGGAAAGCTGTCGCGTTGTCTTCTTCATCACTTGACGATGACTCATTTGACGTGGAGTTGTCATCCCAAGTAACTACTTGCATCGCTTTCTTCTTAGCCGGATTCTTGTTGGGACATTCAGTTGCAATGTGGCCGTAGCCTCGACATTTGAAACACTGAACTTGTCCCTCAGAACTTTTCTTATCCTTTGAGAAGTTCTCTTGATTTCTTGACTTGTGATATGAAGGACCCTTGCCTTTCTTCGTCTTTCCGAAGGATTGAGGTTTGCTTGAATTTCCCCTTCGAAAGTTGCGGCGAAACTTCCTTGTCAAGAGAGCGAGCTGCTTCTCAAAGTCCTCCATAGAAATGTTCTCGTCGTCGTCCGAGGAGGATGAATCCGCGTCTTCTTCTTTAGTTGATTTCAATGCGTAACCTGAAGACTTAGAAGAGGATGCCTTTCCAGAAGAATAGTTAGTAGGAAAAGTCATTTCGTAAGTTTGTAAAGCACCTACTAATTCTTCTACACGCATTTCGTCCGGGTGTTTAATTGTTTCAATGGCTGCGACCTTCGGGCGAAATCGTTCAGGAAGAGTTCTTAGAATTTTTCTTACAACTTTAAATTCTGGAATCTTCTCTCCCAAGTTAGCACATGAGTTCACGATATCTTGCAATCGTGTGTAATAGTCAGTGAAGGATTCATTCTCTGCCATAGAGATAGAGTCAAACTTGCTCGTGAGCATTTGCAGTTTCTGAATCTTCACTAAGTTAGTTCCCTCATGCGTAACTTGAAGAATATCCCAGATTTCCTTCGCAGTCTCACATGCCGAGACGCGAGAGAACTCAGTTTGTGACAAAGCATTAAATAGAGCATTAATCCCTTTGCCATTGTAAGAAGATAAGTCTATCTCTTCCTTGGTCCATTTCGACCTAGGTTTTAAGGTGCGAACATCATCTAAAATTTCAGTTGGATTAGACCATCCTAATTCAATTGATTGCCACACCCTTTCGTCGATGGAAATTAAGAAAGCTTTCATCCGTACTTTCCAGTACGCATAATTAGTTCCATCAAAGAAAGGGGGTCGATTGATGTTTCCACCTTCAACCATTGTTTACAACCCTATTCCCGCTCTGATACCACTTGTTGGGTTTAGGTTAATAAGGATCTAATAGGGGAAAAAACACCTAGAGGGGGGTGAATAGGTGTAAACAATAAACACTCAAAAAATCATTGTGCGATAAAACCCAATGCGGAAAAATAAAAGAACACACAAGATTTTTACGTGGAAAAACTCCAAACCGGAGTAAAAAACCACGGGACCGATAACACGGCGAAATCCACTAGAATTAACACACGTACAAGGTGATATAGCGTACTCACTGACGACTCAACCTCTTACCATACGCTCCTAGTAGATCTTCTCCGCTCGCTCCACGACGCTTCTCGAATCCACGATCCGCGCCCAACGCTGAATCCACAGCGTCCAACGTCGAGTCCACGACGTCCAACCGAATCCACGGTCTTCACCCAATGGCACGCTTCGAATCCACGAACGCACCTCGCTCCGAATCCACGAGAGCGATAACACCTTGAATCCACAAGGCCACGCGAGTCCACGCGCCGATTTTGGGATAAATCGTTGTTTGTTTGGGTGGTGATGATCCGCCGAATACTTAGATTAAAGATAGATCGGAAATACCATCTAAGTATTCATTGATTTGATTCTACTCAAAATGTGAGTATGGAAAACCTAGAATCAAATCAATCAATATAGATGAAGAACCATTGAATAGATCTAATGATTTCCGTTCTTCTCTATATATGTGGATTTTTCTTTTCGGCTATCTTTTCTTAACCAGCCGATCTATTGCGGATGCCCTAGAAATGAAATGGAAGGGCTATTTATAGGTTAGAAACCCTAGGAAGAATATTCGGATCAAAAACAGCCTTTTCTGGAAAGAAATCCCGACGGCGATCCGGATCAGATCTGGCGATCCGGATTGCAGAAGCATAAACCACGATTTCCAGAAAATTGCCTGTTCGGGATCCGGATCGTAGTCACCGATCCGGATCGTTCATACAGTTTTACCAGAATATCATGTTCGGGATCCGGATTGCAATTCCTGATCCGGATCGAAGAAGCACACAGGTAAAACTAGTGTTCGGGATCCGGATCAGAGAGTGCTGCGATCCGGATTGAACCAGTGTATGAACAAACACCTTTCGGGATCCGGATTGAAAGCCACGATCCGGATCCTGAACATGTCCCATGTCCAGTTTTTGATGAATAAGCAATTAAAACCTCTTCCAGGTGTTTCTACACTATAAGAAGTATTCGGATCATCAAAATTCTTTAGTTAAACGTACCTGATCCTTTTGAATTCTTCTTTCTTGAGATTGAGGTAGACGATCCAAAATTTCTTCATCTTCAATCTTCAAGACTTAACACATTCACGAAATACGCCAACTCAAATTCCGTAACAAGAGCTTAAGGCGCAACTCCAAGATTTGAGGACAAGGGCTTTATTAGGCCGAGTGTGTCGCCTTGGGGAGCGCCGGTGCTATTCGTGAAGAAGAAAGATGGGTCACTTCGACTGTGTTTGGAATAGTGAATTAAATAAAGTGACCATCAAGAACAAGTACCCTTTGCCGCGCATCGATGATCTTTTTGATCAGCTGCAAGGGTCTTGTGTCTTTTCCAAGATAAGATTGCAGTCCGGTTACCACCAGTTGAAGGTGAAGGCCGAAGATATTCCTAAGACGGCATTTAGGTCACGGTACGGGCATTATGAGTTTACAGTTATGCCTTTTGGACTGACTAATGCCCCTGCCGCATTCATGGATTTAATGAACGGATCTTCCGACCATACTTAGACCGATTCGTGGTAGTTTTCATTGATGATATCCTGGTCTACTCCCGAAGTGATGCGGAGCATGAGGAGCACCTGAGGGTGGGCAACGCTGAAGAGGGTGGCGCTGCTGCAACTTTTGCGAGAGAAGAAGTTGTTTGCCAAATGGCAAAGTGCGAGTTTTGGCTTCGGGAGGTAGTCTTCTTAGGCCATGTGATTTTCGCCGCAGGTGTGGCGGTGGACCCGGCAAAGATTGAGGCAGTCCGGATTGGCCCCGACCGACTACCGTCTCTGAGGTGCGTAGTTTTATGGGCTTAGCTGAGTATTACCGTCGGTTTATGGAAGGCTTTGCGAAGCTCTCCACACCCCTCACTCGCTTGACGCGTAAGGGAGTGAAGTTTATCTGGAGTGAGGACTGTCAAAGGAGTTTTGGGGAGCTGAAGAATAGGCTGATGACCACTCCTATCCTTTCCCTCCCTGTTATGGGGAAAGGATATGTGATCTACAGCGATGCATCACACAGTGGACTCGGTTGTGTGTTGATGCAGGAAGGAAGGGTAATTGCATATGCATCAAGGCAACTCAAGGAATATGAGAAGAATTACCCTGCCATGACTTGGAGCTTGCTGCCGTAATGTTTGCACTGAAGCTTTGGCGTCATTATCTTTATGGGGAACACTGTGAAATCTACACTGACCACAAGAGCCTAAAGTACCTGTTCACGCAGAAGGAGCTGATTTGAGGCAACGTAGGTGGTTAGAGCTATTAAAGGATTATGATATTCTCTACCACCCAGGAAAGGCTAATGTGGTCGCTGACGCCTTGAGTAGGAGAGCGGTGCAAAGTTTGTCTATGTTGATCACAGACCAGGCACCGCTATTAGAGGAGATGAGACGGCTCGATAGAGGTTGTGTCCCCTGGGGTCTCTGCTAGACTAACGTCTTTAGTCATGCAGCCCACTCTGCTGGACAAAATCAGAGAAAGACAGAGTGAGGACCCCACTTGACTAGGATTAGAGATCATATTCCGAGTGATCGGTCAGGGAACTTTATAGTGGATGTTTCGTGAGTACTTAGGAACAGAAACCGAGCATGTGTGCCAATAGATGTAGAGATTAGAGAGCAGATATTGCGAGAGGCCCATTATACACCTTATACCCTACATCCTGGTGGGACTAAGATGTATAAGGTGTCACGCCCCGGGTGTAAACCAGAACCCGGGCTCAATCACAGATCCGCCGTGCACACGGTATTTCCCGTGTACACGAAGCGCTGGTAACCTGCTCAGATATAAGAAATATAATAAAGGAGCATACAACAGAGCTAAACTAAAACTAATACATGTCAGACAAAAAGCTGAAAAATAAAAGTACAATAAAGCTCTCAAATAAGTACATGTGTCTCTCCCAGCTCACGAAATAAATACAACCAGCTGGCAGAAGCCAGACCCAAAATAAAAGGAAATACAACTGTCTGAGAGTACAGGGGATACATCCAAAACTACAAAGCTCGAAATCGGGGAAGTAACTATCTAATCAGCTATCCTCTTACCTCGATCCTGGGTAGAGGGTCCCGCAACTCCCGCAGAGGACTCTGCAAAACAAAGAGGGAAAAGAAAAGAGAAAACAGTGGGGGGTGAGAACTACTATAAAAACAGTAGCCTCCCCTAGTGGGTAGACCTCAAACTCATACATGCCCACTAGGACTATCAGAGGCGAAAATGCAAATGAAGGTGGTAAGCTACAAGTAACCCTACTGATAAAGAGCTACCACTAATATGCCTCTAAGATGCCTAGCTAAAAGAATAGCTAATGGTATGCACCAGAATGTCACAGACTACAAGACCAACCCAATCGAAACACCAGTAACACTGGTACTGCCTGCTCTGCTGTCATCTCAAGAACCAGTAACTGATCGGCACACGGCACGATCCCAAAAGTATCGAATCGACCGGCAAACGGCTCGGCCCTAAGCCTACTCCGGAGTGGCACTCGAGGGGAGCGACCCACACGAGTAAAGTATGTAACCATAAGTATCTGATGTAGCAGGACTGGATCAAGACTCTAAACAAGTGGGTAAGACCATCCACTAAAGAAGCCCGATCCCTCACCTCCAATCTGATGCAATAATAATAATACTAATAAGCCGGTCAACCGCCCACAGTCCGCGGTTGCCGCAACACCCAACCATCAATCCCCGACTGTCCCAACTCTGAACATCTGACTACACAATCCCCTAAGACTAGACAACAGGAGAATGAATAAAAAGCATGGTTTCTCCTAAGTCAATTCCAGCATGTATGTGTAGCAGAAAAAGGTGGCCTAACTAGATGACCATTCAAGCATGCAAAGTCCTTTACTTGATAAAACCATTTCAATTATTCTAACATATGCAACATTAAGTGTTTGGAACCTCTGATGTACATGTGGCATGATATATGATACATGATACAATTTAGATGCATAATCTACTAACAAGTTCCCCTTTTTACAACATGAATTCTAACCACATGCCCAAACCTTCCCTTAACATACAACATGATATGGCTTTAGTATTATTTCCAAATAATTAAACTGCATATCTAAAACATGGAAACACCACTTACTAACTTGTAGCTTGCTAACAATGCAAATATTAACAAAGAACCTTAATCCCATACAAGCATGCTAGATACATTCACAATTAATAGCACATGATCAAGGCATTCTAATAGGCCTAGTGACATTCACAAGTAGGAGGTTCACAACATCACCCACCTCGAGCGCTAATCCAAGTCCCCAAATGCGAATCCCACGCTCTGTCCAAAAACTCGTCACAAATCTGTACAAAATACCCCAAAGAAAAGTACATAAGCTATTCATTCTCATTTTTCCAAAATCTGTCCCCTAATACCACAGTCCAGAATTTTCCAACTTTTACCTGCGAAAAATGCCCAGAAAAATCCAAGAAAAATACTATCGTGATCCTCGCGACGAACCCGTCTAAACGAGTACCTGCACGCCCAAATCGGAGTTTCCTATGCTGAGATAAAAATCCGGCAAGGGGAACACCCCAATCCAAACTGTACAAAATTTCTGTAACCAAGAACCACAGAAAAAGGAGATTCTTACCCTCGTGCAAATTCCAGAAAAATCTGAGAAAAATCCAGGAGATTCCTTGTGAAACGTAGATGAATTTTGCCTTTTGAATCGCCTCGATCCGATGCATGTGCACAAAGTTACAGCAAGAACACTGCGGTGCTGTCCAAAAATCCGCGAAGAAAAATGGGTCAAATGGGAGCTCGAAAAACTCTAAGATTAGCACGGAAATCGAGGAAGCTCGAAACACAGAAGTTGAAGTCCTACCTGTCGAGAGTCCGATGGCGCAAAAATCGTCGAAAAAGGAGGTCGGGGTGAGTCGGGGGAGCCCAAACACTGAAAAGGGACGAAGCGGGTCGAAGGTGAACAAGCGTCGCGCCGCACCGCAAAATAGCTAACCTCGGGATGCGTGCCTCCATAAATCCTCAAAGTCCTCCAATGGACAGTGCTCTGTGTGGGGAAGAACTCTTCTGAAGACTTCACAGGGAAAAGGAGTGTAAAAAGCCCGAAAAAGAACCCAGGAAGCCTATTTATAGGCTCAGCGCAAAGTGTAAGTGGGCCGGGTTTTCGGGCGCAACTTTCGGGCGCCCGAAACCCGGAAGAAGGGTCGGACGGCCCCCGTCCGATGCGCCCGAAAGTTTGTGGGGCTGACACATGTCCCCATAACAGGGAACAGCGGTGCAAGGTACCCCGCCGTGCGCCACGTGTCCCCCCCGCGGTCAGCGGGGTAGGTACGGACCGCCAACCGCGCGCTGACGCGTGGCGCACTCGAGTACGGCCGCCGCTCGCGTCGCGACGCGTGGCGCACTCGAGTGCGGCCGACAGCCGCGTCAACGCCCCCCTGTGCGCGCTCCGTCCCGAGGCGGGACTTCACACACTCCGTGCACCGCGCAAGCTGAGCCCGCCACTCTCCTGCTGCCACGTGTCCCTGCGCCGGGTCCATGCACCCGCGCGGGGAACTCCGAGGACCGCGCACCCAAGCGCCTGCCAATCAAGGATCGAAACGTGTTCCCGCCCGATCCCGTGCACCGGCGCTCAAACTGTGCACCAGCCGGTCAAATTCCCGTGGACCGCGCACCAAAGGCCTGCCAATCCCCGCCTGCCACGTGTCCTGCGCCGGGCTCATGCACCCAGCCGCGCCGCTCCGTGGACCGAACGTCGCGAACCGGCCAATTACAGGCCACCACGTGGCAGCCGGCGGTCCACCGACATCCCCCATGCACCGAAAAGCCCAGGAAACTTCCACAAGCCCGTTCTTGGTCATCCGGACTCCAAATTCAACAAGCAAATAGCCGTTTTCAAGCGTTTTTCCGCGCTGAATCCAAATCCAACCTCCGTTTGGCCAAATTCAATTTCTAAATTTCGGCAAATACAGCCGAAGGCCCAAACAGCTACAAAATCTCACAGGGTCCATCTGTGGCACTCCTTTGATGCACCATGGGCCAGACACCAACACTAGGTGTTATACAAAGTGGATTCATCGGAAAAGTTGCATGGGAAAAACCAGAACACTACATCCTCCCCTACAAGGAAAAGTTTCGTCCTCGAAACAAAAGTCATACCTCAGGCTGGGGCCTCGAACAAGTAGGGGTAAGCATCCATCATCGCTGACTCCAGCTCCCAAGTAGCCTCGCGCTCATCATGACTGCTCCAGAGGATCTTCACATAAGGGATGGCTCGGCTGCGCAACTCTCTAACCTCCCGGTCCAATATCCTCAACGGTCGCTCGACGTAGCTCAAGTCCTCGGCGATCTCCAATGGGGCGAAATCGATAATGTGCGACGGGTCAAACACATACCTCCTCAGAGTCGATACATGAAACACATCGTGGACACCTGCTAATCTGGGAGGAAGTGCAAGCCTGTAGGCAACTGGCCCTATGCGCTCCAACACCTCGAAAGGTCCAATATAACGAGGGCTCAGTTTCCCACGAATACCAAATCTCCGAATCCCCTTCGAAGGCGAGACTTTCAAAAAGACATGGTCGCCCACCTGGAACTCTAAGTCTCGCCGTCGAGTATCAGCATAACTCCTCTGTCGACTCTGGGCAGTCTCGAGATGTCGTCGTACCAATCTGACCTTTTCCTCTGCCTCAAGTAGTAGATCAGGACCCAAAGTCTTCTTCTCACCCACGTCACTCCAATACAGGGGTGACCGACACTTGCGTCCATACAACGCTTCAAACGGAGCCATCTGAATGCTCGCTTGATAGCTGTTGTTGTACGCAAACTCAACTAATCCCAAGTGTCGGTACCACCCTCCTCCAAAGTCCAGAACGCAGGCTCTCAACATATCCTCGAGGGTCTGAATCGTGCGCTCTGACTGTCCATCGGTCTGTGGGTGGAATGCTGTGCTAAACCGGAGCTGTGTCCCCAAGGCTGTCTGTAAACTCCTCCAGAAATGCGAGACAAACCTCGGGTCTCTATCTGATACGATGGAAACGGGTACCCCGTGCAATCTGACCACCTCAGCCAAGTAAACCTGTGCCAGTCGCTCCATCGACCAAGTCATCTGAACCGGTAGAAAGTGAGCGGACTTGGTAAGCCTGTCCACGACTACCCAAATAGCATCCGCTCCTGTCTGTGCTCTCGGCAACCCGGTGACAAAATTCATGGTAACATGTTCCCATTTCCATTCAGGGATTGGGAGACTTTGTAACTTGCCAGCAGGTACACGATGCTCAGCCTTTACTTGCTGACAAGTTAAGCAGTGCTACAAATCTCCCAATGTCTCTTTTCATCCCATTCCACCAAAACTGTGCCTTGAGGTCCCTATACATCATAGTCCCACCAGGGTGAATGGTATAAGGTGTATAGTGGGCCTCCCTCAAGATCTGCTCTCGAATCTCTGAATCCATAGGCACGCAAGCTCGGTCCCTGTACCGCAGTACTCCCGAAGCATCAACTGAAAAATCCCCTGTCGAACCGGTCTGGACCTGCTCTCGAATCCTCATCAGGTGGGGGTCCTCACTCTGTTTCTCCCGAATCCTGTCCAGCAGAGTGGGCTGCACGACTAGAGACATAAGTTTAGCAGAGACCCCAGGGGACACAACCTCGAGCTCCAGCCGCCTCATCTGCTCAAGTAGTGGCGCCTGCTCAGTGATCATCAAGGATAGACTCTGTACTGCTCTCCTGCTCAGGGCATCAGCAACCACGTTGGCCTTGCCAGGATGGTATAATATGTCCACATCAAAGTCCTTCAACAATTCCAACCATCTGCGCTGCCTCAGGTTGAGCTCCTTCTGTGTAAACAGGTATTTCAGGCTCTTGTGGTCTGTGTATATCTCGCAGTGCTCCCCATACAGGTAACGGCGCCACAACTTCAATGCGAAAATCACTGCAGCTAGCTCCAAGTCATGGGTAGGATAATTCTTTTCGTAATCCTTTAGTTGCCGAGAGGCATAAGCGATTACCCTACCCTCCTGCATCAGCACGCAACCAAGTCCACTGTGCGATGCATCACTATAAATCACGTATCCTTTCCCCATAACAGGGAGGGAAAGGATAGGAGCCGTCATCAATCTGTTCTTTAATTCCTCAAAGCTCCGCTGGCAATCCTCACTCCAAACAAACTTAATCCCTTTTCGCGTCAGACGAGTGAGGGGTGTGGAAAGTTTCGCAAAACCTTCCACAAACCGACGGTAATATCCAGCCAAGCCCATAAAACTGCGGACCTCAGATATCGTCGTCGGTCGGGGCCAATCCCGGACTGCCTCAATCTTCGCCGGGTCTACTGCCACTCCAGCAGCTGAAATCACGTGGCCCAGAAAGACAACCTCCCGAAGCCAAAATTCGCACTTAGACAACTTGGCATACAACTTCCTCTCTCTCAGAAGTTGCAGCACAATCCTCAAGTGCTCCTCATGCTCTGCATCGCTCCGGGAGTAAACCAGGATATCATCAATGAAAAAGACGACGAACCGATCCAGGTATGGTCGAAAAATCCTGTTCATTAAATCCATAAAGGCAGCAGGGGCATTTGTCAATCCAAAAGGCATGACGGTGAACTCATAATGCCCGTACCGCATCCTGAACGCCGTCTTTGGGATGTCCTCGGCCTTCACCTTCAATTGGTGGTAACCAGACTGTAAATCAATTTTGGAGAAGACACAAGACCCTTGCAGCTGATCAAATAAGTCATCAATGCGCGGCAAAGGGTACTTGTTCTTGATGGTCACTTTATTCAGCTCCCGGTAATCAACACAAAGTCGAAGTGAACCATCCTTCTTCTTCACAAATAGCACCGGCGCTCCCCAAGGCGATACACTCGGTCTTACAAAACCTTTATCCATTAAGTCCTGTAGTTGCGCCTTTAACTCTCGCAGCTCAGCCGGTGCCATACGGTAAGGAGCCTTAGAGATTGGCGCAGTTCCTGGGACTACGTCAATCAAAAACTCAATCTCCCTATCCGGCGGCATGCTAATCAGCTCAGGAGGGAACACATCCGGGAACTCGTGGACAATAGGGATATCCGCGAGTCCCGGTGCCGCCGTAGGCTCCTTAACCACAGAAGCCAAAAAGGCCACGCATCCACTGCGCATCATCTGCCTCGCGCGGGAAGTCGAAACTACCGAGGCGAAGAAAGCACTCTGGCACCCCCTGTACATAAACACCTCCTGGCCTGGCTCGCTAAAAGTCACAGTCCTCGCGGCGCAATCAATCGTCGCGAAGTAGCGAGCCAGCCAATCCATCCCAAGTACAATGTCGAAATCTCGCAGCTGACTAAGGACCATCAGGTCCGCTGGCAAAATCCAAGACTCAATCTGTACAGGACTAGACCAACAACACTCCTCTACATGCAATATATGATCAGGAATCTGCACCTCTAAAGCATGTGGCAACCGATCTAACTCTAGTCCATGAGATGATGTAAAAGATCTACTAATAAAAGAATGTGATGCACCGGTATCAAATAAAGTGCGAGCTCTAGTACCAAAAAGTAGAGTGATACCTGCCACCACGTGATCGGCTGCCGCGGAGTCCCTTACCTGGGCGGCGTAGACTCGCCCGCTCTGAGCTGGTGGTCGATGGTCTGCAGGGTGGGAGGAAGGAGCCCTACTCGCTGGAGTATAAGGCCGCTGCTGTGGCACTGAAGGGGCTGAGGCTGAGGAAGGAGCCGTCGACGCCGCATAAGGGCAAGTAGCTCGCATGTGACCAGACTGTCCACAAATATAACAGCATCCCCATCGCTGATCGCAAGTACTGGGATAGTGCTGCCCTCCACAGAAAATACATCTATCTGACGACTGGGGCTGTCGGGACTGCTGCTGTGGTCTCCGAGACTGCTGCTGCTGCTGCCGCTGTGACTGCCGCTGTGACCCCTGCTGTCGCGACTGCGACCTCTGCTGCTGCGAGTGCTGCTGCTGTCGCTGGGGCTGCTGCTGCTGCTGCTGCTGCGGGGGCCTCTGGGATCCCCCAGGCCCTCGCCGCTCCGAACGCCCACGGCCCGAAAACTGAGGCGGTGGCGGCCGGGGCGGCCTCCAGGAACTGGCCTGTCCCCCATCATCTGTCGCTGGTCGCTTCCTCTCAGAACTCTGAGCGACCAGGCCTCCACGTCTAGAAACAACGTGGTCTCCCCTCTCGACCCACTGGGCATGATCCACTGCCTCTGATAAAGTCTGGAGCCTCTGGGCGTGCACCAAGGTATAGATCTCAGGGCGCAGTCCTGTCCCAAAAAGCTCCACCTGGTGCGGCCCATCCCAGGCGACATAAGGCACGCAGTTGAGCAACTGCGTAAACTCCTGGTAATCCCACACTGGCCGATCCCCCTGCTGGAGATTCTTCAAGTCATCTTCTATCTTTTTCTTCACGCTCGTGGAGAAGTAAGTGTCGAGGATCATCCGCCTAAACTCCGACCACGGTAGCTGCCGGGTAATCTGGAACTCCAACGGCTCGACCCAGCGCCACCAAACATCTGCGTCCCCCTCCAGACAATGCACAGCCATATGAACTCTATATTTCGGGTCAATGAAGAAGTCTCTGAATAACTTCTCCATTGACGCTAACCACGATCCAATCTCCCAAGGGTGGGTGCTCCGTCCAGAGAACCTAGGTGGTCCTCGCTGACAAAACTGAGTGAGTTTGTCAGCAAACTCCTGCTCCTCCGCTGTGGTCAAAGGCCTGAACGCTCCCTGAGCCCCACTACTCGACGACGGTGCCGAAGGGACAGGTGGAATAACCGGTGGTACAACAGGGGGAACAGGGGCCTCTACAGTAGTAGGGGGAGGTGCCCCAACCTGGGCAAGCAACTGCTCGAACCTCTGCTCCTGTCGGCGATGACTCTCCGCCAACTGGGCCACCATGGCCCTCAGCTCACTAATCTCGGACGGCCCAGACTGCTCCGGCTCCTCCGGGGGTATAGGAGTACCCCGGGTAGGGATCTGCCGCCTAGGAGGCATCCTGTCATACAAGAAACCACGGGTCAGTAAACAAAACCACTCTCGACCCAATCCAGCGAAAGTCATGGTCATCCTCCTATTTCTGTAACCTTATGTTGTCTGCAGCCAACATAATGGTTCTCCAGAAATAGGATATGCCAGTCCCTCTTCACTCACAGGAAGAGTTTAATACAATAAATTACCGACTTTCGCAAAATGTCACGTCACTCACGCCCTGCCATCCTAGGGTCTGTCCAATGCCTAGGGTTTCCTAAGTCCCAACTGACCTATCCCTAAGCTCTGATACCAACTTAATCTGTCACGCCCCGGGTGTAAACCAGAACCCGGGCTCAATCACAGATCCGCCGTGCACACGGTATTTCCCGTGTACACGAAGCGCTGGTAACCTGCTCAGATATAAGAAATATAATAAAGGAGCATACAACAGAGCTAAACTAAAACTAATACATCTCAGACAAAAAGCTGGAAAATAAAAGTACAATAAAGCTCTCAAATAAGTACATGTGTCTCTCCCAGCTCACGAAATAAATACAACCAGCTGGCAGAAGCCAGACCCAAAATAAAAGGAAATACAACTGTCTGAGAGTACAAGGGATACATCCAAAACTACAAAGCTCGAAATCGGGGAAGTAACTATCTAATCAGCTATCCTCTTACCTCGATCCTGGGTAGAGGGTCCCGCAACTCCCGCAGAGGACTCTGCAAAACAAAGAGGGAAAAGAAAAGAGAAAACAGTGGGGGGTGAGAACTACTATAAAAACAGTAGCCTCCCCTAGTGGGTAGACCTCAAACTCATACATGCCCACTAGGACTATCAGAGGCGAAAATGCAAATGAAGGTGGTAAGCTACAAGTAACCCTACTGATAAAGAGCTACCACTAATATGCCTCTAAGATGCCTAGCTAAAAGAATAGCTAATGGTATGCACCAGAATGTCACAGACTACAAGACCAACCCAATCAAAACACCAGTAACACTGGTACTGCCTGCTCTGCTGTCATCTCAAGAACCAGTAACTGATCGGCACACGGCACGATCCCAAAAGTATCCAATCGACCGGCACACGGCTCGGCCCTAAGCCTACTCCGGAGTGGCACTCGAGGGGAGAGACCCACACGAGTAAAGTATGTAACCATAAGTATCTGATGTAGCAGGACTGGATCAAGACTCTAAACAAGTGGGTAAGACCATCCACTAAAGAAGCCCGATCCCTCACCTCCAATCTGATGCAATAATAATAATACTAATAAGCCGGTCAACCGCCCACAGTCCGCGGTTGCCGCAACACCCAACCATCAATACCCGACTGTCCCAACTCTGAACATCTGACTACACAATCCCCTAAGGCTAGACAACAGGAGAATGAATAAAAAGCATGGTTTCTCCTAAGTCAATTCCAGCATGTATGTGTAGCAGAAAAAGGTGGCCTAACTAGATGACCATTCAAGCATGCAAAGTCCTTTACTTGATAAAACCATTTCAATTATTCTAACATATGCAACATTAAGTGTTTGGAACCTTTGATGTACATGTGGCATGATATATGATACATGATATAATTTAGATGCATAATCTACTAACAAGTTCCCCTTTTTTTTTACAACATGAACTCTAACCACATGCCCAAACCTTCCCTTTACATACAACATGATATGGCTTTAGTATTATTTCCAAATAATTAAACTGTATATCTAAAACATGGAAACACCACTTACTAACTTGTAGCTTGCTAACAATGCAAATATTAACAAAGAACCTTAATCCCATACAAGCATGCTAGATACATTCACAATTAATAGCACATGATCAAGGCATTCTAATAGGCCTAGTGACATTCACAAGTAGGAGGTTCACAACATCACCCACCTCGAGCGCTAATCCAAGTCCCCAAATGCGAATCCCACGCTCTGTCCAAAAACTCGTCACAAATCTGTACAAAATACCCCAAAGAAAAGTACATAAGCTATTCATTCTCATTTTCCCAAAATCTGTCCCCACTACACCAATAATAAAAATTAGTGGCAAATATATTGTGGCCACATAAATTATTGCCACTAAATTCTCATAATTAATGACGATTATGTAAATATTGCCACTGTTATTATTATTTTTGATGGCTAAATATTATCGCCACCAATAATAAAAATTAGTGGCAAATATATTGTGGCCACATAAATTATTGTCACTAAATTTTCATAATTAATGGCAATTATATAAATATTGCCACCGATATTATTACTTTTTGGTGGCCAAATATTATCGCCACCAAATAAAAATAATAATAATTTTTTTTTTTTTTCAAATCAAAATTTATTAGTTTCGGTGTTGACATATTATTGTCACCATATAATTTTTTACATTTAATTTTTAGTGGCAAAAACTTATCGCCACCAAATATATATATATATATTTTCTTAATTTTTTGTGGCCATAATTTATAGTCACCATATAATCTCTAATTTTTTTTTTCAATTAGTTCTATTGTGGCAAAAATTTTTTTGCCATCAAATAATTTTTTTTTTTCATTTGGTGACAAGAATTTATGGCCACTATATAGTTTTCAATTTTTCTTATAATTAATTTTTTGTTGCAAAAATTTTTGGCCACCAAATAATTTTTTTATTTTTATTTGATGGCCATAATTTATGGCCATCATATTCTTAAAAAACAAGAATAAAAAAAATTCAGCCCAAAAAATTTGGTCCAATAAAAATGGCTAAAAACCCAGCCCAAATAACCCAAAAAAAAAAAAAAAAAAAAAAAAAAAAAAAAAAAAAACGCACGATCAAAACTCATTCTCCCGATCAATCGCTTTCCCCCCTCCCCACCTCGTGCGCGCCTCACCCCGCCACACTCCTCTTTCACCTCGCCCCTCACTCACCAACAAATCCCCTCTCCACCGATCTCTCTCCCTCTCCACCGATCTCTCTCAACACTCTCTCTTCCTCTCCGACACCGATCTCCTCTCCGACTCCGCACCAACCCGCGGGATAAGGTGGTAATCGCTTGTAGATTTTGATGTTTGGTTTCATATCAATGATTTTGATGTATTGTTGGTTAGCTTGCCACATGGTATGGACAGATGCAGGATGGCTGTGTTTTTTTTACAAAAAACAAAACAAAGCAGCGAAAAATTGCTACTTAGTTTTTGGTTTTTGTTCCCTACTTTTATCTTGTTTGGGGAGTTGAAATCAGGTGTTTGAAATGAAATATACTAGCTTGTTGTTCGTCTGCCATTAAAATCAATTGGTTTGTTATGGTTGTTACTTTTTTAGGTACCAGATTAAGATGAAATTGTTACAATTTGTAGTTCAATGAGATCCAAGTGAATTGTATTTAGGTTGGAATAGGTTGCTTGAAATGAAATATGGGTCAATTCAGTTCAATGTTTACTTTCCTGCTTTGCATTCTGTTATAGATCTCATGTTTATTTGGATGGACAAGAAAGTAAACAAGGTTTCTGGCATGTGGAAAATACAATCAAGGTAAGCTGAGCATGAATCACCTGGTTTGCTCACATGTATCAAAGAAAAAAACCAGAATTAGGATAAATCATTATAGAACTAATGAATTTCCAACAAATGAATTAGAGAGAAGCAAATGAGTTATCTATGAACTTTTAAGTAGTTTGTCTCTAGCCAAATAGGGTGTGTATGTGAGTGAAGAAAGATGCTAGTTGGAGATGTAGTATTGTTGATTAGTCGTAGAGTAACATTCTGGCTGTTGATTGCATGCCACTGGATGACTTTGGATTACAGGGATGACTTTGGATTGCATGCCAGTACAGATTGACACTGGGAAAGTATCGTCAAAGGTCAGCATTGTTAGTTAAATGTTCTTCCTGTTCAGTTTTGCAGACCATTATAAAGTTCTATATTATGTTTTATTTATCTTATCCCTGTAATGTGTGTTTAAGCAGATGCTGAATAAATTCTCACTCATAGCGCTGGCTGGTGTAGCAACAGAGCTGAACTTTTTTTCGGCGTTTTTAAGTGTTTTCTATTTTTCAACTATAAAGAGTCAGGAATGATGTTAAACTGTATATCGGATATTATAACTCTTTTGTCTTTAAACTGATGTTGCTATTAATTTGTTTTTTAAGCTCTTGTGGATCAGAAGTTAATTAGCATTTTAAATTTTTGTTAAAAAAATAATTTTGTTTACTTAAATGTATTGTTTGTTACTTTGTGTATATTTTGTTTTATTACTTATTTATTGTTGTTGACAACTTTATAATTATTGGTGGCTATTTTACTCGCACAGTTGGTGGTGACAAAAAGTCGCCACTTTATTTTCAATTAAGGTGGCCGCCGTGGCGGTTGCCACTTAAAGTATATATTTGGTGGCGAAAATGTATTGCCACTTTATCTCGAAGTTGCCACTTTATCTTCAGTTAAGATGGCGATCGTGATGGTTGCCACTTAAAGCATATATTTGGTGGCAAAAATATATTGCCACCTTATCACCATAAAAGGTGGCGACTTATAGTAGCCACAAAAAATCATATTTGTTGGCAAAAAAATGTCGCCACGCTATCTTTAATAAAGTGGCGACTTTTTATTCTTCGCCACAATTTTATTTAGTGGCAAGGCTTTTGGTGACGGCTTGTGGCGACTTTAAAAATTGCCACGCTTTAAAAAGGTGGCAACTTTTTATACATATAGTGGCGACATTATTCGCCACCGATATACAATATTCTTGTAGTGCCCCTAATACCACAGTCCAGAATTTTCCAATTTTTACATGCGAAAAATGCCCAGAAAAATCCAAGAAAAATACTATCGCGATCCTCGCGACGAACCCGTCGAAACGAGTACCTGTACGCCCAAATCAGAGTTTCCTACGCTGAGATAAAAATCCGGCAAGGGGAACACCCCAATCCAAACTGTACAAAATTTCTGTAACAAAGAACCACAGAAAAAGGAGATTCTCACCCTCGTGCAAATTCCATAAAAATCTGAGAAAAATCCAGGAGATTCCTTGCGAAACGTAGATGAATTTTGCCTTTTGAATCGCCTCGATCCGATGCCTGTGCGCAAAGTTACAGCAAGAACACTGCGGTGCTGTCCAAAAATCCGCGAAGAAAAATGGGTCAAATGGGAGCTCGAAAAACTCTAAGATCAGCACGGAAATCGAGGAAGCTCGAAACACAGAAGTTGAAGTCCTACCTGTCGAGAGTCCGATGGCGCAAAAATCGTCGAAAAAGGAGGTCGAGGTGAGTCGGGGGAGCCCAAACACTGAAAAGGGACGAAGCGGGTCGAAGGTAAACAAGCGTCTCGCCGCACCGCAAAATAGCTAACCTCGGGATGCGTGCCTCCGTAAATCCTCAAAGTCCTCCAATGGATAGTGCTCTGTGTGGGGAAGAACTCTTCTGAAGACTTCACAGGGAAAAGGAGTGTAAAAAGCCCGAAAAAGAACCCAGGAAGCCTATTTATAGGCTCAGCCCAAAGTGTAAGTGGGCCGGGTTTTCGGGAGCAACTTTCGGGCGCCCGAAACCCGGAAGAAGGGTCGGACGGCCCCCGTCCGACGCGCCCGAAAGTTTGTGGGGCTGACACGTGTCCTCATAACAGGGAACAGCGGTGCAAGGTACCCTGCCGTGCGCCACGTGTCCCCCCCGCGGTCAGCGGGGTAGGTACGGACCGCCAACCGCGCGCTGACGCGTGGCGCACTCGAGTACGGCCGCCGCTCGCGTCGCGACGCGTGGCGCACTCGAGTGCGGTCGACAGCCGCGTCAGTGCCCCCTATGCGCGCTCCGTCCCGAGGCGGGACTTCACACACTCCGTGCACCGCGCAAGCTGAGCCCGCCACTCTCCTGCTGCCACGTGTCCCTGCGCCGGGTCCATGCACCCGCGCGGGGAACTCCATGGACCGCGCACCCAAGCGCCTGCCAATCAGGGATCGAAACGTGTTTCCCGCCCGATCTCGTGCACCGGCGCTCAAACTGTGCACCAGCCGGTCAAATTCCTGTGGACCGCGCACCAAAGGCCTGCCAATCCCCGCATGCCACGTGTCCTGCGCCGGGCTCATGCACCCAGCCGCGCCGCTCCGTGGACCGAACGTCGTGAACCGGCCAATTACAGGCCGCCACGTGGCAGCCGGCGGTCCACCGACATCCCCCATGCACCGAAAAGCCCAGGAAACTTCCAGAAGCCCATTCTTGGTCATCCGGACTCCAAATTCAACAAGCAAATAGCCGTTTTCAAGCATTTTTCCGCGCTGAATCCAAATCCAACCTCCGTTTGGCCAAATTCAATTTCTAAATTTCTGCAAATACAGCCGAAGGCCCAAACAGCTACAAAATCTCACAGGGTCCATCTGTGGCACTCTTTTGATGCACCATGGGCCAGACACCAACACTAGGTGTTATACAAAGTGGATTCATCGGAAAAGTTGCATGGGGAAAAACCAGAACACTACATAAGGACCTCAAGGCACACTTTTGGTGGAATGGCATGAAAAGGGATATCGGGAGATTTGTGGCTCAGTGTTTAACTTGTCAGCAAGTGAAAGCTGAGCATCGAGTGCCAGCTGGCAAGTTACAAAGTCTCCCAATTCTCGAGTGGAAATGGGACCACATTACGATGGATTTTGTGGTCGGACTACCTAAGGCACAAGGAGGGGCGGATGCTATCTGGGTAGTTGTAGATCGACTTACCAAGTCGGCGCACTTTCTGCCTATGCAAACTACGTGGCCACTTGAGCGACTAGCCCAGCTATATCTAGATGAGATAGTTAGATTACATGGAATACCAGCCTCCATTGTATCAGATAGAGACCCGAGGTTTGTTTCGCATTTCTAGATGAGCTTGCAGACAGCCTTGGGGACTCAGCTTAGATTCAGTACGGCTTTTCATCCGCAGACTGATGGGCAGTCAGAGCGGACTGTACAGATCCTGGAGGACATGCTGAGGGCTTGTGTCCTGGATTTCGGCGGAGGGTGGATTCGACACTTATCTTTGGCTGAGTTCGCGTACAACAATAGCTTTCAAGCGAGCATTCAGATGGCTCCATTGGAAGCATTGTATGAACGCAAGTGTCGATCATCGCTTTATTGAAGTGACGTGGGCAAAAGGCGGACCTTGATATATTATCAGAGGCAGAGGAGAAGGTCCGAGTGATCCGACAGTATCTTCAGACCACCCAGAGCCGACAGAGGAGTTATGCCGATGTTCGGCGACGAGACTTAGAGTTTCAGGTTGGTGATCATGTATTCCTGAAAGTCTCGCCGTCCAAATCAGGAGGTTCGACATTCGTGGAAAACTTAGCCCCCGATATATTGGACCCTTTGAGGTATTAGAACGTATCGGGCCAGTTGCCTACCGACTAGCACTTCCTCCGAGGCTTGCCGGTGTCCACGATGTATTTTACGGAGGAACGTCTTCGACCCATCGCACGTCATCGACTTCACACCGCTTGAGATCAGCAAGGATTTGAGGTATGAGGAGCGCCCACTGCGAATTCTAGATCGAGAGGTGAGAGAATTGCGCAGTAGGGCCATTCCCTATGTGAAAATCCAATGGAGTAATCATGACAAGCGCGAAGCTACATGGGAGCTCGAGTCGGAAATGAGGGATGCTCACCCCTACTTATTCGAGACATCGGACTGAGTATTATTGTTTAGTCTCGTTTCGAGGACGAAACTCTTTTTAGTGAGGGAGGATGTAATGATCCGGACTCCCGCAGGAACTGTGCAACATTAAACAGTGACCGTAGGGAGCTTATACGGTGAAACGGAGCTTGTAAAATCGAAATTGGACATTAAAAATAGACTTGGCGCGAAAATCGGAGCAAATGGGCTTTTTCGGGAGCTTTCGGCAAAATTTCGGATGAGAATTTGGCGAAACGGACGTCGTATTTGGACTCAGCGCGCGAAAACGATCAAAATGGTATATTCACTTTATTTTTTCGGCACATTGGTACTGTTCACCGGAACAGTAACCCGGCCGGCCGGAATTACTGTTCCGGCAGCCAGCGGCGGCCGGCGGCGACCGGCGGGCGGCGGCGCGGCGGCGGAGCGTGGCGGAGCAAGGCAGAAAGCGGAGGCGCGCGGCGCGGGCAGCGCGGGCAGGCGCGGGCAGGGGCGCTGGAGCGGGGTCCATGGGCCTGGCGTGCACCGGGAGCACCGAAGAACCCCCTTGCCACGTGGCGCTTCCCCATTGGTGGGCCGGCTTCTAGAAGGCCGCTAGGAGAGTGACACGTGGCAGCACCCTATTGGCCGACAATTTTCGAAAAACCCGGAGCGCGGACCAAACACGTGCACCACGTGGGACACGTGGCCGTTTTTGAGTGGTCCTTGCACGGCTGTTTCCTGTTTTGTGACACGTGGCGCGTTCCGGTTGGTCCATTTCAGTGTTTCCTGTTCTGTCCGATCCCGTGTGGAAGATTCCTTGGCCCATTATAAATAGGATTCCCCCCACCCCTCTCATTCTCACCTCGGGTTCCGAGCTTTAGAGAGAGAACCACAGTTTGAGCCCTCTATAAAAATTCTTCCTCTCTCTCTTCTCTATCTCTCCTAGAAATTTCAGAATTTCTGGAGTTACAGATAGTGAGTTATCTGCGACGCGGCGCACTGCTACGGTTTTCTTTTTCGGCCCATTTCCCGTCGCAGTTCAGTCGAAAATTCCCTGTGTGCTAACCAGGAGGAATTTTTGGACGATTCTCACGACAGCGCGTTCCTAAGAGGTAGGGCTTCGATTTTCGTGTTGATCATTTCACTCCGTTTCGTACTTTTGGCATGATTCCCGAGTCCTCTTTGACCCCCCTTTTTACTGTGGTAGTTTCTAGACAGCTCCGACTTCTCCGATTTTTATCTTGACGTAGGAACATCAGATCGAGGCGTTTAAAGAGTCGATTTTGATCTACTCTTCGTGAGGAACGTAACCGTGATTTTTCTGGGATTTTTGGAGCTCAGTTTAGAGGTGAAAAACTCCTCTTTTCTCATGCTGTTTGAAAAACAGCAAATATTGTACTTTTTGGGATTTATATTTATACCGGGAGCGTTGTTATGTACAGCTGTGCACTGATTTGCAGGATTTGAGGACTGTGGACAGCCAGGAGACTACCTGGTGTAGTACACGCTTTTCGAGGTGGGCGGTTGTTGCTTACCTCATTTTTGACAAGCTCACTGGGATTATTGGAACTCCCCTAATATGACAATTGATGAGGACCATTGGGACAAACTAATATGACAATTGATAAGAACCATTGGGACAAACTAATATGACAATTAATGAGAACCATTGGGACGAACTAATATGACAATTGATGAGAACCATTGGGACGAACTAATATGACAATTGATGGGAACCATTGGGACAAACTAATATGACGATTGATGAGGACTATTGGGACGAACTAATGTGACAATTGATAAGAACCGCTGGGATGAACTCTTCTAAAAATTAATATGACCCCACAAATTATATAATAACTTATCTTGGGAACTGTGATTGGGACAAAGGCTATAATCTCGCATGCAAATAACTTTTCCAGTAAATCAATCTTCTTTTAAAATAAATATTTGACACCCTTTTTTCAGCTTTTAAATGGTACAATTGCATGCTCGCTTGGACATCTAGTTAGCCCTATTTATTGCTACACTATCATATTGGGATTTGAACATGTTTCATTGTTGTCCTTTGCATCCAGATGCTTGTTGCTCAAGTATGAGCAGGCGTTGGGATAGTGTAGTCGAGATTGCATTAGATTGTGGATTTGTGGGGTATTGCGGTGACCGCGGACAGTAGGCGGCCGACCAGATGTTTATCCTTGCATCAGATTGGGGTTGAGTCTGGTTTATTGTTTGCATCTGTTGGGATTTGGGTTTTCTATAGTGGATGGAGTTTCCCACTTTGATCATAGTCATGATCCAGTCCTGCTATATTGAGATATGTGCTACAAAGATACTGATGATACTGATGACAGAGATACTTTACTCGTGTGGGTCGCTCCCCTCGAGTGCCACTCCGGAGGTGAGCTTTTTTGGACCCAGCCATGTGTGCCGGTCTGATACTTATGTTGGGATGCGAGCCGTGCGGGCCGATCCCGCGGTTTCGAGCCTTGTGTGCAGATTCCGCTGAGCAGGCAGCACCAGTTGTTACTAGTATCTAGATTGGGTATATTTGGACAGATACTATCTTTGATGCATGCATACAGTTTTGACAGCATAGTAGTGGTAGTTTTCCTGTTTCAGCATCTTATGTATCTTACCACTTCCCCTTTTCCCATTGCCTCTAGTAGTCCTAGTGGGTGCGTCAGAGTTGAGGTTTTTACCCACTAGGGGAGGCTACTGGTTTATCTGGTAGTTCTCACCCCCCACTGTTGTTCCTCTCTTTCTTCTCCTTTATTTTGCAGCGTCATCTGTGGGAGCTGCGGGGCCATCAGCAGCAGATCGAGGTAAGAAGATAGCGGACTAGCTAGATCGTCTGCCTCGACCATGAGAGTAGCTGGACTTATATTGTACCCCTTTTTATCTCAGACTGTAGCACTTTTATTTTGGGTCTGACTCTGGCCAGCTGGGTGTATTATTTTGGGTGAGCTGGGAGATTATTGTATTATTACAGCTTGTACCTTATCAATCTGAGATTATTATGTTTAGTTCAGCTCTGCCTTATGCTCTTTTATTGTTACATTATATCTGAGCAGGTTACCAGCGCTTCGTGTATGCGGAAAATTCTGTGTACACGGCGGATCTGTAGACGGGCTCGGGTTCTGGTTTACACCCGGGGCGTGACAGGTTGAGTCGCCGGGTCCCTACCGACCACGGCCGCGGACTAAGTGGGGGAAGGTGTGGCGCCTGCACCCCTCGCCGGATCCCCAACCGTAGCCCCAGGCCTCGATCCCTGGGATACTAGAGAAGGGACATCCGGGGGTGCCGCTGCTGGTACTGCCGTTGCCCTTACTGTCGTAGTGTCTGCCGGGAGAGTATCCTCACCGCCTGTCGTCGGCGCTGGCGCCTTAGGCGGCACCGGCCCTATGTCACGCCCCGGGGGTCGAAACTACGACCCGGGCTCGCCAACAGATCCGCCACCTATGCGAAACCCCGCATAGGCGAAGCGTCCAACCTGCAAAGTATCATCTAACAGCTAAATAGATATCAGATCTGAAGAAAAACTGCTATAATAAAAAGCCGAATCACTGTACAACTAAAAAAATAAATAAATAAAGGTACAATATCCATCTCCCAAAAATAATAATACAATAATCCGGTCCACCGAAACTGTAATACAAGTAAAAGCCACCTATACAACATCTATAAATCCAAATAGGGAGATAAACAAGATAATAAAAATACAACTGTGTACAGTGAAACCCACAATCCGGGTTGGTACATCTATCCCACTGTAGAAATCAACTCTGGTAGGGATCTATCTCGCGACTCCCTCGCCTCGATCCGTCAACCGAAAGATCCGCAACTCCCGCAGCAGTCACTGCAAAACAAAGGGGGAAAAGGGGAAAGACAACAATGGGGGTGAGAACCACTAGTAAAACCATTAGCCTCCCCCCTGTGGGTAAAGCCTCAAACCCCAACGTACCCACAAGGTCTACCAGAGGCAAAAAGGAAAGGAAGAGTGGTAAGCAATAGAGACTGCTGGAAATAGGAAACTACCACTACTATGCCTCTAAAATACCAAGCTAAAAGAATAGCTAAATGTATGCATCAGTAAATAAATGCCTGCCTGAATAAACCCAATCCGACCACCAGTAAACACTGGTACTGCCTGCTGTGCCTGCCAAATCGGGTACGCCAGCCTATGCACAGCACCGATAGGGGATAGGAGTCTCGAGGACTCAAAGTCTGTATATCGCACACTCCGGAGTGGCACTCGAGGGGAGCGACCCACACGAGTAAAGTGCCTGAGTAATAAGTATCATGGTAGTATAAGTCAGCAGGACTGGATCACGACTCTGATCAAAGTGGGAAAACCCATCCACCAAAGAAAGCCCGATCCCCCCAATCTGATGCAATAATAACCACCCGGTCGACCGCCCAAAGTCCGCGATCGCCCCAATACCCTGCCATCAAGCCCAGCCTGTCCCATATCCCAAGAATCTGACTACACTATCCCAAACCCCCTGCTCGCACCCGAGCTACAAATACCCAGAGTCTAAAATGAAAAGGAGAAAGTATAAAGCATGGTTTCTCCTAAGTCAAATTCCAATATGCATATAGTGTAGCAGAAAAAGGTGGCCTATCTAGATGACCATACAAGCATGCAAATGTCCCAAAATGATAAAGAGAAAACAGGTGTCGATGTTCTTACATTTATTAGAGCATGCTATTCCAATATATCGATAATTGCATAAGAACATTAAGTGCAACATAGCCTGTGCCTGCCTATACCACATACACGATGCTCACAAAGTATAAAATAAGGAAATGCCACACCTAATCAACATCATATAAGGTGGTACAACGCTTGTCAAACCTTACCCTCACACATGAATAGTCTAAGGCTCCACAACCTTCATTAATCTCACATAGGATGAACATAGGATCTACCAACAACATCCAATCTCATTTGGAAGAATTAGGAGTCATGAACAATGCTTAGTCTCATAAGGAGTAGGCCTCAACTCATAATGATATCCATCTTATTATGAATGAATTGAAAATCAAAGGCATAGGTCATTCTCACATCTACCAGATCAATAACCCACATCAACACCCATTTTCACATAAGCTAGATCAAAGATCAATCAACTATTCATTCTTTCATAGATAGATTAAGAATCAACATCTATGCCCAATATCACATATTGTAGGATAAGGATCAACAACTATAATTCATATCACCAAGTGGAGACATTATTCTCATATAGATAAGTCAAGAATCATTTAACATATAACCTCTCATGACATAGGTTTAAGAATCATCAACAAGATCACCCTCACTTACCCTTGATAGCCATTCACACTTAGCCCATATGACATTCACATAAAGTCATAATAACCCTTCTCACATAGCAACCATGTCCTTCACACATCAACCAACCCGACATTCACACTTGAGTTAATGAACCATTCGCATATAGCAACCAAAATTATTCTCGCATAACTTAAGCAATTCCTCTTCACACACAATAGCCAATCCTTCACATACATCGACCAAAATCATTCTCACATGAATCAAGTTAACCATTCATCACAAAGGGTAGGCTAAAGATTAATTTTCCCAAATACTCTCACATAGCCATAATTTAAGGATGATCGCTTATAATCGCTTTATATGAGATAATGCAACATCCATCCAACTATTCATTCACTCGTGTATACACAGAGGATCAAATAACTTAATCTAAACATGGATATCCAAGCATAATATACAAAGGAGAAGAGAACAACAATCAACTATGCCATGAGGGAAACCAATAGCCCGAGTGGGTAAATCATTGTTTTCGGCAAAGCACAACCACCCACCTGAAACTTGACGATCCGATGCCCGGTTTGGCTGAATTTTGGCGTGAGTAATCCTTATCCTCCCAGGAGCCCGATGCCGTGAAAATCATCCAATTCCGCCTCACGGATTGGGTGCAATCACTGAAACAATGCACACTGCGCACTCAAATTCCAAAATTTCAGCAATGGAAAATAAGTTTAAGAAAATGTAGGTGCAGCCCCAAATACCTCAAGATAAAGTTCCTAGCAGTAAAACAAAGATGTCCTCTTTCAAACAACCATCTTCAAGTCCTCAAAAATCCACCATCAATTTCCCTTAACATTCAAATGAAGCAAAATCACAATGCTGTCCAAAAACTGCTAACATAAACTTGCTAGCATTTCCAAGCTTAATTAGGGGCTTTTCCAAAGGGATTTATCCATAGATTACAAAAGGGAATTTGCTCACCTTGAAGTTAAGAAGAAGTCCGAACTTGAATTTCTGAAAAAGACCTTGTATCCACAAAGTTATCTGCATTCTAAGGTGCATTGCTCTAATCAAAACTAAAACAGGGACTGCAGTAATCCATATAACAACACTTGGAAAGATTATTAGTGTTACCTAACCAATTGAGCTCCAAATCCTGCAAGAGAGGTACCATTGGATTCCTTGTCGAGAGTAGATACAAATTGAGCTAAAGAACTCCAATTTTCATGCTCGGATGAAGGAGAAAACCCATAAACACTTTGAACTATCCACCAAGTTCCATCTGTACACGAATGCAGCAAGGTGCTCCAAAGATCATGCATAAACTCTAATAAAAACTCAGATCTGGGGAAATTAATACTTACCAATATTGTAGATCTTCGAGTCGTGGAAATTTCCCCGCAAAAATCATCCAAAAATTCCACTCCTACAATTCTGAAAAGCCAAAATACTAAAGGCTGCCCAAAAATCCAGACTGAAAAAAAGGGTCCCAAAGATGGCCCTAAAACTCTGTAAAACCATGAGATCTGAGGGAAGAGTTGAATACAAAGATTGTATCCTTTCCTCTCGTGAAAACGTAGAACCAAAAATGAGCTCAAAAGTCCAAGAGATGAGTCCTGGGGAATTTTCGTACTGAAACGCGACGGAGAGGGCTGTGAAGTAGCAATGGTGATGTCCTCAAACCTTGGTGAAGAAGATGATCCAAATGGCCTCCAAAAATCCCCAAAAAATCTAATTTTGTAGAAGACTTGTTGATGAAGCTCTGGTAAAAATCCCCACTGAGAAAGACCCTCCAAAAGATCTAAAATGGAGGATGAAACTCCATTTAAATAACAAGAGGATGAAGCTGCTGGAAAAAAACCCCCTGTTGCTACAGTAACGGGCTGGCCCAGCACTGTGCCGCCGGGCCGCCACGCATCACCCATCCGCGCGCTCCCGCACAGCCGAACCCGCGCCGGATCGCCGCCACGTGTCGCTTCCCGACAGGCCAATCCGCGCGACCAATCGGGAGGCGACACGTGGCCTCCCTTATCCACCAGCAGCAGCGCCTGCCCGCGCTGCTGCCCGCGCCTGCCCGGCCTGCCCGCGCCTGTTGCGTGGGCTGGGCCTGCTGCGCTGCGCCTCCAGCGCCTGCCACATGGCGTACGGACCCAATGGGGAGCCGCCACGTGGCACCCTCTCCGGTCCACCGGTCCACCATGCTCCCAAAAACACTGTAAACTTCGGGTTGCCCGTTTTCGCGCGTCCGGACTCAGAAAAATACATGTAAATAGCCGATTTTCATCGTTTTTCCGCGCTGAATCCAAATACGAAGTCCATTTTGCAAGATTAAATTTCTATTTTTTGGCGAAACTCCACATTAGGCAATCTTGATCCATTTCTCGCACTGAGTCCGTTTCTTGGGTCCGATTTGCGCGCAATCAACACCATCCACAAAAATAGGCCTCCACAAGTTGTCGATCACACTGTAATGACCACGAAGTTCTGGGTCTTCACATCCTCCCCCACTAAAATAAAGTTTCGTCCTCGAAACTAACATAGCTCAAAAGAAGTCTCGAATCAGAATGGTAAATATCCAACATCCTCATCACCGGCTCTCAAGGCATCACCCGCTTCCCGTGATCAATCCACAACAACATTAACCACCTGTACGGCATGGCCTAGTTGCGCCGTTCCTCCATTCTCGAGCCAGAATCCGCAACGGCGTCTCACGTACTCCAGACACTCACAGGTCTCAAGTGGAGCGAGTCAAACAATGGCGAAAAATCCAAACATATCGCCTCTAAGCTGAGCCATGGAAAACATCAAGGATTCCAACATGTCGCGGGGAAAAGAAGGAACAACCAGGTAACCACTGATCCAAACACTCCAAAATCTCTTCCTCAATACCAACTCATTCAAGAAACCTGAAATACACCCACGCAATTATCCATGTAAAAAGGGGGTTCAATATCAGAAACACCAACAACTACAACCCTGAGTTGGAGAACCACCGAAAAAATAGTGAAGAGTTGAAGTTGTCCCTGTTGTGGCTAACATTCTGTCCTTGCTTCACATCAACTGGGGACCCTTAATTCAACACTCTCTGGTCTCATCCATCAGTGTGGGTTGCTCGACTGAAATCAAAATCTGGAAATGACCAATCTAGGGCACGATCTTCGGCCCTATTCCTTTAATCCGTCCCAGTAATGGCGCTTATTGCACAAGCATTGCTCAAGCTATGCACTGTACTCCGACCCAAAACATCTACACACATCCAAGACTACAGTGGGGGCATCACTATAACTCAATCACTGCTGACAGGACAAAAGATCCATTTTCTCCTCCATCAGGTAACACACCGGGTCTATCAACCCCTTTATCCATCATAATCAACAACTATACCATCAGCTCTCAGTTGTGCTGGTGCCATCCAATGAGGTGCCTTCAATATCGACGCGGTTCCCAGAACCACATTAATAACAATCTCAATCTCCTTATCCGGCGGCATCGTCATCAACTCAGGTGGACTCATATTTGAGAACTCGCGGGCATTAAGGACACCCTTGAGTCCCGGGGCCACCGTAGGCACCTTTATCACAGTCACTAACTGGGCAATGCATCCTTGGCTCATCATCTGCTTGACTCTTGTTGACACGCTGTCGCTGCAACTAGTGAAATCTACCAACCCCTATAAACAAACTCCTCCTCCTGTCCAACTCGCAGAAGTTCACAGTACTCTCATCATAATAAAAAAAAAATTATAAGATGCCACACCGACCAATCCAATACACCGAGTCAAAAATCCTGGGCTGCCACAAGACCCGCTAGTCAACGGGTATAACCCATAGCCTAACTGCATTGGACATATTCTAAAAACCCCCTCCACGTGCACATCCTAATCAAGGATCTATACCTCAAATGCAAGTGGTAGCAATTCTACCTTTAGTCCGTGCAGGGATGCACCTCGTTCTAACACAGATAGCTAAAAAGAAAATCATACCTGCGACAACACATCCCACTGATAGGACACCCCCCAACCAGGTTGCATAGACTCAACTGCCAGCGCTAGTGGTTGTCGCTCAATTAGCCTCGACATCGTGACCTTATCTGCCTAGAAATATCCTGACTATTCCCAAAGAAAGCACCATCTCTGCCTCCACTCATACTGCGGCAATGATCGCAGCCCATCATGCTTCCGCTGCGCTACTCTGATACTAATGCCGATGCTGCCGTCGGGGTCCACCCAACCTCTGGCACCTCAGAGGTCCACGACTCTGAAAAGAGATCGAGAAGGCCTCTGCCTACTAGTCTGCCCTCCAAAGGCTCCAAACTCAATCCTACGAGTCGGGATAGGTCAAACAGCCAAAGCTGACTCAGTCGATCAATAGTGTCCCACTGCTCATCTGCTATCCACAGTCCACCCTGCCTCGGTGCCTCCGCACTAAAAGTCGACACCAAGGGGGTTGCTCACTCAATCGGCGCCACAAGATTCGTTACCACTAAGGATACTACAAAGGGGTTGGTCTCGACGGAAAGCACTGTCGGAGATGCCCACTGCTCCAACAACTGTATCATCCTATCCGCTGCTCACTCCGTCGCCGATATGCCACTGCCAATCCTGACATCTGGGTCTGGAGCTCTCTGACCTCAATCTGGATATCCGGCCCGAAACTGCCTATCCTGGCCCACAAGCTGCAATGGGGTGCACCCGGATCAGACTCTGCGTCAGGGAGACACCGCTCACCACGATGAACCACACAACAAAACACACAACAAGCACTCGACCCAATCCAGCGAAAGTCTAAGACATGTCACCCATTCCATAACATTATGTTGTCTGCAACCAACATAATCGCTGAGGAGAATAAATATGCCAATCACTCGTCCCGTCCCTTGGGAGAGGTATAAAACTCAATCAGGACTCTCGCTATAAGTCACGACTCTCACGTAGTCATCCTAAGGTCCAACCACAAGCCTAGGGTTTCTATGTCCATAATGATCTACATCCTAGGCTCTGATACCACTCTAATCTGTCACGCCCCGGGAGTCGAAACTGCGACCCGGGCTCTCCAACAGATCCGCCACCTATGCGAAACCCCGCATAGGCGAAGTGTCCAACCTGCAAAGTATCATCTAACAGCTAAATAGATATCAGAGCTGAAGAAAAACTGCTATAATAAAAAGCCGAATCACTGTACAACTAAAAAAAAAAATAAAGGTACAATATCCATCTCCCAAAAATAATAATACAATAATCCGGTCCACCGAAACTGTAATACAAGTAAAAGCCACCTATACAACATCTATAAATCCAAATAGGGAGATAAACAAGATAATAAAAATACAACTGTGTACAGTGAAACCCACAATCCGGGTTGGTACATCTATCCCACTGTAGAAATCAACTCTGGTAGGGATCTATCTCGTGACTCCCTCGCTTCGATCCGTCAACCGAAAGATCCGCAACTCCCGCAGCAGTCACTGCAAAACAAAGGGGGGAAAGGGGAAAGACTGCAATGGGGGTGAGAACCACTAGTAAAACTAGTAGCCTCCCCCCTGTGGGTAAAGCCTCAAACCCCAACGTACCCACAAGGTCTACCAAAGGCAAAAAGGAAAGGAAGAGTGGTAAGCAATAGAGACTGCTGGAAATAGGAAACTACCACTACTATGTCTCTAAAATACCAAGCTAAAAGAATAGCTAAATGTATGCATCAGTAAATAAATGCCTGCCTGAATAAACCCAATCCGACTACCAGTAAACACTGGTACTGCCTGCTGTGCCTGCCAAATCGGGTATGCCAGCCTACGCACAACACCGATAGGGGATAGGAGTCTCGAGAACTCAAAGTCTGTATATCGCACACTCCGGAGTGGTACTCGAGGGGAGCGACCCACACGAGTAAAGTGCCTGAGTAATAAGTATCATGGTAGTATAAGTCAGCAGGACTGGATCACGACTCTGATCAAAGTGGGAAAACCCATCCACTAAAGAAAGCCCGATCCCCCGAATCTGATGCAATAATAACCACCCGGTCGACCGCCCAAAGTCCGCGATCGCCGCAATACCCTGCCATCAAGCCCAGCCTGTCCCATATCCCAAGAATCTGACTACACTATCCGAAACCCCCTGCTCGCACCCGACTACAAATACCCAGAGTCTAAAATGAAAAGGAGAAAGTATAAAGCATAGTTTCTCCTAAGTCAAATTCCAATATGCATATAGTGTAGCAGAAAAAGGTGGCCTATCTAGATTACCATACAAGCATGCAAATGTCCCAAAATGATAAAGAGAAAACAGGTGTCGATGTTCTTACATTTATTAGAGCATGCTATTCCAATATTGTCACGCCCCGGAGGTCTCAAGATAAGCGAAAAAAATGTGTATTATTTTTTTTTGAAATTAATCAATCAAATGAGAATGACCTCGCAGACCGGTGCGCGACAGACCGCCACATATACAAATTTACCCTTCAAACGGACAGAGTCTCCTTTGTATATGCACGGCGTCACGTTTACAACAATGTCATTCACAACATTCAACATGCACTTTAACCACACAGCCACAGTGAACAAATACTAGCAAGTAAACCATTCATTATCAATAAAATAACCTACCAGTTTGCAAATGGTGTCCACTCGACACCCGTTCCTTTAAAAACGTCTAAACATTCACATTAAGGCGGCTTTATTGTTTGAAAGGATAAACCCACAAGGTTTTCAAAGTGGTGCCCACACGACACCCTATTTTTGAAAGTCATTTTCGAAATCCTTTTTCATCGTAAAACGGCCGCAAAACAAATTAAACATAACCATATCCAAACTGTAAATACAATGTCCACATATCCAGCATGATCCACATCCACACAAAATAACTAAGAGGGAAAAGAGAGAGATAACCAAATAAGAGTTTGACAAGGGCCTCATACGGCCAAACATAGGGTCCGCGATGCCTCACCACCGTCCCATTGTACTTACTTAGTTGGACCTGTCACGGAGTGGGTAAAGTCAGTGACAAATAAAGTAGATGCTTAAACAATAATAAACAAGAGTTTAGAAAGAGTTACACCGCACCGGAACCTTCGCTATCCGACGCCCTGAAATTAATTTAATTATGTTATTTATTTCAGTTTCACACCGTCACGTCAGGGTAGGTCAACGACCTCCCCACGGGACATTTGAAGCTCTAACCCCTTCACGATGCGTGGGCGACACGTTTAGCCATCGTGAAGTGGTCCCCAAACAACACACGTGGGGCACACGGGTCATACAGACCACTTCTCCGAAAAAGTACACCATTGCGGGGGCCTATTCCGCCGGTGTACATGCAGCATTCAAAATAGGGATGCCGAGATCGGCGTGAATTAATCATTACATAAAGCGAAGGGTTAAAACATTAGCACATCTCATCTACTTTATTAACCGATTAGCATTAGATACTTTAGTGATATGTTGCACTCAATGCACTTACAACACTTGATGCAAAAGAACCCACCTGGTTGAAGATATACGATCGCTCCCGTGACCCTCTCAAGCAATCGGAACTCCTCGCGGCCTACTAGAATATCCAAGAGTACAAATTAACACCTTACCCTAATCAGGTAACATCAGTGGTCCCAACCACTGCAACAATGAGCCCACCAAAACCGAAATCACTACACCTAGAGGACCGCGACGTAATAAAACAGTGACCAAAAAGATCTCAAGTGGCCATACCAAGAAAACCGCGGAGATTGTGATCCCAACGGCGAAAACGGCGCTCAAAACGGTGGAAAAATGGACAAAACGGAGCTACCGAACTTTGGGGCTGTCGGGTGGTGCACAGGAGCAACCGTGGACCGGGCTCACCGCACAGTGGAGGCGGCGGCGCAGACCCGGCTCACCCAGGAGGCGTGCACCAGGCGGGATGGGCCGGGCCGCGCACAGCGCTTGCGCGCGCCGGGTTCACGGCCGCGGAGGGCCGCGGCGCGCACCGGGTGCACGAAGAAGGTGTGCACCATGCGGTGCGGGCCGGGCCGGCGCACGAAACCGTGCGCCGGGTCTTGTGCTTTCGACACTGCGGGCGTGAACCGGGTGTACGCCTGGACCCGTGGACCGCGCTGTACGGACAAGCACAGTAAACCCTAATTTCGCGGTTTTCTTCGCCGTTTTCGCTCCCGTTTCGCGATTTCTTCTCCGTTTTCGCTCCTGTGGGATCCCGGCGACGACCCCGCGAACATGGTAACGACGGCGGCGGCCTCCCGTTAACCCACTATGTTCCAACGGAACACCCCCAAAAATTCCCGAATAAATACTCGATAATTCTAATGACTAAACCAACGATCGACGAACAACCAAAACGTCGATCGGAAGCCCGATAAAAAGAAACCAATTAAAAACCACCAATTAAATTCGATAAAAATCATCGATCACACCCGATCAAGAACGAGAATAAAATATTGATCAAAACCCAACAAAAATCCGTGATCGATGTACCGATTAAAACAACCTTACAAGAACACGGAAAACCCCCGATTAAATTCTACGAAAGGATTAACGACCACTAACCTCAATCTATCGGAAATAAAGAACCGATCTTGGTTCTCGCGGCGTTGGAGATCCGGATCCGCTCCCCGTAGATGATGGCGTCTCGTTCTCCGGTCTCCGGACGTCAATCGGGGCGATCGGGTTCCTCCGCTTTCTCCTTCTTTCTTTCTTTTCTCCTCGGGTTAGGGTTTTCCTTTTTTTTTTTTTTTTTCAAACTAGGGTTTCGTTTTGTTTTCGGTACGCACGAAAGAGGAGGGTTTGAGAAGGCAGTATTTTAAATTAGGGTTTTTCCGCTTTCCGGTAACCGGGGTTTAAATATCCTCTTATTAATTTAATTTCTTTATTTTATTTTATCTCATACGTACCGTCAAAATACTCCTCGGATATTTTTTTGACTCTAATTAATTAATTCGTTAATTAATTAATTCCCTATAGATAATCCTTCGGGATAAATCGTCAAAGATAATTGCTTAAGGATAATTCCTTAAGAGATAATTCTGAGATTCCTCGAAATGCGTGCCAGATCTTTTGCACGGATTTCGATGCACCCCACGGTTACCGCGACCTTCAGAACCCCATTCCGGGAGATCCGTAAGTCGGATTTTGGATCCGATTGCACCGCCGTTCATCATTTTTCGAGCTCTATCACCGAAAAATACCCGCACCGCACGTTAGTCAACTCTAAAGAGCCCGATATTCTAATTCCCTCTAACTTACACTCTATTAGCAGGAGGGTAAAATAATACTAGAAAAGTCGTGTCATTACACCACTCACACTTTATAAAAAGTTTCGTCCCCGAAACTTAAATACAACCCTCGCCAAACAGCTCGGGAAAACACTCCCTCATTTTTGATTCCAGCTCCCACGTCGCCTCGCGTCTGCGTAACTTTTCTGTCTGCTCTGGGCGGTCAGCAGTCGCTGCCTGATGAGGCGCACCTTTGCCTCAGTTTCATCGACCAATTCCGGTCCCAACCATTTACGCTCACCCAAGTCGTCCCAGCCTAAAGGCGACCGACAGCGGCGCCCGTACAGAGCTTCGTATGGCGCCATCTTAATGCTGGCTTGGTAACTGTTATTATAGGCGAATTCCACCAGTGGCAGGTATTGAGACCATCCGTCGCCCAGGTCTAGTACACATGCTCGCAGCATGTCTTCAAGGATCTGGATCACCGCTCTGATTGTCCGTCGGTTTGCGGGTGAAAGGCCGTGCTGAAATGCAGTTTAGTCCCCATTGCTCGCTGCAAACTTTGCCAAAAATTTGACACGAACCGCGTGTCTCTGTCCGATGTGATGACGCAGGTACACCATGCAATCTCACTATCTCATCTATGTAGGTTCGTGCCAGCCGCTCCCGTGTCCACGTCGTATGTATCGGCAGGAAGTGGGCGGATTTCGTCAAACGGTCTACTATGACCCATATCGCGTCGTGCCCTTGGGATGATCTCGGATAACCAGTCACGAAATCCCTCGTGATCATCTCCCACTTCCACTCCGGCACGGGCAACGGCTGCAACTTTCCTGCTGGACGCTGGTGTTCAGCCTTCTCCTGTTGGCATACCAGGCAGTGTTGTCACGCCCCGGGTGTAAACCAGAACCCGAGCCCGTCTACAGATCCGCCGTGTATGCGGTATTTCCCACATACACGAAGCGTCGGTAACCTGCTCAGATATAAGAAATAATAATAAACGAGCATAATAATCAGAGCTAAACTAAAACTACTGTATCTCAGACAGAAGCTGGAAGTAAAAAGTACAACAGTGAAATAAAATACAGATGTCTCTCCCAGCTCACCACTAAAAGTACAAACAGCTGGCAGAAGCCAGACCCAAAAAAAAAGAAAAAAAATAAAAGCTGTCTGAGAAGACCAGGTACCCAAAATCTCCAGCTACAATCCTCGGGTGGCTCTCTATCTAGTCCGCAATCCTCTTACCTCGCTCAGCGGCTGACGGCCCAGCAACTCCCACAGAGGACTCTGCAAAATAGGGGGAAAAGAGACAAGAAAAGACAATGGGGGTAAGTACTACTATAAATAGTAGCCTCCCCTAGTGGGTAAAACCTCAGCTCAAATATGCCCACCAGGTAATCAAAGGCAAAAGGGGAAGAAGAGAAAGGGGGGTGAAGTTATGAATGACAACTGATGAAGTGCTACCCCTAATATGCCTCTACATGACCAACCAATAAGGATGGAGAAAGTAATGCATCATAATCAAGAAGCCTGTCAAAAAACCCACCAATCTGACCGCCAGTGAACACTGAGCACTGCCTGCTCTGCTGTCGAACTCAAGAAACCAGCCTGGTGCCCGGCGCTCTGGCACCGTGGAAGCCTACTCCGGCGTGGCACTCGAGGGGAGTGACCCACACAGTAAAATATCACTGTAACAGCATCTCTGTATGTCACGACCCCGGGGGTTCGAACGCGCGGAAGAGGGGCCACCAATGCCCCTAAACCGGCTACATTTTTTTTTTTTTTTTTTGAAACCCATTACGCCCCGGCGCGTGCCCAGACCCCGCCGCATATGCAAATTCAATAACTCACCTTGGATTTCTAGAGGGAGAGGAGGGAAGGATCGTCCCTTCCACTCGATCTACCCGCAGGAAGGTGAGCTTTCACCTTCCCCAGATCCCCACGTTGGAATTCCGCGCCGAAAGCCCCGAAGCGAGAGCGAAAAGGGTTGGTCCTCTTTCTCTCCTCCAATTTCCCCTTGATCGTGGACGCCCTGTCGTATCGTAACGAAGGAAGGAGGAGGAAGGAAAAAGAAACGAGAAACCCTAAGTCCCAACGTGCCCTGACCTAGTGGAAAAAGGGGTTAGGGTTACCGGTTACCTCAAAAAATCGTGCAGATCGCCAACACGATCCCGGAGCACCTACGGGAGGCCCAGACTTCAAATTTAATTCTGGATGATCCGGGGGTCGGAATCCGAAATCGATCGCGTCCCCGTGCTCCGTTTCGCGAACCCTACCGCCTAAAAATGTCCGCGAGCCCCGACGGGCAGTCTGGAAAAACCCCAAAATCAGGCCCTAAGTCGAACCGTCAAAGGAAAAGGCGAACGGAAAGGTCAAAGGAAAGGCCGGGTCTTACACCACCACGCTAAAACCGAGTTTCGTCCTCGAAACTCAGCCCTCACCTGCGGCGAAGAGATCCGGGTAGCACTCCCTCATCTTTGACTCAGGTTCCCAGGTTGCCTCACGCTCTTCTTGATTGCTCCAGAGCACCTTCACGTAGGGAATCGTCCGGCTTCGTAGCTTTTTGTCCTCTCGTGCTAGGATCCGCACCGGCACTTCCTCGAAGCTCAGATCTTCTTTAAGCTCAATCGCAGAGACGTCGAGCACTCGTGATGGATCGGGGAGGTACTTCCGAAGCATGGACACGTGGAACACGTCATGAACTCGGTCAAGGTTCGGCGGTAGGGCGAGGCGGTAGGCCACCGGGCCGATGCGCTCCAGAATCTCGAACGTCCCACATACCGTGGGCTCAGCTTGCCTCTCAACCCAACCGCTTCACCCCCTTTGACGGCGAAACTCGCAACAACACGTGTTCCCCCACCTGGAATTCCAAATCGCGACGTCTTCGGTCTGCGTAGCTCTTTTGCCGGCTCTGGGCGGTCGCCAATCGCCGTCTGATGAGGCGTACCTTGTCTTCGGTTTCTTCTACCAAGTCTGGTCCCAAAAACTTCCGCTCCCCCAGGTCGTCCCAACCAATCGGGGATCTACAGCGCCTGCCGTACAACGCTTCGTACGGCGCCATCCGGATGCTCGCCTGGTAGCTGTTGTTATAAGCGAACTCTACAAGAGGTAGGTAGCGCGACCATCCGTCTCCCAAATCCAGTACGCAAGCTCGGAGCATGTCCTCGAGGATCTGAATCACCCGCTCGGATTGTCCATCCGTTTGAGGGTGAAAGGCTGAGCTGAAGTGTAGCTTGGTTCCCAAGGCTCGCTGTAGACTCTGCCAAAAGTACGAAACGAACCTTGTGTCTCTGTCTGAGGTAATAGATGTCGGTATTCCGTGTAGCCTCACAATCTCGCCGATGTAGACATGAGCCAGTCGGTCGCGTGTCCAGGTCGTATGGATAGGTAGGAAGTGAGCCGACTTCGTTAGCCGATCCACGACGACCCGGATAGCGTCATGCCCCTGCTGTGAACGTGGAAATCCGGTGACGAAGTCCATCGTGATTTGCTCCCATTTCCATTCGGGCACAGGTAGTGGTTGCAATTTCCCGGCCGGTCGCTGATGCTCGGCCTTCACCTGCTGGCAAATCAGGCAGTGTGCTACGAACGCGCCACGTCCCTCTTCAACCCTGGCCACCAGAAGGTCTGTCTGAGGTCCCTGTACATCTTGGTGCCCCCGGGGTGCGCCGCATAGGGGGCGCAGTGCGCTTCAGTCAGGATTTCTTTCTTCAGATCCGGCGAATCGGGCACGCAAATTCGTCCTCGAAACCGAAGAGTGCCGTCTGTTCCCACTGCAAAGTCTCCCTTCTGTCCTGGTACAATCCTATCCCGTTCCAGCTGTAACTGTGGATCAGTACCTTGGCTCTCCCGAATCTTCTCGAATAGGGTCGGCGCGACTGTTAGAGCCAGAAGTCGCTCAACCGTCCCAGCTGGTACAATCTCCAACCTCAATCGTGAGAATTCCGCGATTAAGTCGTCTTGCTGGGTGATCGCGCTCGCCGAAATCCCTTCCGCTTGGCCCTTCCTACTCAGGGCGTCCGCCACAACATTTGCTTTTCCGGGGTGGTACTGGATTGACAAGTCATAATCTTTGAGTAACTCTAACCACCGTCTCTGTCTCAGGTTCAGTTCCTTCTGGGTGAAGAGGTATTTAAGGCTTTGGTGGTCGGAGAACACATTACAGTGCACACCATAGAGATAGTGCCTCCAAAGTTTCAAAACAAAGACCACCGCAGCCAACTCCAGGTCGTGGGTCGGGTAGTTTTGCTCATAATCCTTGAGCTGTCTTGAAGCATAGGCGATGACCTTTCCTTGTTGCATCAGTACTCCCCCCAATTCTATCCGTGATGCGTTGCAATAGACCTCGTAGTCCTCCCCGGGCGTCGGTAAAGCAAGCACAGGCGCTCTTGTCAACCGCTTCTTAAGTTCCTCAAAACTATCTTGGCATTGGGTTGTCCAAATGAACTTTACTCCTTTCCGGGTTAAGCGATTCAGGGGGGTTGCAATCTTCGAAAATCCCTCGACGAAACGCCTATAATATCCCGCAAGGCCCAGAAAACTGCGGACCTCTGTCACCGAAGTCGGTTGGGGCCAGTCGGTCACTGACTCTACTTTCTTAGGATCCACTGCGATTCCTGCTGCTGAAATGATGTGCCCTAGGAACCCCACCTCGCGAAGCCAAAACTCGCATTTCTTGAGTTTGGCGTACAACTCCTGTTCTCTAAGAGTCTGTAAAACAGTCCGTAGATGCTCCTCGTGCTCCTCATCGGTAGGCGAGTAGATCAGGATGTCGTCGATGAAAACCACTACGAATTGGTCCAGGAAGGGCTTGAAAACCCGGTTCATCATGTCCATAAATACCGCTGGGGCGTTGGTAAGCCCGAACGGCATTACGGTGAACTCGTAGTGGCCGTACCGGGTCCGGAAGGCCGTCTTCGGAATATCCTCGTTTTTCACTCTGAGTTGATGGTAGCCGGACTGCAAGTCGATCTTGGAAAATACCGTCGCCCCCCGTAACTGATCAAAAAGGTCGTCGATCCTGGGCAGGGGGTACTTGTTCTTCACGGTGGCCTTATTGATTTCCCGGTAGTCGATGCAAAGCCGCAAACTCCCGTCTTTCTTACGCACGAAGAGTACCGGTGCGCCCCAAGGCGACACACTCGGTCTAATGAATCCCTTGTCCAGGAGATCTTCGAGCTGCGCCTTTAGTTCCTTCAGTTCCGCAAAGGCCATTCGGTAGGGGGCCTTTGTGATCGGTCGGGTGCCGGGTGCAAGCTCGATCGGAAACTCAACCTCTCGCTCAGGGGGTAGTCCAGGAAGCTCGGTCGGGAAGATATCTGGGAAGTCCCTCACCACCGGGATGTCGGAGAGTGCCGTAGAGGGTCCCGTGGCCAGGGCCACCGACGCCAAGTAGGCCACGCACCCTCTCTCAATCAGCTTCCTGGCTCGCGACGCTGGTATGATGGATGAAAAGGAGACGCTCTTGCACGCCAAGTACACGTTCTCTGGGAACTCTGGACGCAGTAGCCGCACCTGGCGCTTCTCACAGTCAATCACCGCTTGGTACTTCGTGAGCCAATCCATCCCTAACACCACGTCGTATTCCTTCAGTGGGATCACTACCAGATCCCAGGGGCAGGAAAGCCTCCCCAACCCTATCGGGCAGGCTGCTATAAGGTTGCGGGCCTCCAGGGATCCTCCCGCGGTGTGAACTGTCATCATACTGGGTAGGGGTCTCATCTCAAAACCATGGGTCAGTGCAAAGTCACAAGACATAAACGAGATGGTTGCTCCGGTATCGAAAAGGGTTCTAGCGCGGTAAACAGAAACAAGGGTGATACCTGCGACGACGTGCTCAGACGGGTATGCCTCCTGCTGGTTCATTGAGTAGACGCGGCCTCCCGATGGTGGCGGCCTGTCCCCCGCTGATCCGGGTGCTGGCGGTCTGGAAGCCGACGCCATCGGGGCTTTTCCTCGCCCCGCATGCGGGATGATGGTACGGATGCTGCTGAGGATGCCGTGCCTTGGTTCAGGGGGCAGTTGAAATGGAAGTGCCCCTGCTTGCCACATCGGAAGCAATGGTCCTGCCTCTTGGAGCATTCCGTCACCCGGTGCGCCCCGCCGCAGATCACGCAAGACCGATCGTCTGAGCGTTGTCCTCCTCCTGGCGCGCCTCGGGTTCTCTGCTGGGACCTCCACCGCTTAGAGGGCCGGCTCCCACTAGAGGAGCCTCCCCCCGAAAAGGTCTGAGTCCGCTTCCTGTCTTCTTGCTGATGGGGCCTTCCCTTCGAGCGCGCGTGACGGCGAAGCCGCGCTCTACTCTGGTGGCCCGGTCGACAACCTTCTGGAAGGTATGGAGATCTGCCGCATCTACCACTTGAAAGATGTCGGTCCTCAGTCCATCCACAAATAGTTGCGCCTTATGCGACTCGTCCCGAATGACAAAAGGAACGCAGTTTGCCAGCCTCACGAACTCCCGTTGGTACTCCATTACCGTTCTGGTTCCCTGTCGGATGTGATTGAGATCGTCCTCCAGTTGCTTCTTGACACTGTCGGTAAAGAACGCCCCGAACAATTGCTGTTTAAAGGTGGTCCACGACGGGAGGGCAGTACTCGTCGCGGAGCCGGGGCGTATTGTCTTCCACCAAATGCGGGCGTTCCCCTCAGAAAGTGGACAGCCAGGGGAACCCGCTCATGATCCTCCATCAATAGGTCCTCAAATAGCTTCTCCATTGTATCCACCCACTTCTCCACGACCCAGGGGTCCGTCGTGTCCCCCTCGAACACTGGCGGGTCGTACTTTTTGAAGTCGGCTCAGTTGGCACGCACGCGATCCTGCTCCGTTGGCGGAGCCGAGCCCCCCCCCCCCCGTGGTGACAGCGGCCACGACTGTAGGAGGCCTCACCCCGGTCTCCGCGGGGGTGTCCCTGGCTGAAGTGTCCGGCGTCGATCCCGCTGCTGCCGCCGGAGGGACTACATCCGGCACCGCTTGTTGGGTTAACGGTACCTCAGGCGCCACGGCCTGGTTAGGGGCAGTCCTCGCTTCGGCCCCCATCGTTGGCGGTCCAGTCGCCGGTGCAGTTGGCCCCGGAATAGGCCCCGGGGCGACTACCACCGCCGCAGCGGCCTGCTGCTGCTGTGTCAGCTGGCGCACGTGATCCGTCAGGGCCGCCAATTGCCCCGCCATCTCCCGTAACTGCTGCCTCAGGAGTTGGTTCTCCGCAGTCGCCGTCGCCGCTGCGTCCGCCCCAGTATCCTCGGCGCTAGATCTCGTTCTGGCCATAATCTGAACACATGCACACAACAGTTACTTCTAGCTTAAACTAAGGTAATACTGCGGACGCTAGTCCTAAAGGAGAAAACACCAAAATTTCCCCTCCCCGCCCCACGAGCACTCGCGTTCTACTAGTCTATCCCGGTTCACTTTATTAGTCGGTAGTTAGTACATTGCGCCCCGTGGATGTTGGACCCCGACTATTGTGGTTAAAGGTAACCCGCTCTGATACCATCTTAATCTGTCACGCCCCGGGGGTTCGAACGCGCGGAAGAGGGGCCACCAATGCCCCTAAACCGGCTACATATATATTTTTTTTTTTTGAAACCCATTACTCCCCGGCGCGTGCCCAGACCCGCCGCATATGCAAATTCAATAACTCACCTTGGATTTCTAGAGGGAGAGGAGGGAAGGATCGTCCACTTCCACCCGATCTACCCGCAGGAAGGTGAGCTTTCACCTTCTCCCAAGATCCCCACGTTGGAATTCCGCGCCGAAAGCCCGAAGCGAGAGCGAAAAAGGGTTGGGTTCCTCTTTCTCTCCTCCAATTTCCCCTTGATCGTGGCCGCCCTGTCGTATCGTAACGAAGGAAGGAGGAGGAAGGAAAAAGAAACGAGAAACCCTAAGTCCCAACGTGCCCTGACCTAGTGAAAAAAGGGGTTAGGGTTATCGGTTACCTCAAAAATCGTGCAGATCGCCAACACGGATCCCGGAGCACCTACGGGAGGCCCAGACTTCAAAATTTAATTCTGGATGATCCGGGGGTCGGAATCCGAAATCGATCGCGTCCCCGTGCTCCGTTTCGCGAACCCTACCGCCTAAAAATGTCCGCGAGCCCCGACGGGCAGTCTGGAAAAACCCCAAAATCAGGCCCTAAGTCGAACCGTCAAAGGAAAAGGCGAACGGAAAGGTCAAAGGAAAGGCCGGGTCTTACACTGTAACCACTGTCTCATAATAGCAGGACTGGATCATGACTATGATCAAAGTGGGAAACTCCGTCCACTAAAGAAAGCCCGATCCCCAAAACACCCAATCTGATGCAATAGTAACAACCCGGTCAACCACCCAAGATCCGTGGTCGCCGCAACACCCTGTCAAAAACCCAACCTGTCCCAAATCCCCAATACCTGTCTACACTGTCCAACACCCGCTCAAACCCGAGCAACTATGCCTCAAGTCTATCAATAATAGGAGAAGAAAAGAATAAATGCATGGTTTCTCCTAAGTCAAGTCCCAAAAGATAGTGTAGCAGTAAAAGATGACATAATTATATGACCCGTTTATTCATGCATTGTTCCAATAATTTGTCCATTTTCCAAGAATAATCAGTTTAGGGAATATAGGCTAAGGTGACAGTCACATATGAACAATCATCACTTTTATAGTCCTCAGTTTCTATTTTGCCTCTAAACATGCAGTCCAGAAAAATTAAGCGATCAATTAAAGTAATCATACTACCACAAATTCCACATGGATCAAATAACAATTAATTAATTCCCTAGAGCATGCAAGTCTACCAATAACAGTTAACATCATCAAATCAGGGGAAATTCTGACATTCCTAGTGGGCACACCAAGGAGAGGAGTACAACAACCACCCACCTGAAGTGCAACTGTCCAAGTCCGTACAGCTAGAAAATACCAAAATTCCAAATCCTTGCTTCCACAATTCAGCACACCCGTACTACTCCTGGTACAATACAAAGTCCACTAAATACACTAAGGCTCCCAATTATTGCTCTTATAAACACATACAACATCGGATTCAAAACTGTTAAATTATCACCTGCAGAAATTGCCCAAGAAATTCCAAGAAAAATATCACGGCGATCCTCGCGTCGATAGCTTCGCAACGGTACCTTGGACGCCCAAATCTGAGTTCGGTAAGTCAAGATAAAAATTAGGCAAAAGGGGTACATCATACAAAAATCTGTGCTAAAGACTGTGCACTGTTTACTGAGAAAACAGTGATTTTCACCTCGAAATAATCCTCTGGAAAATCCAAGAAAAATACGAGCGCGTTCCTTGCGATCCGTAGATGAAAAAGTTGTAAAAGCTCGTTTCCGTCTGACGCTCGTGCGCAAAGATATGGCCAAATAACCTCAGTGCTGTCAAGGAAATCCACACAGAAAAAGGGGTCACTGTTTGCCTCGGGATCCGTGCCAAAACCTCGAAACGGGAAAGCGCGACCAAAACGAAAGATGAAGTCCTACCTCTTAGGAGTCTGCCGGCGCAAGAATCACAGCAAAATGATTTCGGGATAGCCCAGGGGAGCTAAAACACTGACGCTGCGCCGAGGAAGAACCCAGGAATGCAACGTCGCGCCGCGCCGTAAAATGGGGAACCTCGGGATTCGAGCCTCCTAAAATCCAAGAACTTGGCAGGAAGATCAAGCATTTAGAGATGAACAACTTTGCTTAAGGGGGCTCGGGCAGAAGGTGAGAGGGTTGAGAGAAAAAGGGCAAAGAAAGGGGCTCGGGTTGCCTTTAAATAGGCTGAAGAAAACATTTGAAGAAATACCCACTGTGTCCCCACTTTTGGGCGCCCGAAATTTTTCGGGCTGCTACAGTAATGGGCCGGCCCATTACTGTTCACGCCCGAAACTCTACGGGCCGGCCACGTAGCCCACTTCACCGAGACCCTGGGCCCCGCAGCACCCGGCGCACCTGCGCCAGCCAGTGGCGTTGCGCCATGTGGCCGCGGGAATCCGTGCACCGCGCACGTCGCGCCGTGCACCGCGCACGTCGCGGCTGACCCGGCCGTACGGCCACCTGCCCCGCCGTACGGCCACCTGCCCCGGTCACCCACTCCACCGATTGCGTGGACCGGGAGTACAACACCGAACCAGTCACCACCTGCCACGTGTCCACCCGGTCTACCGTGCACCCGGGCCCAAATTCCGTGGACCGCGTCTGCTGCGCTGGCCAACCGGAAAGCGCCACGTGGCCCGCCCCCGGCACACGACCTCCGCAGTGGACCGCGCTCCTGCCCGCACCCTCAGCCGCCTGCCCGCGCCCTCAGCCGCCTGCCCGAGGCTGCGCCGCCGCCCGCTGACGCTGCCCCGCCGCCGCCAGCGGCCGCCGGCGATCGCCGATACACTGTTCCGGCGTGAACAGTACCCGCAAGCTCAAAAACAGCAAGTAAATAGCCCATCTAGATCGTTTTCCGCGCGCTGATTCCAAAAATGACGTCCGTTTCAAATCACACAAATCCGCCTCCAAAATTTGCCGGAGGCTCCCGGAAAGGTAAATTTTAATCCAATTTTCGCGCCGGGTCGCAATCTTGATCCCAATAAGCGCGCAAACCACTCAAACACCCGATGGGCTCCCAGATAGGCAGAAAGCTCCAAAACGACAGAAAACCAATTCCCACCTCCGCTTGGCCTAAAACCTCTCTAACATTCAGCAAAAACAGCCGACGGCCAAACACAACAAGCCAAAGCTTCACAGGGTCCACCAGTGGCATCCATTTGATGCGCTATGGGCCGAACACACCATCAACAGTGTTTGCATAGTGAAAATGCGGGAAAAAGCTGTAAGGAATTCAGGGGCCCTACATCCTCCCCCCTTAAAAAAGTTTCGTCCCCGAAACAAGGAAAAACAAATAGACGTACCTCAACTAGAAGCCTCGAACAAGAAAGGGTAGGCGTCCCTCATCTCTAGTTCTCCAGCTCCAAGTAGCCTACTCGCTCACTCATGATTGCTGTTACGGAATTTGTAGTTGGCGTATTTCTGATTATATTAAGTCTTGAAGATTGAGATGAAAAAACTTCGGATCGTATACCTCAATCTCAAGAAGAGAATTCAAAAGGATCAGTACGTTTAACTAATAATTTTGATGATCCGAATACTTCTTATAGTGTAGAAACACCTGGAAGAGTTTTATACTGCTTATTCATCAAAAACTGGAGCATGGGACATGTTCAGGATCCGAATCGTGACTTTCAATCCGGATCCCGAAAGGTGTTCGTTCATACATTGCTGCAATCCGGATCACAGCGTGTACAGTCCGGTCCCGGGTGTTTTGTGAAAATGTTGAACGATCCGATCGTGGATTATGATCCGGATCCCGATCAGGTGATTTCTGGAAACTGCATTCTGTGCGTCTGCGATCCGGATCGTGGCTTATACAATCCGGATCGCCGTCGGTAAAACTTTCCAGAAAAGTTTGTTTTTTTGATCCGAATATTCTTCCTAGGGTTTCTAACCTATAAATAAACCCTATGGATCATTTCTCTAGGGTGAATCCAAATAGAGCCCGTCATTTTCACATATCATTTTATAACGGCCTTAGATCCCCATAATAGAGAAGAGGAAATCAATAGAAATGATTCTATGTTTTCTTCATCTATATTGATTAGTTTGATTCTAGGTTTTCATACTCACATCTTGAGTTGAATCAAACGAATGAAACTTAGATGGTATTTCCGATCTACTCTTGATCTAAGTATTCGGCGGACATCATCACCACCCAAACAAACAACGATTTTACACCCCAAAGCGGCGCGTGGACTCGCGTTGCCCTTGTGGATTCAAGGTGTTTATCGCTTTCGTGGATTCGGAGGACGGGTGCGTTCGTGGTATTCGAAGCGTACCATTGGGTGAAGACCGTGGATTCGGTTGGACGTCGTGGACCTCGACGGTGGACGCTGTGGATTCAGCATTGGGCGCAGGATCGTGTGATTCGATGAAGGCGTTCGATGGAGGCGATCGGGGATGATCTGACTAGGGGCCGTATGGAAAGGTTAGTCGTCCTGTGAGTACGTTATATCACGCTTGTACGTGTGTTAACTCTAGTGGGTTTCGCGCGTGTTATCGGTCCCGTGGTTTTTTTTACCCGGTTGGGAGTTTGCCCGAAAAATCTTGTGGTGTTGTCTATCTTTATATTTTATCCGCATGCGGGTTTTATCAGCACACATGGGATTTGGTTGTGAGTGTTATATTGCGTTTACACCTGTTCACTCCACCCCTATGTTTTTTTCCCTATTAGATCT
>JAQOTM010000117.1:348657-383895 GCA_029168755.2 Tillandsia fasciculata | reverse complement strand
TATGAACACCTTGATGCTGCTCCTTGATAAACAGGTTCTCAAATCTACTCTTTTTCTATTTGCAGAAATCACACAGTTTTCTACTTCCCGTGGCTCAGAACTCTGCCCGGCAAAACGCGGAGGATGGAACTGGCTGACATAAGATAGTCGATCTGTGAGCTCCCTCTGCTCTGCCTCCGTCAACGGGACAATCTGTGGTGAGGTCGACGAAGTCGCTGCTGGTGGTGCCACAGATGTCCTCTGCTCAAGTAGCCTCATCATCCGCTCCATGTTTTCCTCCTGGCGTTTGGCTGCCTCCTCCTGGCGCCGCAACGCCTCAGACATCTGGGCCACCTGGGCCCGCAACTCCTGGACCTCCCCCTGAGGGGCCTCCTCCTGAGTGGCCTCCTCCTGCTCGGGCACGTCATCAGACGCGGAGTGCGCCCTCGTCGTCGCACGGCGTCTCGGAGGCATCTCAAGCTGCTCGAACAAAGAACCAAGATGTCAGAGAACCAAAACTTCACTAAACAAAACAAGCAAAAGTGAAAAACATGTTTCCAACTCTAAAGTGTTGTGTTGTCTGCAGCCAACAGAACTACTTTAGAGAGCTAACATGTAGAAACTCTCGCCCAAGAACAACCCCCACGACAGTCATCCTACTGTCCAACCATAAAGCCTAGGGTCTCTAAGTCCCAAATGACCTATACACCTAGGCTCTGATACCACCTAAATCTGTCACGCCCCGGGGTCGAACTGCGACCCGGGCTCGCCAACAGATCCGCCGTCTGTGCGGAAACTGCCTCCCAGACGAAGCGTCCAACCTGTAAAAGAGATCTAGCTATACAAGTATCAGAGCAGGAAAGAAGCTAAGCTGAAAGAGTAAACAGGAGTCACTAAGTAAAAAGTTCAGGTACAATATCCATAGACTACCAAAACCGGGTACAACATCACTATCTAGTACAAAAGTGGAAACAAAAATACCCGGAGAGACTCTACCTCGGACTCTACAACCCAGAAGGTACTAATCAGCTAAGCCCTTGCCGCGGTCAGGAGACTCCGCACGAACCGACCCAGGAGCGGCCGCCTCGGAAGCACCTGTCACACACAGCGGGTGTGAGATCAACTGAAAAGTCAGATCTCAGTGGGTACCGATGTTCGATCCACGGTAGCCCACTAAGTCCCCTGGAGGTAAACAGATAAGTAGATAGATAGATAGATAGATACAGAAATGAAAGCTGTAAATAAGTCTATCACTATATGCGGTAATGCAATGCAATATGAAATGACATCTGGAATCATAAAAGATGACCACCCGCTCATGCCATTTCCCCCGCAGCCACCTGGTAACTCAGCCAGGGGCGAACTCACACCTGGTATCTCGGCCAGGGAAAAATACCCACCTGGTAACTCGGCCAGGGGAAAAATGCCCTCCTGGTAACTCAGCCAGGGAAATAGGCCTCCCGGTAACACGGCCGGGGAGAAACATCCTCCGGGTATCTCGGCCAGGGAAATCACCTTCCCGGTAACTCAGCCAGGGAACTCACCCTCCCGGTAACTCGGCCGGAGAGAAACGCCCTCCCGGTAACTCAGCCAGGGGCGTCGAAAACCACTGTGTATTCTAGAACGAACTCCTAAGAGCATAACGCGTGTCTTGGTCGGAACCATAACCCTCGACTCACACGGCTGCTTCACATTTACCTGACATCCCAAGGACACATCACCTTTGCATTTGCAAGCAAAATGGGCATTGCGTAGCATTCTCGGAAGAAACCAACCCACCTGCGAAGAATCCGCAATCCGTGCGCCAAACAGAGGTCCCGGTGTGATCCAACAGCTCCACGTAGCACTACGCGCACCACAGTCCACGTTGTCGAGCTAAACACTCAGTCACACTGCAAATTCGGTGAAAATAGGGGATCAGAAAAATAACCCGTGACAAAGGACCTGCCCTCAAACGGTGGAAAAACCCATCCGGCGACGAAGAACGTCGGGCGTTGCGCGGATAATCCCCCTCGCGCAACCGCCACGTCGCGTCGCCGAGCCGCAAACCCCGCAGCGCAGCACAACCCACGGCCGCGCAGCTCAAGCCACGCCCTGCGCGGCGACGGCTAGCCGCGCGGCCGGTAGCGCCGCGCGGCCCAAGAACTGCCCACGCAGCGCCCTGCAGCGCCGCGCGCCATGCGCGCGGCCTGCAGGGCCGCGGGCCCAAGGGGGCCGCCGCGCGGCACCCTGCAGTGCCGCGCGCCTGGCGCGCGGCCTGCAGGGCCGCGGGGCCCAAGGGGCCGCCGCGCGGCCCCTGCGTGCCGCGCGCCTGGCGCGCGGCCTGCAGGGCCGCGGGGCCCAAGGGGCCGCCGCGCGGCCCCTGCAGTGCCGCGCGCCGGGCGCGCGGCGAGGCCTGCAGGGCCCGGGCCCCAGGGGCCCCGCCCGCGGCCCCTGCAGTGCCGCGCGCGCAGCGCGCGGCCTGCAGGGCCGCGAGGCCCAAGGGGGCCGCCGCGCGGCACCCTGCAGTGCCGCGCGCGCAGCGCGCGGCCTGCATGGCCGCGGGCACAGGGCTGCCGCGCGGCCCCCTGCAGTGCCGCGCGCACGCGCGGCCTGCAGTGCCGCGCGGCACAGGGGCCGCCCGCGCGGCACCCCTGCAGTGCCGCGCGCCCAGCGCGCGGCACCCCTGCAGTGCCGCGCGCCGTAGCGCGGCCTGCCATTGCCGCGCGGCATAGGGCCGCCCGCGCGGCACCCCTGCAGTGCCGCGCGCCTAGCGCGCGGCCTGCAGTGCCGCGCGTCACAGGCGCCCCAGCGCGCGGCCTGCCAGGCCGCGCGGCCCCATTCCGCAGCTCCGGCATTACGCCGCCCTGCTGCACAGCATGGCAGCAGGGCGTGCGCCGCGCGCGGCGATCACGCGCACGCGTAGCGACGCACACCGCGCCACGTGCCGCCGCAACTTCGCAAGCGATTCATGCAGCGCCACACCTCGGACAACCAGTCCGCGAGCCACAGCAGCAGGAAGAAAAAATAGAAGAAAAGAAATTCCAATACAAAAACCAAAACACCAACCTCGTTGATGTTCACTTCGCCTGCCTCGCACGACCCACGTCTTCGCAGCAAGGTAAACGACCCAAGACACCCTCCTCCAACTCTTCTTCTTCCTCTTCTTCAAACCTTGCTTCAGACAACCCCACAACAAGGAAGAAAGAGGATGGTGAGGTGCACAAATAGGAGAGTGAGAGAGAGAGAGAGTGTAAAAAGATAAAGTAAGCTAATTAATTACATTCCATCAACTCACCCAGTTGAAAATTAATTAGCCATCAACTCACTTCCATTAATAATTCACCCACTCTCAAACACCTGCTTCACCAGCAGTTAAAGGAAAAACAACAACTTAAAATTAATTAAGTGAATTTAATGAATAAAATAATACCAAAAGGGCTCCAATCACTTTTTTTCGACCTCGGCACCTCCGCCGCCGCCCGAAACCACCCGAACACCGCTGTAAATCGAAAATACACACGCTCACGCCTTTTTCCAGTCAAAAAGCTCGTCGGTGGAGTCAGAAAGCTCTACCCAAAACCGGTACACTACACGGTTACCACCAGTTGAAGGTGAAGGCCGAGGATATTCCGAAAACGGCATTCAGATCACGGTACGGGCATTATGAGTTTACAGTTATGCCTTTTGGGCTAACTAATGCCCCTGCTGCATTTATGGATTTGATGAACCGGATCTTCCGACCGTACTTAGATCGATTCGTGGTGGTTTTCATCGATGATATTCTGGTTTACTCCCGAAGTGATATTGAGCATGAGGAGCACTTAAGGATTGTGCTGCAACTTCTGCGAGAGAAGAAGTTGTATGCCAAGCTGGTAAAGTGCGAGTTTTGGCTTCGGGAGGTAGTCTTCTTGGGCCATGTGATTTCTGCCGCAGGTGTGGCAGTGGACCCAGCAAAGATTGAGGCGATTCGGGATTGGCCCCGACCGACGACGGTTTCTGAGGTACGTAGTTTTATGGGCTTAGCTGGGTATTACCGTCGGTTTGTGGAAAGCTTTGCGAAGCTCTCCACACCCCTCACTCGCTTGACGCGTAAGGGAGTGAAATTTATCTGGAGTGAGGATTGTCAGAGTTTTTCGAGGAGCTGAAGAATAGATTAATGACCGCTCCTATCCTTTCCCTCCCTGTTATGGGGAAAGGATATGTGATTTACAGCGATGCATCACACAGTGGACTCGGTTGTGTGTTGATGCAGGAAGGGAGGGTAATTGCTTATGCATCAAGGCAACTCAAGGATTATGAGAAGAATTACCCTACCCATGACTTGGAGCTTGCTGCTGTGGTGTTTGCACTAAAGCTTTGGCGTCATTATCTGTACGGGGAGCATTGTGAAATCTACACCGACCACAAGAGCCTAAAGTACCTTTTTACTCAGAAGGAGTTGAATTTGAGGCAGCGTAGGTGGTTGGAATTACTAAAGGATTATGATGTGGACATCCTGTACCACCCGGGCAAGGCAAATGTGGTCGCAGATGCCTTGAGTAGGAGGGCGGTGCAGAGTTTGTCCATGATAATTACAAATCAAGCGCCACTATTAGAAGAGATGAGGCGATTTGAGATAGAGGTTGTGTCCCCTGGGGTCTCTGCTAGACTGACATCTTTAGTCGTGCAGCCCACTCTGCTGGACAGGATCAAAGAGAGACAGAGTGAGGACCCCCACCTGATCAGGATTAGAGATCAAATTCCGAATGGTCAGTCAGGGGACTTCACTGTGGATGCTTCGGGAGTACTGAGGTACAGGACCCGAGCATGTGTGCCAGTGGATGCGGAGATCAGAGAGCAGATATTGCGAGAGGCCCATTATACACCTTATACCCTACATCCTGGTGGGACTAAGATGTATAAGGACCTCAAGGCACACTTTTGGTGGAATGGCTTGAAGAGGGATATCGGGAGATTTGTGGCTCAGTGTTTAACTTGCCAACAGGTGAAGGCTGAGCATCGAGTGCCAGCCGGCAAGTTACAAAGTCTCCCAATCCCCGAGTGGAAATGGGACCACATTACAATGGACTTTGTGGTCGGCCCAACGAGGGCGCAGGGAGGAGCGGATGCGATCTGGGTAGTTGTAGATCGACTTACCAAGTCGGCGCACTTTCTGCCCATGCAGACTACTTGGTCACTCGAGCGACTAGCCCAGCTTTATCTAGATGAGATAGTGAGATTACATGGAGTACCAGCCTCCATTGTATCAGATAGAGACCCGAGGTTTGTTTCGCGTTTCTGGATGAGTTTGCAGACAGCCTTGGGGACTCAACTCAGGTTCAGTACGGCCTTTCATCCGCAGACAGATGGGCAGTCAGAGCGGACTATACAAATCCTGGAAGACATGTTGAGAGCATGTGTCCTGGATTTCGGCGGAGGGTGGATTCGACATTTATCTTTAGCTGAGTTTGCGTACAACAATAGCTTTCAAGCGAGCATTCAGATGGCTCCATTTGAAGCATTGTATGGACGCAAGTGTCGATCATCGCTTTATTGGAGTGACGTGGGCAAAAGGCGGACCTTGATATATTATCAGAGGCAGAGGAGAAGGTCCGAGTGATCCGACAGCATCTTCAGACCACCCAGAGCCGACAGAGGAGTTATGCCGATGTTCGGCGACGAGACTTAGAGTTTCAGGTTGGTGATCATGTATTCCTGAAAGTCTCGCCGTCCAAATCAGGAGGTTCGGCATTCGTGGAAAACTTAGCCCCCGATATATTGGACCCTTTGAGGTATTAGAGCGTATCGGGCCAGTTGCCTACCGACTTGCACTTCCTCCGAGGCTTGCTGGTGTCCATGATGTATTTCATGTTCCTACTTTGAGGAAGTATGTCTTCGACCCATCGCACGTCATCGACTTCACACCGCTTGAGATCAGTGAGGATTTGCGGTATGAGGAGCGCCCACTGCGAATTCTGGATCGAGAGGTGAGAGAATTGCGCAATCGGGCCATTCCCTATGTGAAAATCCAATGGGGCAATCATGACGAGCACGAGGCTACATGGGAGCTCGAGTCGAAGATGAGGGATGCTCACCCCTACTTATTCGAGACATCGGACTGAGGATTATTGTTCAGTCTCGTTTCGAGGACGAAACTCTTTTTAGTGGGGGAGGATGTGATGATTCGGACTCCCGCAGGAACTGTGCAACATTAAACAGTGACTGTAGGGAGCTCATACGGTGAGACGGAGCTTGTAGAATCGAAATTGGACATTTAAAATAGACTTGGCGCGCGAAAATCGGAGCAAATGGGATTTTCCGGGAGCTTTTTGCAAAATTTCGGATGAGAATTTGGCGAAACGGACGGCGGATTTGGACTCAGCGCGCGAAAACGGTCAAAATGGTATATTTACTTTATTTTTTCGGCACTATGTTACTGTTCACGCCGGAACAGTAACTCCGGCCGCCGGAATTACTGTTCCGGCGACTGGCGGCGGCCGGCGGGAGGCGGCGCGGCGGCGGAGCGCGGCGGAGCAAGGCAAGAAGCGGCGGCGCGCGGCGCGGGCAGCGCGGGCAGGCGCGGGCAGGGGGCGCTGGTGCGCGGTCCATGGGCCTGGCGTGCACCGGGAGCAGCGAAGACCCCCCTTGCCACGTGGCGCTTCCCCATTGGTGGGCCGGCTTCTAGAAGACATGTGGGAGGTGACACGTGGCAATCCCCTATTGGCCGACATTTTCCCAGGAAACCCGGAGCGCGGAGCAGGCACGTGCACCACGTGGACACGTGGCGAATTTTGAGTGGACTTGCACAGGCTGTTTCCTGTTTTGTGGACACGTGGCGCAATCTGGTTGGCCAATTTTGGTGTTTCCTGTTCGGGCCCGGATCTGGTGTGGAGCCCGAATATTCCCTTGGCCCATTATAAATAGAACCCCTCACCTCCTCTCATTCCCACCTTGTTGTCCGTGCCTTAGAGAGAGAATCAGGGCATGTGCCCTCTATGAAAAATTTTCCTCTCTCTCTCCTCAAAATTTTAGAATTTCTGGAGTTACAGATAGTGAGTTATCTGCGACGCGGCGCACTGCGACGATTTTTCTTTTCGGCCCATTTCCCGTCGCAGTTCAGTCGAAAATTCCCTGTGGGCTAACCAGGAGGAATTTTTGGACGATTTTTGCGACAGCACGTTCCTAAGAGGTAAGGCTTCGATTTCCGTGTTGATCACTTTGCCCCATTTCGCACTTTTGGCATGGTTTCCAAGGCCTCTTTGACCCCCCTTTTTGCTGTGGAAATTTCTGGACAGCGTCGAATTCTCCGATTTTTATCTTGGCGTAGGAGCATCAGATCGAGGCGTTTAAAGAGTCGATTTTGATCTACTCTTCGCGAGGAACGCAACCGTAATTTTTTCTGGATTTTCTTGAGCACTGTATAGAGGTGAAAAACTCCTCTTTTCCCGTGCTGTTTGAAAAACAGCAAATATTGTACTTTTGGGGTTTATATTTATACCGGGAGCGTTGTTTTGTACAGCTGTGCACTGATTTGCAGGATTTGAGGACTGTGGACAGCTAGAAGGCTTTCTGGGGTGTGGTGTGAGCTGCTCGAGGTGGGCGGTTGTTGCTTACCTCATTTTTGACAAGCTCACTGGGATTACTGGAACTCCTCTAAAATTTAATTGACGAGAACCAATGGGACAAACTAACAGGACAAACTAACAGGACAAACTAACAGGACAATTGATGAGAACTATTGGGACGAACTAATGTGACAATTGACGAGAACCGCTGGGACGAACTCTCCTAAAATTTAATATAACCCCACAGATTATATGATGACTTATATTGGGACACTGTGATTGAGACAAAGGCTATAATCTCGCATGCAAATAACTTTTCCAGTAAATCAATCTTCTTTTAAAATAAATATCTAACACCTTTCTACAGCTTTTAAAAAGTACAATTGCATGCTTGCTTGGACATCTAGTTAGCCCTATTTATTGCTACACTATCATATTGGGATTTGAACATGTTTCATTGTTGTCCTTTGCATCCAGATGTTTGTTGCTCAAGTATGAGCAGGGGTTTGGGATAGTGTAGTCGAGATTGCATTAGATTGTAGATTTGTGGGGTATTGCGGTGACCGCGGACAGTAGGCGGTCGACCAGATGTTTATCCTTGCATCAGATTGGGGTTGAGTCTGATTTATTTTTGCATCAGCTGGGGATTGGGTTTCTGTAGTGGATGGAGTTTCCCACTTTGATCATAGTCATGATCCAGTCCAGCTATATTGAGATGCATGCATACATACAGTGTCCAGATTGGGTTTATTTGGACATATACTAGTTCTGATGCATGCATACAGTTCTGACAGCGTAGTAGTGGTAGTCTTCTTGTTTCAGCATCTTATGTATCTACCACTTCCCCTTTTCCTTTTTGCCTCTAGTAGTCCTAGTGGGTGCGTCAGAGTCGAGGTTTTACCCACTAGGGGAGGCTGCTGGTTTATCTGGTAGTTCTCACCCCCATTGTTATTTTCTGTCTCTTCCTTCCCCTTTATTTTTGCAGAGTCATCTGCGGGAGCCGCCAGGCCATCGGCAGCGGATCGAGGTAAGGGGATCGCTGAATAGATAGATCTCCTGTGAGACTGAGAGCTGCTAGATAGAGGCTGTACCCTTCACTCAGACTGCGGTATTCTCCTTTTTAATTTGGGTCTGGCTTCCGCCAGCTGGTTGTTCTATTTTGGTGAGCTGGGAGATTATTGTACTTATTACAATTTTATTTGTATTTCCAGTCTGAGGTACTATGTGGTTCTTCTATTTCAGCTCTGTATTATGCTCTGTTATTGTTATATTATATCTGAGCAGGTTACCAGCGCTTCGTGTACGCGGGAAATCCCGTGTGCATGGCGGATCTGTTGGCGAGCCCGGGTTCCGGTTTACACCCGGGGCGTGACACGCAAACTCACTTGGGTACAACACAAGGTTCACAATTACACTTAATTCCACAATTTATACAAATAAGTTACAATCTGAATTCAGCCACAAAGATGTCACTTTTTCACCTGCAAATAATGCTCCAAAAATTCCAATAAAAATACTACGGCGATCGTCGCATCGAGACCTTTGAAACGGGTACCTGCACGTCCAAATCCGAGCCCCGTAGGCCGAGTTACAAATTCCACAGTACAGGCGCGCAAAAACTCACAACCACACAACTGTAAAACTCTGCACAGTAAAAGGGGAAACAGTATACCTTCGGGCAAGCCTCAGAAAAATCCCAGAAAAATACGACGATAATCCTCGCGAGGAGTAGATGCAAAAAGTGTACAGGCTCGTCTCGATCCGATGCTCGAGTGCGGAGATAAAATTTCGGTAAGGGGCTGCTGTCCAAAAACTCCACCAGCAAACTGTGGCTTAGAAATGTCTCGAAAACCTTGCCACGAACTCAGAATCAACCAAGACGATCAATACGGAAAACGAAGGCGTACCTCTCGTGAATCCAACGCCATGAAAATCATCCAAAAATACTGAAGGAGTAGCTCTGTGGACCTCTCAGATCGAACTGCGACGATAACGGGCCTCCGATGAAAGATCGTCACTCTGTGCTCCGATGCCGAAGTCGTCGACGCCGCGGCTTCCCAAAATTCCGGGCCTCTGCCAGAAGATGCGCGACAGGAAGATCTCCAACTTTGGTGATAGGTCCAAAGGCAGGGGAGCTCCGGAAAAGCCTCAAACTCGGGGTGAAATAGGCCCAGCCTGAAAAAAACTAGCATTTGGACTTTTGGCCCAAAATTCGGGCGCCCGGGGCATTCGGGCCGCTACAGTGTTGGACCCGGCCCAACACTGTGCGCGCCCGAGAGCCCGCCACGCGTCCCACCGGCACTCCCCGCGCCCGGCGCACGCGCGCCCGCGAATTGCGGAGCGACGCGTGGCCGACACGCGGGCGTGGGGGTGGCTGCTCCCGGCCAATCGCAGGGTGCCACGTGGCGCCCCCACGTCGCTCCCCAACCGCCGCCGTTGTCACGCCCCGGAGGTCTAAAGATAAGCGGAAAGCATGTATATTTTTTTTTTCTTATAAATAAGCGACCTTGCCTACCGGTGCGCGACAGACCGCCACATATACAAATTCACTCTGATAGCGGACAGAGTCTCCCTTGTATATGCACGGCGTCCCATTTACAATAACATCCTTTAACCACACAGTCACAGAATACATAGCAGGAAAGAATTAAAATTACGGGTTTTGCAAACGGTGTCCACACGACACCCAAGTTTTGAAAACGTTTACACATCTACACTAAAACGGCTACATCTTTTTGAAAGGATAAATCCAGAGGTTTACAAAATTGTGCCCACACGGCACTTGGTTTTGGAAAGCATTTTCGCAACCATTTTGTTTGTTATAAACATGCCGCACACAAGTCCACAAAAGTATATCCAATCCACAGTGCTAACTAATTAACTATTCAACTTTCAACATGATCCACATTCAAGCAAATTAAACTAACAGTTAAACTAAAAGAGAAATGAGATAAACCAAAAAGAACAACATAGCAAGCCTCCTACGGCTAAGGTTCTCTCGACGCAGTCTCACCGCCATCCCGGCTACTACACGTAGTCAGACTTGTCACTGAGTGGGTAAAGTCAGTGACAAATAAAGTAGATGATTTAATATTTAACATTAATTTTAAAACAAACCGATTACACCGGAACCTCTCGCTTTTCCACCTCATGTGTCCATATCACTTGATTTAATTACAACTGGTACCTGTCGGGGAGTCGACGATCTCCCCTCGTGCACAATTACTTTACTTACGTGATGCTTTTAACCCCTTCACGGAGCTAGTGCGACACTTTTAGCTGTCGTGAAGAGGTCCCCACTAGCACCTACACAAATCGTGGGGCACACGGGTCATTCAGACCACTTCTCCGGAAAAGTACACCCATGCGGAGGCCAATCCGCCTGTGTACGGGCAGCATCCAAAACATGGTTTGCCGAAGTCGGCGTGTATCAAGCACCACGACACTCAATCGCCACAATTTAATAATGAAAGAACAATACACATTCATGCAAAAGGTTTAACAGTTCATCTACTTTATTAGACAGGTTATTAAGTCTTTTACGATGATATGGTGCACTTATTGCACTTGTTGCACTTATTGCAAGGGTACCCACCTGGTTGCAGGAAGATCGGAGCACTTGGATCTTTCGCACACTCCCGCTGCGCACCTGGACCTAAAGGAGTCCCCAAAGAAAAATGATCATCAATATAACGCACTAACATCGCGAAAACGGAAGTCTGAAACTAACCCCGTGAAGAAAAACCCAAAAACGAGACAATTACGACACCTGACAGGTCCCCGCGCGGACGCCGCCGCCCGGGGATGCCCCGCGCGGTGTGCATCCGTGGGCGGCGCCCGCGCGGCGCCCGCCTGCCCCGCGGGTGCCCTACGCTGCGCAAGGCCGTGCGGCGTGCACCCGGGGCGGCTCCCGCGCGGCATCCGCGTGGCATGCGCCCGCGCGGCGCAAGGCCGCGCGGTTGCGCGCCCAGCGCGGCGCCCGCGCGACACCTGCGCGGCGCAGCCCGCCCGCAGGCGCCCCGCGCGGCGCAAGGCCGCGCGGTTGCGTGCCCGGGGCAGCGCCCGCGCGGCGCCGCCCGCCCGCGGGCGCCCCGCGCGGCGCAAGGCCGCGCGGTTGTGCGCCCGGGGCAGGCGCCCGCGCGGCACCGCCCGCCCAAGGGCGCTCCGCGCGGCGCAAGGCCGCGCGGTTGCGTGCCTGGGGGCGACGCCCGCGCGGCGCCGCCCGCCCGCGGCCGCCCCGCGCGGCGCAAGGCCGCGCAGTTGCGCGCTCACGGGCGGCGCCCTAGCGGCGCCGGCGTCGTCCGCCCGCCCGCATGGTGCCCTAGCGGCACCGCGCGTCGTCCGCCCGCCCACTCCGTGCCCTAGGTCGCGCGGTGGTGGCGGCGGCGGGGTTGGCGATGACATCGGGGACGGAGACGGCGATGAAGACAACGAAAAAGACACCGAAAAACCCCCAAAAAGAACGAAACGAAAATCACTTACCGAAATTCCCGACGGGGGAGTCGACTGATCGCACACCTAGCCTCCAGTACATTGTTCGGGGTGATCGGATTCCTCCATCTCCTTCCTCTTTCTTTCTTTCTCCTCCTTCGGTTAGGGTTCCGTCTTTTCCTTCTCTTTTTCTCCCGCGTTCTCTCCGGCTAGGGTTTCTCTTTTTGCGAAAAGTTGGATTTTTTCTTTTCGTATGTACAAATAAATCTCCCTTTTTTTTAAAATCTGTCACCGAATAATTAATTCCTTAATTAATTAATCATATGGGATAATCCAAAATTTCTCGAAAAGCATGCAGGATAATTTGCACGGATTCCGATGCACGCTAAAACATCGCAACTCTAGAAACCCTATTCCGGGAGATCCGTACGTCGGATTTCAGATTCGATTGCACCGTCGGTCATTATTTTTCTTGTTCTTTCACAGAAAAATACTCATGCAACACACCGACTGACTTATAGAAACTCAAAAATTTCGATCCACTAAAAGTTGTACTTTATTAGAGGGAAGGTAAAACATCACTAAAAAGTCGTGTCATTACAGCCGTACGGCTACCTGCTCCTGCCGCTGCGTGGACCGCGCGCACTAGGACCCGGCAACCAAAAGCCGCCACGTGTCCACCCCTGGTCCTCCGTACACCCGATCCAAACCCGTGGACCGCGCCTACTATGCCGGCCACTCACGAGATGCCACGTGTCCTGCCCCACGGTGCACGCCGGCCCCGTGGACCGCGCGCCCGCACGCCCGCGCGCCTGCCCGCGCTCCTGCCCGCGGCCGCGCGCCGCCTGCCCGAGCCCACGCCGCCGCGCTCCGCCGCTGCCCGCCGCCCGCCGGCGCCGGAACAGTACCAGCCGCCTCGAAATCCGTGTAGGGTCATCCGGGCTCCGAAAAATCCAAGTAAATAGCCCGTTTCGATCATTTTCACGCGCTGATTCCAAATTCGATGTCCGTTTGGCCCAATTCTGCTTCTAAAATTTTCCAAAGGCCTTCGGTGATGCAAACTTACTCCCAAATTACACCGAAAATTCATTTCTTGGGCCCGACACGCGCACAAACACTCCCAGAAGCCACTAATCCATCAATAAATCTTTAAGTGGGGATTTGGGTCCTCACAATGATAACTCCTCAGAGTAATACCCGCACGTAGATGCATAATCAAATCTCACAAGAGGCTACGTGCTAACATGGCATGCTATTAAATCGCTACTATAATAAATCAATGCCGCATAAATATGTCAATGGGTAAACGAGCATGATCTCTATCTCATCTAGTATAAAATGAATATAGCCATCAACAATATGCTAGATCTCAATCCTCTAAAACATGTACAATAATCAAGTAAGTATCAATCCACACGATCTAGGCCACTGTCCATACTTACATCTCAATCCCATTAGTTGTACATTTAGTCATGCATGTATTCTATCATATAGAATTAGAGGGAACCGTCCACCGGTTCTAGGGACGAAGCAACCCACCTGAATCGCTTTTCGCAGGCGAAGCTGAAGTCGGTGAAGTGCGCAGTCACTCATTAACAAAATCCGCCGAACAGTACCCTGGGTACACGGTCGCGCAAGCCTCTGCTTAACAAACAACACAACCAACAACAACACGATCAATACCCCACAACACCCAAACAGCACATACTATTTTTACAAACAAGCAGAGAAGAAGGGGATTTTCACCCGCGTATAGTCCTCCAAAAATCCCAAAAAAATCACCACTGCGATCCTCGCGACGAGTAGATACAAATCTAGTACTTATACACCTTATTCCGACATCTGTAGGCCAAGATACAAATAGAACATCGCGATAAGCCAAACTATCCACAATCGCAATTCTGCGAAAAATCAGTCCCAAAGAAGCTTAAATATTACCTTCGAAGAGTCCTCCAAAAATTTTGATAAAAATACGGGTGCGTTCCTCTCGAAGCGTAGATGTCGATCGAGTCCTCATACGTCTCATTCCGATACCCGTAGGCCGAGAAATCCTAACAAAACTCTACTGCTGTCCAAAGCCTCGCAGTGGTATAAGGGGTCAAAAGATACCTAGGAACTATGCCAAAAACCCAAAATGAAGCAATGTGATCAACACAAAAATCGAAGGCGTACCTCTCATGAACGTGCTGCCATAAATATCAACTCAAAAGTCTATTGGGGTGATCCAGGGTGCCTCGTGCACTGAAATGTGACGGTAAAAGACAAAAATGAAGGAACGTCGAAGTGCGCCGCGTCGCAGAAAACGTCGATGCCGCAGCCTCCAAAAATCCTGCGAATCCACCACAAGATGAAGAACACAAGGTAGAACAACTTTGCTGAAGACTCCACTGGGAGAGAATGTGAAGACCCGGATCTTCGTGGTCATTACAGTGTGATCGGCAGCTTGTGGAGGCCAATTTCTGTGGATAGTGTTGGTTGCGCGCAAATCGGACCCAAGAAATGGACTCAGTGCGAGAAATGGATCAAGATTGTTTAATTGGAAGTTTCGTCAAAAAATAGAAGGGGTTTTGCGCAAAACGGACATCGTATTTGGATTCAGCGCGGAGAAACGATCAAAACGGCTATTTGGTTGCATTATTTGGAATTTTGGACTCCGGAATTGGACTCAGCGCGCAAAAACAGCAAAAAGTGGCATTTTTGGAGCTTATTGGATTTATTGCAGGCGGCCGGTCCATAGGAGGAGCGTGCACCAGGCGCAACGACTGAAGCAGGCGCCACACGTCGGCGCGGGAGAGGGCCGCTCGGGCCACGCGGCACGCGTGGGCGCGCCCGCTGGCACAGCGCGCGTCACTGTGCGGGACGCGTGTCGCCGCGCCAGTGGCGGGCGCCACGGGCGACGTGGCCCCATCCGGGCCATTCGCCCGGGGGCGGGGCGCCCGGATGGACGCCACGTGCCCCGCCTGGGCGCGGGGGCTGGGCCGGGCGCTGGTCCTGGCCCAGTACTGTGCACCGCACAGTACTTCTCTCTCTCTCTCTCTCTCTCTCTCTCTCTCTCTCTCTCTCTTTCTTCTTTCTCCTTCTTCTTCCTCCTACTTAAGCTCCTCTACCTCCTCCTTCTCCCACTTTTGGAGCTTCCAACTTTGGGGATTTCTACAGAGGATTTATTGGCAACCCTCCTTCATTTTCATCAGCAAAGAGATGGATTATAGAGGCTTTATCACCATCATCTTCTCCTTGAAGCGAGCACCACCATTGATGTTGTTGGTGGACCTTCCCGACGCGTTTCAGTACGAAAATTTCCCAGGACTCATTTCTTGGAATTTTGAGCTCATTTTTGGTTCTACATTTTCACAAGAGGTAAGGCTACAATTTTCGTATCAACTCTCCCCTCAGATCTCATGTTTTCACAGAGTTTTAAGGCCATCTATGGGACCCTTCATTTCAGTCTGGAATCCTAAACAGTCCTCAGTGTTTTGGACTTTTTGGGCAGTAGGATGGAAATTTTTGGATGATTTTTGCGGGAAAATTTCCAGGACTCGAAGATCTACAATATTGGTATGTATCATTTTCCCCAGATCTGAGTTTTTAATAGGTTTTATGCATGATCTTTGGAGCACCTTGCTGCATTCGTGTACAAATGGAACTTGGTGGATAGTTCAAAGTGTTTATGGGTTTTCTCCTTCATCCGAGATGAAAATTGGAGTTCTTTAGCTCCATTTGTATCTACTCTCGACAAGAAATCCAATGGTACCTCTCTTGCAGGATTTGGAGCACGTTTGGTTAGGTAACTTTAATGATCTTTTCAAGTGTTGTTATATGGATTACTGCAGTCCCTGTTTTAGTTTTGATTTGAGCAATGCACCTTAGAATGCAGATAACTTTGTGAATATAAGGTCTTTTTCAGAAATTCAAGTTGGGACTTCTTCTTAACTTCAAGGTGACCAAATTCTCTGTTGTGATATGTGGATAAATCCCTTTGGAAAAGCCCCTAATTAAGCTTGGAAATGCTAGCAAGTTTATGTTAGCAATTTTGGACAGCATTGTGATTTTTGCTTCATTTGAATGTTAAGGGAAATTAATGGTGGATTTTTGAGGACTTGAAGATGTTTGTATGAAAGAGGATATCTTTGCTTTACTGCTGGGAACTTCATTTTGAGGTATTTGAGGTTGCACATACTTTTTATTTAACCTTGTTGTACTTGCCGAAATTCTGGAATTTGAATGCGCAGTGTGCATTGTTTCAGTGATTGCGCCCAATCCGTGAGGCGGATTTGGATGATTTTCACGGCATCGGACTCCTGGGAGGATAAGGATTACTCACGCCAAAATTCAGCCAGATCGAGCATCGGATCGCCAAGTTTCAGGTGGGTGGTTGTGCTTTGCCGAAAACGATGATTTACCCACTCGGGCTATTGGTTTCCCTTATGGCATAGTTGATTGTTGTTCTCTTCTCCTTGGTATAATATGCTTGGATATCCATGTTTAGATTAAGTTATTTGATCCTTAACTTATGCATGAGTAAATGATTAGTTGGTTGAAATTATATTATCTCATATGAAGTTGATTATAAGTGATCATCCTTAAACCTATTCTATGTGAGGGTAATTGGGAAACTAATCTTCAACCTACACCTTGTGATGAATGGTTAACATAATTATGTGAGAATGATGGTGATAGTTATATGTGAATGGTTGATTGACTTATGTGAGGACTTGATGGGGTTATGTGAGAAGTGCTTGGTTGCTTATGTGAGAAGGACGTGGTTGATTTATTTGAAAATGACTTATATGAGAGTAGTTGGTTAAGTGATCCTTAGCCTCCACTTTGTGATATGAATTATAGTTGTCGATCCTTAACCTACAATGTGTGATGTTGGGCATAGATGTTGATCCATAACCTATCTATGTGAGAATAATGAGTTGATTGATCTTTGATCTAGTTTATGTGAAAATGGGTGTTGATGTTGGTTATTGATCTAGTCGATGTGAGAATGACCTATGCTTTTGATTCCTAGTTCATTCATGAAAAGATGGTTATCATTGTGAGTTGAGGCCTATTCCTTATGAGACTACGCTTTGTTCATGACTCCTAATTCCTCTAAATGAGATTGGATGTTGTTGGTAGATCCTATATTCATCTTATGTGAGATCAATGAAAGTTGTTGAACCTTAGTCTATTCATTGGTGATACTTGATTGAATGTCTATGTTTAAGTGATGTTAAGTGATCTTTAGCATATCCATGTGAGAATGTGAGGTTTGATAAGTGTCGTACTCCTTTAGGTGATTGTAAAGTACCGGATTTTCGGCACATAAATAAATATAAATAAAGGTGGTATGAAATACTATTGTTATGAAAGTTAGGGGAGTAACGAATATTTGGAAGCGAGTTGGGCCCAAATCGGGATTAAAATGAGAGTTCTGGAATTTTATTCGAGAAAGGGGGCCCAGATTTTTAGTGGAAAATTCACAGTGTCGGAAAATTCCGAAGAAAATTACGGGAGCCCCGTAAATATGTTTTACGGCCACAGAAAAAGTTTCGCGTTGATCGGAGGCCGGATAGTGGGAACGGGCTCCGCCAACAGTGTCGAAAAATTCTGAGAAAATTACGGGAGTTGTGTAATTAAGTTTTAAGGTCACGGTAAAAATTTCGTGTTGATCGGATACTCGGATTGCGAGAACGGAGTCCGCCAATGATTCTGGATACAGCGGGGCTTTTGGTGACCCAGAAATGGTCCAAACTAAAAATTTAAAATTTTTCTGTGATAAATTAAGCTGAAACGAAGCCGCCTGTCAAATTTGGACGGAAACGGACGAAAAACGGATAGAAAACGGGACAAAAACGAATTTTCCAAGGTGCCGGTGCGTGGTTCGAGGCGCGCGGCCAGCTGCGCAAAGCGCACAGCTGGCGCGCATCTGTGCGCGGGGACGTGCGCCGCGTGGCGTGGGAGGCGCCGCCTGGACCTGGTGCGCGCCCCCCTTGTGTGGTGGACCGCCACACGACGGCTCCCCATTGTGGGGCCCGTGGACCCGGTCTACAAGCCCCCTCCCCTCCCTTTTCCTTCCTTTTTCTCTTCTTCTTCTTCCTTCTCCCCCGCAGACCCTCCTCTCTTTGTGTTCTTCTTCTCCAACCGAGCATCGAGAGAGAGAGAGAGAGAGAGAGAGAGAGAGAGAGAGAGAGAGAGAGAGAGAAATGGGGAATTTCGTGGAGCACGCGTGCGCGCCGTGAATCTCGTGGAGCGCGCGAGGCGTTCCCAAAAGCCGATGGGCGGCGCGACTGTACGAGGTAACGTTATTTTCACGGTATTTTTGGCACAGTTTCTATGCCTCCTTTGGATTTGGATTTGACCCCATTACCGTATTGCGTGTTAGGGACCGAGTTCTACTGTACCGTTGCTGCACGGACTGTCGCGGATATTTTTGACGCGTCTCGTTTCGCGTGCAAGTTGTAGAAAAATACACCGTTTTGCGTGCGGATTCGGCAAAAATGCGCAGTTTTGGGCGCAAACTCGAAAAACGTGCACCGTTTTGCGTGCAACGTTGAAAAAGAAAAGTGCACCGTTTTGCGTGCCAAACCGAGGTATGTGCTCCGTTTCGCGTGCAACTTGTGTTATCGCGCACCGTTTTACGTGCAAAGTCTAATATTTTGCATCGATTTGCGTACAGCACAAGAAAAATGTGCACCATTTTGCGGCAACCCAATAGTGAGGCGTGCACCGTTTTGCGTGCAGATTTGAGGTACGTGCACCGTTTTGCGTGCCGATTGTGTTGTCGCGCACCGTTTTGCGTGCCGACCCTAATATTATGCATCGTTTCTCTTGCAGGGTTGGAAAAGACGTGCACCGTTTTGCGTGCAGATTTGAGGTACGTGCGTTTTGCGTGCCGATTGTGTTGTCGCGCATCGTTTTGCGTGCACTCTCTAATATTATACATCATTTTTCGTACTAGGTTAGAAAAATGTGCACCGTTTTACGTGCAACCCTACAGTAGACCGTGCACCGTTTTGCGTGCAGATTCGAGGTACGTGCACCGTTTTGCGTGCCGGTTGATTTAACGCGCACCGTTTTGCGTGCAGACTAAAATGACGCGCACCGTTTTGCGTGCGGGTTTTTAGTGACGTGCATCGTTTTACGTGCAGGTTTGGTGGACGTGCACCGTTTTGCGTGCAGACTCGAGAGAAGTGCACTGTTTTGCGTGCAAGCTCGAGGAGATAAGTGGAATCGCGCGGAGACCAATTGCAAGTGTCTACAAGCAATTGGGTACACTACAAGGTGGGGGATTCTGCCGAAATTGGGTGACCTCTCCCCTTGCTCCTTTGCTTTTCGATTCGAAGCATGATAGTAGCCTGTTAGAGGCGTTAGGTAATTATGATTATGATTGCCTGTGTAGATGGATTCAGATGGAAAGGTGCAACTGTTGGTTGCCAGAGCTAGAGGAATAGATGTACATGTGTAAATAAACACAGAGGAAAAGTGCAACTGTTGGTTGCCAAAGATATATGATGAATATGCATGCGTAGAAGTAATTACTATTTGATGAATGAACTGAAGATAACTGCATGCATGAAAAAGGATTAGCTATTATGATTGTGAGTATGTTAGGGTGTAACCCTAGGAATCACGTGACATAAGGGAGCAACAGTTGTTGGTAGTAAGACTAGGAGAAAACCTAGTATAGGGGTTTGACGAGTGACATTAACTTAGGAGTTATCCTAGGGAGGACGAGTGGCATGGTCTTAGGTGACAACCTAAGGACACTGATAGAGTGATCAACATAGAGTCAGAGAACTCTAGGATGTATATGACGTGGAACTTAGGTAAAGGAAACCTAAGGAGAACTAGTGTTCAACATAGAGTCAGGGAACTCTAGGACAAGTATGATATGGAACTTAGGTAAAGAGAACCTAAGGAGAACTAGTGTTCAACATAGAGTCAAGGAACTCTAGGATGAGTATGACATGGAACTTAGGTAAAGGAAACCTAAGGTGAACTAGAGGTCAGCATAGAGTCAAGGAACTCTAGGACAAGTATGACATGGGACTTAGGTAAAGGGAACCTAAGTTGAGGTAGAAGAGTTTAAACTCACAGACAGGAAAAATAGAGTCAAGTTGACTCTAGATTCAGTAAGGAATCAAGAGGATGGAAAAGATGGATCAAGTGTGGAGATATGAAAGGGAAAACAGGAAAGTAGAGTCAATGTAATTCTAGGATAACAGTGGAACATGGAATTAGAGTCAGTGTAACTCTAAGTTAGTGGTGGAGCAGGAAAATAGAGTTTAGTTAACTCTAGGATTCAGTGAGGAATCAGAAAAGTGGGATAAGATGCCCAGTTTAAAGAGTTGATCAAATATAACCCTAGAAGGTCATAGGGTGTCTGGGCAAATGGATAATAACTTTAACTTCAATTTGAGTTAAAGAAATAAAAGAGAAATGTTTAAGAGTCCAGGAGACTCTCTGGTTATCCTTATGGCAAGACCTAGGATAAGAGGAAAAATTGTTGCAAAAAGGCAAAGATTAAAAGCAAGCTAAAAGTGGCTAAAAGCATAAAGAAAATGTAATTGGCGCCTTCGAATTTGAGACTCGTCAAGTGGAGCAGTGACTCCCTGGGCAGTGACCCGTCGGACGAGGTACTTTCGAAGGGTTAAAAGTGAAAGCAAGGAGCTAAATGCTCAAGGAAAAGAGAAAGTGATTTGTCAGTGGCAAAAAGGGAGCTATAAGCTCGAATAAGAAAGGGAAGCAAGTGATCAAAGGCAAAGAGGCTAATAATTAAAGTAAAAAAGAAAAGAAAGAAAATATAAAAAGATAAAACGGGCGTACCTTCGGGGGTGAAACGTAGATCTTGTCGGAGCCATGGGCAGTGTCCCTCTCCCGGGCAGTGACCCGTATGACAAGTTCCCCGTTGGGCGGGGTAACACTTGCGGGTGTTATCGGCAACCTTAGAAATCTTATCTTATGGTAGCAGGACTACCGGGCTCGGGCCCGTTGGATAAGAATTTCTGAGGGTTTACTTGAACTAAAGCACCAGAATCTAAAGAATAAAGAAAAATAGAGTGGCCAAGGTGGCCGGGTTAGCTTGACCCTTTATATAGCGGCATAGTGGCCGAGTTGGTGCTTAGCAGCCTAGTGTGGCTAGACAGAGTAGTGCTGGGTCGATGGTTGTACACAGATAGTGTAGTTATATATTATTGCATAGCTGCATATTGATGTTGAGGATTTTAGTTTCCTAGCACACTATTATTATTGCTTCCATTGGACCAAGTGGTGTAGGACACTTTCTCTCGGTGGTTGAACCCACTGGGAACTCGGTCGTAGTTCTCACACCCCTTGGGTGACTCCCCCCACAGGTACGGGTATGGATGCAGCGATCGTGACGGTTCAGACGCAGACGGCGAGGCATACGACAGGGGCAAGAGCCCAGCAGCATAGAGACCTAGAGGGTCTAGCAGAGGTAGCCCTTTTATATATTCTTGAGTGAACTATGTATGGTGAGGAAATTATTGTAATAATTTTATTTGCAAGTTCAGAAATGTAAAGTGTAATAAATTTAATTCATGGTTCACTCTTGTATGCTTTCATTTCCGCTTAAACTGGTTGTTTATTAAATGAAAGTTTAAATTTATAGTGATTTTTAGTACTCTGATATTGAGCTTCCGCATACACTTGTTGTGTTGTTATGGATGTTACCGTTCCTTTCGGGTAGAAAAAGGTTTTACCCGATTGGCGGGTCTGTTGGCGTGCCCGAACCGTACAAATTGGCGGACTCGGGGCGTGACAGATTAGAGTGGTATCAGAGCCTAGGAATAGTCCTAGGTGGTTAGCAACTTTAGGGAGACCCTAGGGATTAGCACGAGAGAGTGCGTGGGCGGTGGCGAAAGTACTTGATTGGGTTTTGTTGTTTCCAAAAAGGATGTTGGGACTGATCGAGGGCAACGAGCTTTCATTCTTCGAATATTACGTTGGGCGGCCGACAACGTAATGTTGGAGTTGAAAAGGAGTACCCTGTTATACTTTTGCATGATTTGATCGACGAGCCTTTTTGACGGTATATGGACTGCGCGATGCTCAAATGGCTAAGTTTGGGCTGGTTGTTTCGTTGTGGTGTGCATAGTAGCGATGACACCACACAGGGAAACGCACCTGTTTGACTCGAGTCCCGAGAGGGCTCGGGGTCAAACGTGGTATACGAGCTGCGATAGCAGGCGACCGCACTGGTTGGAGTGGTCCAACAGTAGGTCAAACTTCTTGTCGTCGGCGGAAATTTTTCGCCGACAGGGAGACAGGTTTCGACGCCTCAGAGTAGCGTCAGCATGACAGCTGGAGTAGATAGATAGACTCCAGTGGCTGAGAACGCAGCAAGTTGAGGCTGCACAAACAACGTATGAGTATCGGCGTCGCCGCCTGTAGGGGCGACAGTAAAGAGAGTGGCAGTGGCCGCCGAACTTTCGTCGGCGCACCATGCACTTTCAGCATGGATGTGTAAGCTTGTGTCAGCTAGTTTGCTGGCAAAGGGTGGTTAGAAAGGTCCAGTGAGAGACCGACTCGTGAAACGCTGGTGATCGCTTTGTTGCGAGAGCCATGTTGCTATGTCCTAAAGGTTAGGACAAGAAAGACTTGTGGGCCTTGTGGCGAAAGTTCGCCTTGATAACGGTAGTGACCGTGTGGCCTATCGTTGTGGCTAAATTGCCGCATTGTGGGGTTGGTAAGACCCGGGACAGGTTTCGAGATTCGAAAACCTCGCACGAGAGCGAGAGTTTTGTGGCGCCGATCCGATGGATCAGCATAATGGCAATGATTGCCACCACAGGATTTGCGAGTTAATCACCAGAGTTGGTGAATGTTCATTGGGTGCCTCAACCCAGTTGGGAGAGGTGTACGGGGGTCATGCGCGTGCTTTAAGCAAGTTGCTTAGCACTGGACTTTGTGAGTTAGCATGGGGTCGTAGGACGCCCAACCGTTTGGTGCTCATGGAGCACAGTTATCGTTTAGCCAGAGAGAGCTGATTAGGTGGCGTATTAGCCTTTGCCCAGTGTGGCCAGAGTTGATAGAGAGTTTGGGTCGTGGATTGACGACTGGTTAGTTTGGTTTTGCTCAGTGAGCATAGTGGTCGCGTGGCGACGATTAGCGGGTTCGCTTGGGGACGATCCGTGCCTGGACCATGTTTGTGGACTGTGGGCCTGTAGCCCAGTGGGCAGGCGCAGCCAGCTGTGAGAGACAGCGGCCCGAGACCTGATGGCAGGGCATGATAGAGATTTGGTCGGGACGGTAGTCCGAGCGATGACCCGGGGACGTGGAATGCCACGTGTGAGCCTTGAGGCTGTTAGTACACTGAGAGTGTGATGTGATCAGGCAGTAGTGCTGGTGATGATTGAGGTACTGTAGCTCCTAGTGGGAGTGTTGGGGTAGTAATCCTAAGTGTGGATCTACCCGTATGACGTCTGGATCTGCGTGCTAGTGAGAGCCGTTGCACAGTGTTAGACTAGTATTTGGGCTATAGGCCCATATTGGACCGTGGTCTGTGAACCTATTGGTAGTCCGAGATAGCGGTGTAGTCGATAACCCCTGGACTCAGAGCGCTAGTAGCTTGTGGGATAGCTGAGTACTCGGGAATTGACCTTAGCCCTCTACTTTAGGCAGGGGAGCGACCGGAAAAAAAAAAAAATGCGGTAAGTGTAATTGGTTGCAGATGCGACCTCGTTGTGAAAAGAATGATGGCGGAATTAAAGTGAAAATTCTGCAAATAGAGGCTGGGTCATTCGTGGCAATAGAGTGAGCAAGTGCTCAACTGTGTCTTTCACCTACCTGGTGAAAGTGGCCAGACAACGGGTCTGAGTTTGTCCCTGGGTTGAGATAGGGATTCATGGATGAGTTGCTCGTATGGTTCGGCGAGCGGACAATTTGAGGCCCAGTAACGACATACAGTGAGCCCAATAGTGAGGGCAAGATTTCCTCCCTCTCGATCAAGTAGGAGTCGAGATGTGATTCAAGTTTCGAGGACGAAACTTATTTTAAGGGGGGTAGAATGTAAAGTACCGGATTTTCGGCACATAAATAAATATAAATAAAGGTGGTATGAAATACTATTGTTATGAAAGTTAGGGGAGTAACGAATATTTGGAAGCGAGTTGGGCCCAAATCGGGATTAAAATGAGAGTTCTAGAATTTTATTCGAGAAAGGGGGCCCAGATTTTTAGTGGAAAATTCACAGTGTCGGAAAATTCCGAAGAAAATTACGGGAGCCCCGTAAATATGTTTTACGGCCACAGAAAAAGTTTCGCGTTGATCGGAGGCCGGATAGTGGGAACGGGCTCCGCCAACAGTATCGAAAAATTCTGAGAAAATTACGGGAGTTGTGTAATTAAGTTTTAAGGTCACGGTAAAAATTTCGTGTTGATCGGATACTCGGATTGCGAGAACGGGGTCCGCCAATGATTCTGGATACAGCGGGGCTTTTGGTGACCCAGAAATGGTCCAAACTAAAAATTTAAATTTTTCTGTGATAAATTAAGCTGAAACGAAGCCGCCTGTCAAATTTGGACGGAAACGGACGAAAAAAGGATAGAAAACGGGACAAAAACGAATTTTCCGAGGTGCCGGTGCGTGGTTCGAGGCGCGCGGCCAGCTGCGCAATGCGCACAGCTGGCGCGCATCTGTGCGCGGGGACGTGCGCCGCGTGGCGTGGGAGGCGCCGCCTGGACCTGGTGCGCGCCCCCCTTGTGTGGTGGACCGCCACACGGCGGCTCCCCATTGGGGGCCCCGTGGACCCGGTCTACAAGCCCCCTCCCCTCCCTTTTCCTTCCTTTTTCTCTTCTTCTTCTTCCTTCTCCCCCGCAGACCCTCCTCTCTTTGTGTTCTTCTTCTCCAACCGAGCATCGAGAGAGAGAGAGAGAGTGTGTAAAACTCGGGAAAACTGTGTTAGTATAAAGAGTGCTTTTCTGGTGCGAATGTGTGCGAGGAAACAAAATTAACCTTAGTGGGGTGTACCGGTGTACGGTTGGCACAGTTACCGAAGCACAAATTCCGCCTTTCCGATCCGAGTCTGATCTCGGAAATCTGAGGTCGCCAGTGCGACCGTCTCATCGAATCGAGTGAAAATGGTATAGACCATTTGCTGATCAGACGGTCGGATCGTCCGGAAATCAGGAAAAAAACTAGTGGGACCCACGAATTAAATGAATAGTAACCCCTGATTTCGGTACCCTCTTGATCGGTCGTTGGCCATTTCATTGTCCAAAATCCAAACCTAGCAGTATGAGTAGACAATTCTAGCTAATTTCGACGTTCTGAGCGCAATGGCGCTGACGGAATTTTCGTTTGACGATCCTAGTGTCTCGAAACGCGCGATAAACTGTATTTGGATACAGTATTTATGGACCGAGAATTTATCCGGGCGTTTTCTCGAAAAACAAAAATCGCTACCTGATAGGTTTTGTCGAGCCGGACATCGTGGCGATGTCCGTTTTTCGATTCAACGACTTAAATGCCTCGGAAAGCGTGTAATACAGTGAAAAATGCGGTATTGTGCACATAGACCCCTATACTTTATGCTCCGAATTGCGTGCGGCTGTGTGGGGAGGGACCTAAGTGTGGAATAAATATACTGTGAGGGACTGGGCTCAAAATAGCAGAGTTTAAGGGGTTAAAATGCAAATGTGGCGAAATGCACTATTTAAATGCATTGGGTTAAGGTCTCTTATAAACCCTAATCCCGTAGCTTTAACCCCAGCCGCCAGCCCCCAACTGCATCCACTCTCTCTCTGCCGCACTCCACGGAGGTAGCGCACCGGCCGCCGCCTTCCTGTCGCCGGAAAATCACAAGGAAGCAAGGAAAGGCCTCGGGCTCTTGGTGTGGTGTGCGGAGGAAGCAACCTGGGAGGTGTTGGTTTGCTTCAAGCATGTCTGGGAGTTCCTCTGTGTGGCTACAACCGAGCCAGGGTGAACCCGACGTCGGGCGCCGCCGTGCGCCGCCGCGGGTCGTCTTCTTCCTCCTTGATTCTCCGACGAGGTAAGAAGTTGCAATCTTTTCGTTTTAATCGACCTAAGAGTGTGTTCATTGTGTTCCTGACGTCGAGGGGATCCTTCCTGTGAAGCCCGAGCCGCCGCCGTCGACACCATCGCCGGCGGGAGCAACTTCTTGCCGGAAGTTGATAATCCGACCGATCTTGGGCGCCGTGTCAATCCAACCGTTGAACTCAAGATCAGAGACGTTGGAATTGTTCCTCTCGTCGACTGCAACCTACTCCCAAAGTTTGAAGGTCATCCGACAAGCATCTGAGTCAAACGAGCCTGCCCTAGTTTCGGGAGAAAGTGAACCTTGGCCGAGCTTCGCCGTCCGGCGCCGCCGTGTATACCCGTCGCAGGCCACCACTGCAGGAAGCTTCCTGGTACCAAGGGGAGTACATTGGTCCAGGCTGCACGCACCCGAACACCGCCGGCCGGAATCCGCCATTAGAGGTGGCCATGCACACCGAGATTTGGTGATTTCGATCTCCGGCGATCGCCGGAGCTCCGCACGATGGGAGAGCGGCCCAGGTATGTTTCCTTGGTCTCTGTGAAGCCCCCCATGCACTTGCATGTGAATCTTAACGCGGGTTTTCTCTTCTCTGTGTTTGCACCATGTATTGGCCGAGCTTCCCCTCCGGCCGCCGCCGCAGCCCCGCGCCGCCGGCCACCACCACAGGAGGCATCGGGGAGCCGAGGGGACTCATTTGGTCCAAGTTGCTGGGTCTCAAAAGCCTCCGGTTGAATTCCACCATTAATGGCCACCGAGCTCGGGTGAGGTTGGCCGCGGGTCGCCGTCGTCGCCTCCCGTCGCCGGTGGGACACCCAAGTAACCTCCGAACCCCACATTCTTGTTTTCCAGCCAGGGCCCAGCCGTTCAGCACCAGCCGCCTAGTAGTCTAGCGAGAGCTCGGGATCAGCCTGCATTCAGGTGGGTTTTTGCTTTGGGTTTTAGCGTCGGTTTCCGGCGGTCGTTTTACTTTTGATTATATATCATGTTGCTACCAGGATAGCGGTTATAGTTTTACTCTTGATTACACATTATGTTGCTAACATGATAACGGTTATAGCTTTACTCTTGATTATATATTATGTTGCTAACATGATAACGGTTATATCTTCTCCTTGAGTACTGTTGGTATTGTTGGTTACTTTGCTCGACGCTGCAGCACGCGCACCCGCGGTTTGGCCACCGCAAAGGGTGCGCTTTTCCGGAAAAGCGGTCTATGACCCGTGTATACCCACGAGGTGACGTAGTGGGGCCCCTTATTAGTTGTGGGGTTTGAGGCGCCGAGGTGCGAGCGGTGCGACCCGTCGGTTTAGTTGTCCGACGTGGTCGGGTTTTCGGCAGGTACGGTGCGACCCGTCGGTTTAGTTGTCCGACGTGGTCGGGTATTGCAGGTACGGTACGGCCGTCGGTTTAGTTGTCCGACGCGGCCGGGTATTGCAGGACACAGGAGTACAGGTTATCGTTCCCCTCTTGAGAGGGTGGTTGCTCCGGTTGACTTTACGGTTTGTTTTACTGCTTTTTCCTGCTCTACTATCTTTCGTCACTGACTTCCCGCTTCGTGACAGGGTCCAGACGAGGGGAGAGGCAGGCGACGGTGAGGACGGGGCAGGAGCTTCTGGGTCGCTGGGGACCCTGGACTGTATTTCCTCTTTCTTCTTTACATTTCATATACGTTTGTAGTTACTTGTGAGGTTCTCGATACCCTCGTGGGGTCGGCGTGGATGTCGGTATGGTTACTTTTAGTTGTCCTTTTATGTACTTCCCTTTCCTTTCATTTCTGTTGGCCGTTTGGAAAAAAAAAAGGGGAGACCCAAAGAAAAGATTGCGAACATTGTTTTCAAAAATGTAAGTGTCGTGTGGGCACTGTTTTCAAAACCATGTGGATTTATGCTATTTTCGAACACGTTTTCAAACTCTGGGTGCCGGGTAGGCGCCGTTTTCAACGACTGTGGATTTATCCTTTCAAAACCCCTTGGCCATGGTTATTACTCAGTTATGGTACTTAGTTGTATGTTAGAACTATTGTGATTGACTGGATGATTGCGTTTGGGACTTGTATTAGCTGCTACGCCGTGCATATACAGAGGAGACTCTGCCCGTTTGCAGAGCGATCCTGTATATGCGGCGGGTCTGGGCACGCGCCGGGGAAGAAGGTTTTTAAAAAAAAAAATTTTATACGCGCCAAACACATACTTCTTGTGAATCGTTTCCGCTAAAATAAAGCCCCCGGGGCGTGACAGATTAGATGGTATCAGAGACTTTCGTCAATCACAACAGTTGTGCCCGACATCCACAAAGATACCTTACTTATCTACAAATGAATGAAATGAATGGTATAGAAGCGTAGAACGCGAGTGACCCCGGGGGGGGAAAGGTATGGGTCCCTTTTCTCGATAGTTGTTTGAGTGCTATGCTAGCAGGAGACTAGAACTGACTTGTGTTGTGTGTGTACGGGTTAAGTTTTGTTCTCGGTTTAGCGTGGTTGTCGTGCATGTGTAGTCGTGTTGTTGTGGAGGCAGGGGTCGAGGCCGGCTGCCACCGGGGTATTGATGGTTGCTAGGAATCATTGGATTAAGCAACCAGCACGGGACACGGTGGGCCTGCTGACAGTGTTCATGCACTTGGTGCGGCTGTTAACACAGCAGATCGTGCGCCGGCTTTTGGTTTTCCGAACCCCTTCCTCTGCCAACGTTCTGGTCGACATTAGTAACGGTGACTGGTGGTAGTGTAACCCGGCTATAGCATTTTGGATGGTAGCAAGATCCAAGAGGAACATGAGAGTTAAGCGTGGTAGAGCTAGAGTAGTTCTAGGATGGGTGACCCCCTGGGAAGTAGGGCGTCGCAGTTGGAGGGTCTGCTGGGTTGTCGGTCGTGGGCAACCGGGTAGCCTTTCGTCTAGATTTGCACCTTCTAGGTCTGCTGGTTTTAGGTTACAGTAGATAGTCTGCCGTTTCGTTGTGCATCTTGGATAGGGTAGGGGCAGGTATGAGGACTCCTCCCCTACGGTTGTTACCCATGGTTCGGCTCTTTGCTGTGGTCACTACGATGGTTGTCGGAATCGTCACGGTGGGGTCTTGGGGTTCTCCCTTGGGTTGAGAAAAGAGACCACCGGGGCTGGCAAATCTTGTTCGTTTGGGCTCGATTCTTTCTTTTAGTTGAGCGGACCTAGAGCTTAGAATACTCCTAGTTGGGAATGTGATCGTTTGGTCTGGGGGTTTGCAGCTCGGCTCAGTGCATGGTGCTTGGAAGGGCAATGGATTGGGACCGAGCGGTAGGGGTTAACCAGAGTGTCGCACCCCTTCGGCACCAAGACGGAGGTAGGACCGTATTTCTTGGTTGTCGTCGCCAGCTTCCCATGACCAAAGTATAGTCTTGACGATTTGGGTTGCGAGTTTAGTGATTGTGAGGCAGTACGGGTCAACGAGGGGTTGTTGACCGCACGGCGTTCTGGCATTGGTCACTCTCGGCTAGGATGCCCTGCATGCAACTTCCTCTATGGGGTAGGCCTCGTGGCAGGACCTAGAGCTGAAATCTAGCGTTAGTTTTGACCGTCGCCTCGGTAGAACGGACTATCGGAACGGACAACCCGGGATGGTGGTTATGCTCCGAGCTAGTGGCCCGTGTGGTGACGGGTGGAAGTAGTCCGTGTTGGCGACGGGTGGGTTCGTCGGAAGATTACTTGTAGGCGGTGACCCGGCTAGTTGGTTTGGCACATCCTGGAGTTGTGTAAGGGTATTAGTGTGGCTTCCCCCTTTGTGGTCGGGTTAGTTTGGGCATTTACGGGCCGTCGGTCCGGGTTTGGCGGTAGGACCGGGGTACCTCGACGCATCGCAAGACTTTGGCTGCTGACTGCTCAACACCGTCAGAGGTGGTCCGCGAACCAGTAGCGTCATAGCAGGGAACTCCAAGTCGAGGAGCAGGCATACTTAGGTTAGTTCCGATTAAGAGAGACGGGACGGTAGGGTTGCCAGGCGGGTCGAGCCGTCGTCTGTCTGAAATCTTAGGGTGGTTCAGTCCGGTAGTTTTTCGTTCAGGGTTACCACCGAGTTTCGCCAAGAGATATATGGCGTTTCGCGTGTCATCGCTTCGGGGTTGGATTATTGAGCACCCCAACAGTGTTCGTGGGTTTGATGAACTGAAAGTTTCCAGACCCTTCTTGGGTCAACTTGCGTACGAACAAGGAGCGTGTTCGGGAGACCTTTCAGACCCTCAGGCTGCGTTTGGTTCGGGGTTAAGCCAGTTCCCGCTAAACCGGGGATAGGTATAAAGTTGGGAACTAGAGCTTAATCTCGTTTGGGGATGGTTCTAGGGATAAGAGAATTTGTGTTTGGGGAATAGGAGGGATAAAGAGGATAAGATGGGTAAATTACCTTTTTGCCCCCAAAAGTTAATATGTGATAAAAGTTGTTAAAAATTGATTAGTTCGTTTTAATTAATAGATTAATAGTTTAAAAAATAAAAGTAAAATTATAATCGTAATTAAAATATATTATTTAAAAATAATACATTTAATTTAATAAATAATTTTTTCAACTTAAAATTTAAATTTAAAATATAAAATTTCACCATTTTAATTTTAAGATTTACAATTTTATAATATTAATTTTAAATAATTAATTTTTAATATAAATTTTTTTTAAAATTCACAAAATTCGTATATTTGATAAATATTTATAAATTTGTACCAACGAGCTTTATTATGTCATTAAAATTTGCTAACCTCGTTTATCTCGTCTTAATTCATGGATTATTGGTTTAAGAAAATATAAATAAATTTATAATCATAATTAAAATGTATTATTATAAAATAATACATTTAATTTAATAATTAATCTGTTCAATTTAAATATTAAATTTAAAATATAAAATTTCAACATTTTAATTTTAAGATTTACAATTTTATAATTTTAAATAATTAATTTTTAATATAAATTTTTTTAAAAATTCACAAAATTCGTATATTTGATAAATATTTGTAAATTTGTACCAACGAGCTTTATTATGTCATTAAAATTTGCTAACCTCGTTTATCTCGTCTTAATTCATGGATTATTGGTTTAAGAAAATATAAATAAATTTATAATCATAATTAAAATGTATTATTATAAATTAATACATTTAATTTAATAATTAATCTGTTCAACTTAAAATTTAAATTTAAAATATAAAATTTCAACATTTTAATTTTAATATTTAAAATTTTATAATATTTATTTTAAATAATAAATTTTATAATATTTATTTTAAATAATAAATTTAAAATTTTATAATATTAATTTGTGATGATGAGAGTGTATTGGGAAGAGAGAAAGGAGGTGGGATGAAGGAAAAGAGAGAGAGGAGAGAGGGATTTGTGATGATGAGAGTGTATTGGAAGAGAGAAAGAAGGGAAGAGGAGAGAGAGTGAGGAGAGAGTTTTTATTAAAATAATATGTTGGGATGAGATAAAGTAGATAAAAAGGGTAGAATGGTAAAAAATTTAATAGTAAAATATTAAGGTGGGATTTGTTAATCCCGCTATTCTCGCTATTCTGGGTTAAGCAATACCAGACGATTTCAGGTGCGTTTGGCAGAATAAGGGGGATAAGCCCGCTATTCCCGTTCCCGTTCTCAAAACAAACGAAGCCTAAGGGACCAGAGAGGGTAGGCCAAACTCCAAAGGTGTGAGTTTGGGCATCGCGGGGGAGAGTTAAGGCCTTTACGACCAAGCAACTCAAGGAAACGATGCGTCTAATCAAGATCACTCCGGAAAGACAAGTGGAGTAGTCGATGCCTGGAGCGGCAAGGGTCAGACAGGAGACATACCGGTAACCGCGATTACGTAGCAGGACGGATCAACAGCAGACTGTTGGTGGCTTAAATTGACAAGGGATGGGGCACAACGCGTGGCTCGCTTTTGGGTCGGTCATCGAATAAAGGCCGAACGTCAGCGCCCGGCGGGAAAACTGAAATCTCTCCTAGCGCCAGAGAGAAACGAGCGGATCATGAGGGGCGCGAAGCCATTTTGGGAGTGCAAGTTGGACATGGTTGGGCACTTTCCCCATTTATGGGACTCCTGGTGCGTTCAAGTTTCGAGGACGAAACTTCTTTTAAGGTGTGAGTGATGTAATACTCGGGAAAACTGTGTTAGTATAAAGAGTGCTTTTCTGGTGCGAATGTGTGCGAGGAAACAAAATTAACCTTAGTGGGGTGTACCGGTGTACGGTTGGCACAGTTACCGAAGCACAAATTCCGCCTTTCCGATCCGAGTCTGATCTCGAAAATCTGAGGTCGCCAGTGCGACCGTCTCATCCAATCGAGTGAAAATGGTATAGACCGTTTGCTGATCCGACGGTCGGATCGTTCGGAAATCAGGAAAAAAACTAGTGGGACCCACGAATTAAATGAATAGTAACCCCTGATTTCGGTCCCCTCTCGATCGGTCGTTGGCCATTTCGTTGTCCAAAATCCAAACCTAGCAGTATGAGTAGACAATTCTAGCTAATTTCGACGTTCTGAGCGCAATGGCGCTGACGGAATTTTCGTTTGACGATCCTAGTGTCTCGAAAAGCGCGATAAACTGTATTTGGATACAGTATTTATGGACCGAGAATTTATCCGGGCGTTTTCTCGAAAAACAAAAATCGCTACCTGATAGGTTTCGTCGAGCCGAACGTCGTGGCGATGTCCGTTTCTCGATTCAACGACTTAAATGCCTCGGAAAGCGTGTAATACAGTGAAAAATGCGGTATTGTGCACATAGACCCCTATACTTTATGCTCCGAATTGCGTGCGGCTGTGTGGGGAGCTAAGTGTGGAATAAATATACTGTGAGGGACTGGGCTCAAAATAGCAGAGTTTAAGGGGTTAAAATGCAAATGTGGCGAAATGCACTATTTAAATGCATTGGGTTAAGGTCTCTTATAAACCCTAATCCCGTAGCTTTAACCCCAGCCGCCAGCCCCCAACTGCATCCACTCTCTCTCTGCCGCACTCCACGGAGGTAGCGCACCGGCCGCCGCCTTCCTGTCGCCGAAAAATCATAAGGAAGCAGGGAAAGGCCTCGGGCACTTGGTGTGGTGTGCGGAGGAAGCAACCTGGGAGGTGTTGGTTTGCTTCAAGCATGTCTGGGAGTTCCTCTATGTGGCTACAACCGAGCCAGGGTGAACCCGACGTCGGGCGCCGCCGCGGGTCGTCTTCTTCCTCCTTGATTCTCCGACGAGGTAAGAAGTTGCAATCTTTTCGTTTTAATCGACCTAAGAGTGTGTTCATTGTGTTCCTGACGTCGAGGGGATCCTTCCTGTGAAGCCCGAGCCGCCGTCGTCGACACCATCGCCGGCGGGAGCAACTTCTTGCCGGAAGTTGATAATCCGACCGATCTTGGGCGCCGTGTCAATCCAACCGTTGAACTCAAGATCAGAGACGTTGGAATTGTTCCTCTCGTCGACTGCAACCTACTCCCAAAGTTTGAAGGTCATCCGACAAGCATCTGAGTCAAACGAGCCTGCCCTAGTTTCGGGAGAAAGTGAACCTTGGCCGAGCTTCGCCGTCCGGCGCCGCCGTGCATACCCGTCGCAGGCCACCACTGCAGGAAGCTTCCTGGTACTTAGGGGAGTACATTGGTCCAGGCTGCGCGCACCCGAACACCGCCGGCCGGAATCCGCCATTAGAGGTGGCCATGCACACCGAGATTTGGTGATTTCGGTCTCCGGCGATCGCCGGAGCTCCGCACGATGGGAGAGCGGCCCAGGTATGTTTCCTTGGTCTCTGTGAAGCCCCCCATGCACTTGCATGTGAATCTTAACGCGGGTTTTCTCTTCTCTGTGTTTGCACCATGTATTGGCCGAGCTTCCCCTCCGGCCGCCGCCGCAGCCCCGCGCCGCCGGCCACCACCACAGGAGGCATCGGGGAGCCGAGGGGACTCATTTGGTCCAAGTTGCTGGGTCTCAAAAGCCTCCGGTTGAATTCCACCATTAATGGCCACCGAGCTCGGGTGAGGTTGGCCGCGGGTCGCCGTCGTCGCCTCCCGTCGCCGGTGGACACCCAAGTAACCTCCGAACCCCACATTCTGTTTTCCAGCCAGGGCCCAGCCGTTCAGCACCAGCCGCCTAGTAGTCTAGCGAGAGCTCGGGATCAGCCTGCATTCAGGTGGTTTTTTGCTTTGGGTTTTAGCGTCGGTTTCCGGCGATCGTTTTACTTTTGATTATATATCATGTTGCTACCAGGATAGCGGTTATAGTTTTACTCTTGATTACACATTATGTTGCTAACATGATAACGGTTATAGCTTTACTCTTGATTATATATTATGTTGCTAACATGATAACGGTTATATCTTCTCCTTGAGTACTGTTGGTATTGTTGGTTACTTTGCTCGACGCTGCAGCACGCGCACCCGCCGGTTTGGCCACCGCAAAGGGTGCGCTTTTTCCGGAAAAGCGATCTATGACCCGTGTATACCCACAGGTGACGTAGTGGGGCCCCTTATTAGTTGTGGGGTTTGAGGCGCCGAGGTGCGAGCGGTGCGACCCGTCGTTGGTTGTCCGACGTGGTCGGGTTTTCGGCAGGTACGGTGCGACCCGTCGGTTTAGTTGTCCGACGTGGTCGGGTATTGCAGGTACGGTACGGCCGTCGGTTTAGTTGTCCGACGCGGCCGGGTATTGCAGGACACAGGAGTACAGGTTATCGTTCCCCTCTTGAGAGGGTGTTTTCTCCGGTTGACTTTAACGTTTGTTTTACTGCTTTTTTCCTGCTCTTACTATCTTTCGTCACTGACTTCCCGCTTCGTGACAGGGTCCAGACGAGGGGAGAGGCAGGCGACGGTGAGACGGGGCAGGAGCTTCGGGTCGCTGGGGACCTGGACTGTATTTCCTCTTTCTTCTTACATTTCATATACGTTTGTAGTTACTTGTGAGGTTCTCGATACCCTCGTGGGGTCGGCGTGGATGTCGGTATGGTTACTTTTAGTTGTCCTTTTATGTACTTCCCTTTCCTTTCATTTCTGTTGGCCGTTTGGAAAAAAAAGGGGAGACCCATAGAAAGATTGCGAACATTGTTTTCAAAATATAAGTGTCGTGTGGGCACTGTTTTCAAAACCATGTGGATTTATGCTATTTTCGAACACGTTTTCAAACTCTGGGTGCCGGGTAGGCGCCGTTTTCAACGACTGTGGATTTCTCCTTTCAAACCCCTTGGCCATGGTTATTACTCAGTTATGGTACTTAGTTGTATGTTAGAACTGTTGTGATTGAATGGATGATTGCGTCTGGGACTTGTATTAGCTGCTACGCCGTGCATATACAGAGAAGACTCTGCCCG